>SKCR01031198.1:600000-888512 GCA_019454045.1 Zanthoxylum bungeanum | reverse complement strand
GTTTCACATCCTCACTATCCCATTCTAAACTCGGTTTTGGAATATCAACCCCGTTGCTATCTTTCTTTGTTGGTCCTTTTGCACCTCGTGTGATAACCAAATAGGATGGTGGATCATTGGCTAGGAGATAAGTCAACATTCTTGACTTCCAATAGTTGTAGTCTGTTCCGGTGTAAAACGGAGGTCTAGTTGTTGAGTATCCCTCGGCAAAATTTGACGGTTTGCTTGTAGAGGCCATGATCTATTCTCGGACGGTTAAGTCTTGTAGAGAATACATCGCTCTGATACCAACTGAAAATTACCTACAAGCAATATCGACAAATAATCTCTATACCCAAGAGGGGGGTGAATTGGGTTATCGCTATAAATGCGGAATTATAAAATCTTTGCCGATTTTAAGCTCTTATTACCAAGTGGGAGTTTTAGGCCAATTTTCTCTATTCTAATAAATAGCCTATATGCAAGTTTCTAATCAATATTATAAATGTAATCAAACTTGCAAATAAGTAAAAGTTAAGGGAAAGAGAAATACAACACCGCAATTTATAGTGGTTCGGCCAAACGTGCCTACGTCCACTCCTCCAAGCCTCGCTTGAAGATTTCCACTAAAATCGAGTTTTCCGTGGTTCACTCGTAACCAAGAGTTTTCCGCCAAGGCGCACTCCGAACCCTTTTACAATTTTGAGTTTTGTTCGTAGGTGCACTCACAACCTTTACAATTTACCCAAACAATGAGATTTCACAAATCACAAGTGTTTTTGATAAAGAAGAATTAAAACACACTTGGGCACTCACAAATAATAATAAGATTGTGTGAGAGCAAACCCAAGTGATCTAAGCTCACTAAATGATATGGAAGATGTGTGTGTGAGCTTGGATGAGTGTTTATGAATATGAAGTTGTATATCACTCTTTGTTTGCCTTAGAGAATGTATATGAAGGTTTTCTAGATCTCTAATATTAGGCAAAGGAGTTGGGGTTCTATTTATAACAAAATGCAAAGCTTTCCCAAACTTACAGCGAGACCGGCGAGCAAACCGGCGAGGAGACCGGCATGCCGGTCTAGGGTTTCAATATCTCCCAACGGCTATATAACGTTCGAAAAACTAGCCGTTAGACCGGCGAGCAAACCGGTATGGAAACCGGCGAGGACCAGCCCGGTTCCAGAGAGCAGGATTTTCTTGCCAATACCGGCATGTAGACCGGCGAGGTAACCGACACGGTATGGCCCGGTTCCAGTAGGCATGCAAAACAGGGGAATGTCGGTTTAATGACCGGTAAGGGACCGGTAAGGTCCATGCCGGTTCCAGAGAGCTTCCCTAAATACTAAAATGCAGATATGAAGGTTTTAATGTATTTTGTACATGCCCCTAATGCATCTAAGTGAATGTGCATGATCCCTATGAGCTTAGGCACTTGAATATTTCATCTCACATTACAAATTAGTTCATAAGCTAAGACTTTTGCAATATAATCTTCATTTTGCCGCAAGTCTTCACATTCTCGCTCTTCACCTCATATGCTTCGACACTTTTTGTATTGCTTCGTGATTGTACGTCGAAGTCATCAATTGCGTTGACGTCATCAAAATCCAATTAAGCGATCAAGTCGCCAACACAATTCTAGGTCACCCGAAGGTGGTCAAGTGATTCTAGAATGATAGTCATAACTCTAAGCTTTAATCTAGAGTTCCAAACTCTAATTTTATGTCTATGTCTAATATAAACATTTTGACCCAATTACTAAGCATATTGTGTTTATACTTCTAAAACATCCTAACACAATTTATTAGTCTTATTTTAACATTAAGCTATGTAATCATGCATCCAATACATAAAAGAACATAACTTAAGAGAAGTTCAAACTTACCTAATAAGAGATCCAATCTCATTCTCTTGTTGAAATGGTAGGAGAACCTCCAAGGTTTGCAAGCTTCACTCAAAGATCCAATCTTGATTCCAATGTTAGCAAACTTCAATCTAAGATCCAATCTTGATTTCTCCTAGATGAAATGTTGTAGAGACCACACAAGCTTCTCTAAATATTTCTCTAACTTAAGCTAATTTCTCTAAGAATTTGCTTGTACTTAGCTTTCTCAAGCTTTTGATTTTCTTAATTAAAACATTCCTAAAACTTACTATTTATAGCAAAACTTAGACAATTTTTAATTAATAAAAGTTGTAATCAACTTTTTGTGGGCTTAATCTAATTTGCCAAATATGTATAATTATGTGTGACTAATCTCCATTGTCTCCCACTTTGATTCTATTCGATTAAATCAAGTCAATGATTAGGAAATGGATTAGTTCAATGTTTGCCACTTTGATTTAATCTAATTAAATCAAGCCAAAACCACCTATTATTACATACTTACAATTACCATAATATCCTCAAATGGTTGAGATAATTATGATTTTACAATTAAGCCCATCTGTTATTATTGAATTAATCGAATTAGGTAAAAGTAAATAATCAATTTTATCCAATAACACTTGATTATCCTAGTTGATAATTATAATATCGAATATTATCTTTTATCAAAAGTAATCGGCTACCTAAGTACTTAACGAGTACACATCATACTGGGATTCTCTAAGTTCAGACATGTTCGTCATATAAGCCTAGCTAATATGTACCGAATTCGCGAAGAAAATGAAAGACCTTTTTGAACTATACAAGTCGAGGTCATCACATATGTTTAACAATCCCTCCATGGTGGGCTATCCGAGTTGTGCTTAGGAAACATAGAATCTGCCGTCAAGTTTTCGAGGCGCATATCTCATGTCTACATGTCCACGATTCTTCATAACTGATGTGATCCACCCTAGGTGATCGACTCTGGCCAAAGCTTTAAGAATCGTGACTTTACTCATATGGATACATAAACCCCTTATGGTACACATACGGGCCGACAGATCCTATCTTGCTTCGCACTTGATTACTGAGTGTGTCGGTCCACACCCAACGAACATCAAAAGGCTTGACCATGAAAGGTTTCTGACATACATGACATCAAAGTGTGGAGGATCTCACACAAAATCAATGATATCCTATAGTCAAAGGATTACATATGCTACTCGACTCGATGAGATTCCTATTGACAGTGGTGTGTACTTCCAACTATTAGAAATCACTTGTGAGTCATTCAGTTTTCGTCCAACCAATACTCACACTTCTATATGAGTTTCCAAAACTCATGGTATATCGGGTTAAACCATTGGAACTCTAATTCCAATATACGACATGTGCCAGTCTTCTAGGTTATAGGAATTTGAGCGTATTCCAAAACCAACGACTAGAAATATTTACTTTAAGAATAGTTTATAATAGTAATATTTATCCCAATGTCGGACCATCTAGTGTCTAGTATTAGTACAAGACTATTCTAAGCTCGATGTCATTCTTAGCATATATATACATCAATCTAATACGTATAATGACAATACCATTAATAAGGTATGAAATGAAAATGTAGTTATTTTATTAATAAATAATAAAATATACAATTCGGATTGGCACTCCAAGCACCAACTCCAACAAACTCCCATTTTTTTAGTGCCAATCTGGATGGTACCACAGTCTCATCTCCTCCACATGTTTATCGAATAACTTAGGAGGTAAGGCCTTTGTAAGCGGGTTTGTTATGTTGTCTAGTCCTTGAACCTTCAAGACAACTATGTCTTTTCATTCAATTATCTATCTAATTACGCGATATTTCCTTTCCACGTGTTTAGACTTGGAATGCGCTCTCGGCTCATTAGCCTGCGCAATGGCTCCGCTATTATCACAATATATTGAGATTGAATCCGCAATAGTAGGCACAATGCCAAGTTCTGTGATAAAATTTCTAATCCATACAGCTTCTTTAGTAGCTTCTAAAGTCACTATAAATTCTGCCTCAGTGGTGAAATCAGCTGTTGAGCCTTGTTTTGAACATCACCAACTAAATGCACCACCGTTAAGGGTAAATATGTATCATGATGTAGATTTTCTATCATCTGGATCTCCTTGGAAGTCGGAGTCTGTATAACCCTTAACCTATAGCTCATCTTCTCCATATATCAAAAACTTATCCCTAGTACCTTTAAGAGATTTTAGGATATGTTTCACTATTGTCCAATGATCATTACCTTGATTAGATTGATATCGGTTGATCACACTGATGTCGAAACTGATGTCGGGTATGGTACATAACATAACATACATTATGCTTCCAATACAAGAAGCATATGGCAAGTTATACATCCTAACTCTCTCTTCCTCAGTCTGAGGTGTTATTTTCTTCGAAAGATGTATATTGTATCGGAAAAGTACATTTACTACCTTGCAATTGGCAAAACCGTACCTTTCTAACATCTTATCTATGTACGTCGATTGTGACAATCCTATAAGCTTCCTAACTCTATCCCGGTAGAGCCTTATACCTAGTATATAGGAAGTTTCACCCATATCTTTCATGGAGAAGTTCTTGCAAAGGTAATATTTCACGCTTTGCATCAATCCTGTATCATTTCCTATGATAAGGATGTCATCTACATACAAGACTAGGAAAACTATCATGCTCCCACTTACTTTCTTATAAACACATTATTCTTCTTCGTTCTTGATGAATCCATATAATCTAATTATCTCATCAAAATGACGATTCCAGCTTCGCGATGCCTGTTTAAGTCCATAAATAGACTTTTGGAGCTTACAAACCAAGTTTGAAGTCTCACTGGATATGAAACCCTCTGGTTGTTCCATGTAGTTATCCTCTTCAATGAATACATTTAGGAAATCGGTTTTCACATCCATCTGTCATATCTCGTAGTCGTGATATGCATCAATGGCTAAAAGAATCCTAATGGATTTTAGCATAGCTACTGGTGAAAAAGTTTCCTCATAGTCAATCTCAGGACGTTGAGTGTAACCTTTTGCTGCCAGTCGAGCCTTAAAGGTTTCCACCTTTCTATCGAGCCCTCGTTTCCTTTTGTAAACCTATTTACAACCAATAGGTTTAACTCATTCAGGAAGTTCAACTAAGTCCCAAACTTGATTGTCATGCATTGAATCCATTTCAGATTTCATGGCTTCCTGCCATTTTTCTGAATCGATATCTAATATCGCTTCTTTATACGAAGTCAGATCTGTTTCCTCAAATAGGAGAACATCAAGGCTCGCATCAGATGTTAAAAAAAATCTCTCATGAGGATTTGATATTATATTCGACTTACGTACAACTTGTGTTGTAGATCCTTGTCCTAATTGGATCTCTGGTTTTATCTCGGGTTCCTTAATTTTGGGATCAAACTCATCAAGTTCAATCTATCTACAATTCCCACTTTCTCTCAAAAATTACTTTTTAAGAAAGTGGCAAAACGAACAACAAATATATTTTATTGCTCAGAATCGTAAAATTGATATCCCAAAGAGTTTTCAGGATATCCAACGAACCTATATTTATACCCTCTGGGTGCTAGTTTATCCTGTTGCGCAACTCTAACGTATGCAGGACAACCCCATCTTTAAATGCCTAATACTTTGATTTCTACCGAACCATATCTGATAGAGGGTCATAAAAATAGCTTTTGATGGAACTCTATTAAGTATATGGGCAACAGTAAGTAAAGATGAACCCCAAAGGTAATAAGGAAGATCTGTATAGCTCATCATGGATCGCATCATATCCAATAAAGTACGATTTTTTCGTTCAGACACACCATTATGTTGTGGTGTTCCTGGTGGGCTATATTAGGCAAGAATTCCACTTTCCATTAAATAACTTCTGAATTCTTCACTCATGTATTCACCATCTCGATCTAATCTAAGACACTTGATGAATTTATTGGTTTGTTCTTCTACTACGTTTCAGAATATTTTGAACTTGTCAAATGTTTCTGACTTATGTTTCATCAGATAGACATATCCATATCAGACACACCATATAAAGTATGTTGAACCATCATGAGCGGGCAGCATGATTTAATGGACCACACATATTATTGTGTATTAGTTCTAATAAATCTCCGGCACGGTGTCCAACACCAAGAAATGAGGCCTTTGTCATCTTTCCTTGGATACATGACTCACAAATCGGATAAAGAGCTAAGATAAGATTTTCAATCAAAACATCATTTAGCAATTTGGATAGACATCTAACACCTATGTGGCCCAATCTCATATGCCATAATTCAGTATTATTTAATTCAGATTTCATACTTGTATTTTCCTTTACATTAAAGACTTCTCTCTATATTTCCAAAACATAGTGACCGTTTGATAAAGAACATTCACATTTCAATAAATTATCTTTATCATATAAACATAAAGTTTCATCCTTAATGTTTATTTTATATCTCTCTTTATATAATATTGGTAGTGATATTATTTTTCTGATAAGTGATGGTACATAATAACAATAATGTAAATCTAATTTACATCCATTTGATAGATCTAGAACAATTGTTCCTATGGCATTGACATCCAATGTCTCGCTATTTACAACTCTAAGCTGAATCTCCCATTTATTTAGCTTTCTTCTTACCCTCATTACCTGTAGGGAGTTACAAATATGAGTATGACTGCCAGTGTCTAACATTCATCTACTATTTTCATCTAAGGCTAATGATATATCAATAATTGGAAAAATACAAAGCGTATCTGAGGGTCATGCTTTTCCTTTCAGCTTTGGACAGTCATTCTTCCAGTGTCCAGACTTCTTGCATTGTAGACATTGGTCACGAGCCATTTATGGTTTTGGCTTTTTGCGCTTATTGGAGTTCTTATTTGCAATCTTCTTATTCCTCATTTTTATTTTCTTTGACTTCCCAGAAGTCTTCGAAGAGCCAGCTCTACCATGGAGGTACAAAGTGAGGTTGTCTTTTCTCATATCATGTTTTGTCGTGCGTAACATGTTATGAAGTTCTTCATAGCTGGCTTGTATCGAGTGTATATGGAAGTTTAACACAAAACCAACATAAGATCCAAGCAAAGAAGACAAAATAAAATTACGGCCTAGTCGTTCATCAATCACAATGCCATGTCGTTCCAGGTATCGAATCTGGTCTATCATATTCAAAACAAAAATGATGAAAGCTCCTCAATCCTTGAGTTCAGCACAAAACAATTACTTAGACCTTCGATAAAGTTTGATCTGTTGATTTTCCTCGAGTATCTACTTGAGTGTTCGCATAATGCTCCAAGCATTTGGTACCTCTATGTATTGTCTCGGTAAATCTGGAACCATCGATCCCAAGATGTAGGATTTTACCTTCAGGTTATCATCATTCCATCTATTAAAAGTTTCTCGCTCTTCTGGGGTGGAGTCATGATCGATTTCAACAGGCAGTGGATTGACAGTGACATAAGTCAACTTTTCAAACTCCAAGAGAAAGCGTGTGTTCATTTCTCATTCGAAATAATTCTCTACTCTTAGTTTATTGGTATCCAAAAGTCTCATCAATGGATTAGCGGCAGCCATCTACAAGACAACATTTTAAATAGTAGAGAATATTTTTCATTTCAAAATAATAACACTAATTGATTATGGAATTTTAAATCTATTAGTGCCCTTCTGCTACTTTAAGTAATTATGTAATCTCCCTTAACGGAAAAATAGAAATTTGACTATCAAAATTTCATAGTGGGAAGTGGATCCCATGACATTTACTCTAACCTCACACTAATAATGATATTGGCCTTTAAAAACTCACTAGGTAGACCTCCAAGATCAATCACTGCATGTGACTCATAGTTTGGTTCTGAACCATTTTTTTATCCTCACACTAATGACGATATTGGATTAAGACGTGTTCTAGGCGTACACTTGTCAATGTGCACTAATGAGCTTCGTATATACACCCTCATACTGATGCAATATTGGGTGACTACGTTAACCCATCATGCTACATCTAATATTTTACCGGAGCGACCTAAGTTCCGAGCACTTATATCCTCAGACTAATGACGATATTGGATATAAGTAGTAAGAAATCATCATCTCCGTATTGACAGGACAAATCATCCAATAATGCTCCAACATTACTAATACTATTACTTAAATAAAATAATCACCTAATCATGAGAGATTTATGACAATCAAGTCATTAATTTAATTAGGTCAGAATTTTAATTTAAAACATGCTTTACGTATCCAATATGTCTTATGCATAATTAAATTAAAATTACTATGACATAGATTCAAATACATGTCTAACATGCAATATGTGTTGTGTGGTTAAGCCTTGCTCTCTGATACCATTCTGTTAGGGTAACTGTTGAACCTCTAGGATCGGATCGGTGCCCCGCATATCGGAAGTGGGTCTAACCCGTGAATATCTAGCATGAATGTAATTTAAGAAAATTAATAAAATATAATATTTATTTTTCAAGTGTTTAGGGAAAAATCAAAAATAAATATGGATCCGGAAAAATCTATCCAGGATAAAAACCGGAAAATGGTGCAACTACCCAAGCCTAGGCATGTTGCACAAGTAGCATGCTACTTGCACAATATGCTGCCCAACAGCATGCACAGGCGCTGCAGCGCCTGGCTCTCGACCAATATGACTGAGAGCAAAACACGCACACATATTTTTTTTTAAGATTTTAAAACCTTAAAACACTTTTAGAATCATCCAAAACAATTTTAATTTCAAAACCAATCACAACAAATGTTATACAAGAAACATATATAAATTCTAAATATATATATGCATTTCTTTGAATCAAATTTCAACCCAAAATAGAATCCCACAATGAAATGACTCATGAACAATTCTAGGTCATCCAAAGGTGGTCAAGTGATTCTAGAATGGTAGCTATAGCTCTAAGCTTTAATCTAAAGTTCCAAACTCTAATTTTATGTCTATGTCTAACATAAAAATTTTGACCAAATTACCAAACATATTTTATTTATACTTCTAAAGCATCTTAATACAATTTATTAGCCTTATTTCAATATTAAGCTATGTAATCATGCATCCAATACATAAAAGAATATAACTTAAGAGAAGTTCAAACTTCCCTAGCAAGTTTGATGCAAAGATCCAATCTCATTCTCTTGTTGAAATGGTAGGAGAACCTCCAAGGTTTGCAAGCTTCACTCAAAGATCCAATCTTGATTCCAATGTTAGCAAACTTCAATCTAAGATCCAATCTTGATTTCTCCTAGATGAAATGTTGTAGAGACCTCACAAGCTTCTCTAAACACTTCTCTAACTTAAGCTAATTTCTCTAAGAATTTGCTTATACTTAGCTTTCTCAAGCTTTTGCTTTTCTTAATTAAAACCTTCCTAAAACTTGCTATTTATAGCAAAACTTCGGCAATTTTTAATTATTAAAAGTTGTAATCAACTTTTATGTGGGTTTAATCTAATTTGTCCAAATATGTATAATGACGTGTGACTAATCTCCATTATCTCCCACTTTGATTTAATCCAATTAAATCAAGTCAAAGATTAGGAAATAAATTAGTTCAATGTTTGCCACTTTGATTTAATCCAATTAAATCAAGCCAAAACCACTTATTATTACATACTTACAATTACTATAATATCCTCAAATGGTAGAGATAATTATGATTTTACAATTAAGCCCTTCTGTAATTATTGAATTAATCTAATTAATTCAATTAGGTCAAAGTAAATAATCAATGTTATCCAATAACACTTGATTATCTTAGTTGATAATTATAATATCGAATATGATCTTTTATCAAAATTAATCGGCTACCCAAGTGCTCAACGAGTACACTTCATATTAGGACTCTCTAAGTTCAGACACGTTCGTCATATAAGTCTAGCTAATATGTACGCAATTCGGCCACCTCCGAATTCGCGAAGAACACAAACAACTTTTCTGAACTATAAAAGTCGAGGTCATCACATATGTTTAACAATCCCTCCGTCGGAGGCTATCCGAGTTTTGCTCAGGAAACATAGAATATACCGTCAAGTTTCCGAGGCGCACATCTCATGTCGACATGTCCACGATTCTTCATAACTGGTGCGATCCACCCTAGGTGATCGAATTTGGCCAAAGCTTTAAGAATCGTGACTTTACTCACATGGATACATAAATCTCTTATGGTACACATACAGGCCGACAGATCCTATCTTGCTTCGTATTTGATTACTGAGTGCATTGGTCCACACCCAATGAACATCTAGAGGTCAGACTATGAAAGGTTTATGACATACATGACATCAAAGTATGTGGGATCTCACACAAAATCAATGATATCCTATAGTCAAAGGATTACATATGTTACTCGACTCGATGAGATTCTTATTTACGATGGTGTGTACTTCCAACTATTAGGAATCATCTGTGTGTCATTCAGTATTCGATCCAACTAATACCCACACGTCTATATGAGTTTCCAAAACTCATGGTACATTGGGTTAAACCATTGGAACTCCAATTCCAATATACGACATGTGCTAGTCTTCTAGGTTATAGGAATTCAACCATATTCCAAAACCAATAACTAGAAATATTTACTTTAAGAATAGTTTATAATAGTAATATTTATCCCAATGTCGGACCACCTAGTGTTTAGTATTACTACAAGACTATTTTAAGGTCGATGTCATTCTTAACATATCTATATATCAATCTAATACGCATAATGACAATATCATTAATAAGGTATGAAATGAAAATGTAGTTATTTTATTAATAAATAATAAAATGTACAATTCGGATTGGCACTCCACGCACAAACTCCAACAAACTCCCATGGAAAATATTTCCGAAAATTTTGTCCTTAATTTTTATGTGGAATCACTTTTAATATTTGATATAAACGAATGATTTAGGTGAAATACATGTGTGTGTATATATTAACGATATATGATATCGGTTAATTTATCCAAATTAAAAAATATTTTAAAAGTTAATTTTATCGGCAATTGCACTTCTGCCGTTTTTGCTCCATGGCAATGAGGTTATCATAGTGTTGGTTGATAGGGTGAACAAATACACTCACTTCTTGGCTTTAACACATCCATACACAATAAAAAATATCGTTCAAGTATTATTAGATAACATTTATAAGTTTCATAGCGTAACATTTATAAACGATCCAGATCAAATTTTCACATGTCAATTCTGGAAGCATAAACTAATGGTCAAACCTAAATTGTTAACAACTGTCAGGAGCAATACTTGAGGTGCATGACTGGAGACAAGCCAATGAAGAGATATTAGAATTAGATTATAATCCATAAATAATATGTGTTGATAGTGGTTTTCACCCCGAGGAAGTTAGAATTCCGAAGAAGGGTAAGTTGAGGATTGTACTTGATCAGAAGAATGAAGAGGGCCCAGATAGGCCGAAGTCAGATAAGTGACCCGAGCCCATTATACCACAGCCTTACCGAGAGCAATACCAGCTGATGAAGTGGGGTTGTGATACCGACCCAACCTGAAGAAGTACTAGATTTGGAATCATTTGGGCATTAGTGGAGACCGACTCGAGATGGTATAAACTTGCTGACCTGATCTTGTAGAAGAAGTTGGCAGAGATGACCAAAACATCATTCACATCGGCACGTCGAATCGAGGAGCAAAGCTGAGACCACAAAGTATCTAGTACTTGAGAACAAATGACGCATGTCTTACATGAATGTTTGGGCCTCCAGAAGGCTGATGTGACATGAGTAAGTCAGCTACTTCCCTTGAGAAGATACTCTGACAGACGAAACAATGTCGGAGTGGTTGAGTTACAGACTGTCACGTTGGCAGAACGTGTAGCAGTGGACAAAATGTGGGAATAATGTCTTTCTGCTGGCAAGGGTGGTTGAGTCAGAGATCAGATGTACTGTTTGCATAGTGGTTGGGGAAAAAGAAACGTGGACGATGATGACAAGGTGACATGAGCTGACGTCATGGGTTAGTGGAACAATGGAATTGGGAGCCTATATAAAGGGTTCGAAGTCGCAGATTCAAGAGTTATCAATTTTTATTTTTCATCACCTGTAAAGAGAGACCTGAAAACTTAGAGAGAGAGAGAGAACGTTGGTCGGTTTTGAGCCGAGTAAGTAATAAAATACTCTATCTTTACTCTCGTTGACGAGGTTGGAGCCACTCTCTACCAAACCACGTTAATCTCTTGTTTTCGCTGTGATTTTTCGTTTGCTTGCTAAGTTTGCTTTGATTTCCAACTAACCAAAACAAATTCACTGATTGGGGGGGATGTTTGTTCAAATGGTTGAATTCCAATATCACTATTGGAACGAAAAACAGCCGTTAACAATATGAGATAAATTACATATATAAAAGTTTAAAATAAAATAGACATTAATAAAGTGAGTACCACACTTTTAGAACAAGTCTTGTGTGTGTATATATTTTTCTACTAGTTACAAAAAAATATATATATATATATATATATATATTATTTTATGTTATTAGATTTTATCCTATTTAACTTAAATTTTATGATATCCTAAGTTTATTTTCGAACGGTTATTTGGTCATGTGATTATAGTGTTTTTAAGAATAAATTTCTCGGGGAAAAAAAAAAAAAACAAGTCGTGTTTGTATCCCACGGCATAACAAATTTTCCGAAATAAAGCTTTATTGCATTTCCATTTTTGGCCAAATTTCTCCACGTGTATTAATCACAATATTAATAACACTACGTCACTACCAGCACTAGGTTACTCCATACTACCACCTACACCGTATCATTCCCTTTCAGATATATATACACACCTCTTTTTAAAAATTAGGGTTTCTCCATTGCAGAGTCTGGCGGCAGAGCTTCAATCAAAAAAGACAATGGTGAAGGGCAGGCAAGGGGAGCGCGTGAGGTCCCACGCCTCTCTCTGTAGTCTAAACCTCCAATTTGAGTTCAATTAATTTTGATCAAACTCACATAATTTTATTTTTTAAAATTCTCTTGGCAGGCTCTATGTGAGAGGAACAATTCTGGGATACAAAAGGTCAAAGTCAAACCAGTATCCAAACACATCATTGGTTCAGATCGAGGGCGTGAACACACAGGAAGAGGTGTCATGGTACGCAGGCAAGCGTTTGGCTTACATTTACAAGGCCAAGACTAAGAAGAATGGGTCCCACTACCGTTGCATTTGGGGTAAAGTTTCCAGGCCTCACGGCAACAGCGGCGTCGTTCGCGCTAAGTTCAAGTCCAATCTCCCTCCCAAATCTATGGTAACAGCTTAAGTAATTGATTTTTCCTTTTTTATTTTTTGTATCCTTCCCATGTCTAGTGTTTGGTTATGGAGATTTCATTTTGTTTTTGTGTTTTTTTTTTTTTTTTTTTTTTTATATAAACAGGGAGATAAAGTTAGGGTTTTCATGTATCCCAGCAACATATGAGGTTTGTTATCATTTCTAATGTCTCGTTTTAGTTTAATTTAATATAAACGCGGATGATTGTTTATGGTCGTTTGAACTTTTAAGTCTTTGCTTTGCTGTAGTATAGTGTTGATTTTGAATTAACCAATACGATCAGTACTTTGTTTTGTATTTCAATATAGCTGATGATTTGTGTGATTTTGAGGCAAATGTTTGTTGATACTTTCTGTGTTTTTGATCGCTACTTGATTTTTGAAGCGGTGTTGGTTGCTATATCTTATAGTTAGTTGTTTAGGAATGTTCATTCTTGTTATAAGTGCACTAAGCTTGTCAGCTGCAAGTGCGGATAAAATATCATTAGTATAATGCTATAGTTTTGAGTTTTCACAAAGTAAATTCATTCACCTTCACCCTCTAAGACCAGAATTTATGGCTCAATTTGCTTACTGAGTAGTTGTGCTTGCAACAGCAATGACACCGAGAGCTGAGTTTTGGTTTTCAGGAAAAATAGTAGTAAATAGAAATATCCACTATTATTAGCTCTATTTGATTAGCAATACATGGTTGAAACTACTTGTTTTCTTTGTTTTATCTGATTTTGGTTAGTAAGTTTTGTTGAGGTTTAGCATCACTTCTCTCAGCAGTTGAAAGTTATATATATATATATAATATTATTCTCGTCTTACATTTGTATTGTTCTTTTGGTTTGCTTGCAGCAACATGGTTCGAGTAGCAGCTAGATCAAAATGTAAGGTTTTTGCATTTGGGATTTATTCTCTTGAGAGTTGTTTCAACTTTGAAGTTTTGGACTCGGGAGTTATACTAGCTAGCTGTTTTGGCTTTTGTTTTTGTTCGATTAGTGTGGATTTTGTAACATTAATACAAACGTTTATGCTTAGTTTATTATTTTGAATCTTCTTCTATCATGATATCAAATTATTTATCATTTATTGTGCTCTTGGTTTGTTGTTTTGATTTTTTTTTCCCAAACAATTGTGTGATGTGAAGGATGAGTCTTAGTGTAACGGTAAGGTTATTATTGTGATCTAGAGGTCTTCGAGTCGCACTAACAACCTCTTTTCCAAAAAAAAAAACAATGGGTAAGTCTGCGTACACATTGAATCTTCCTCAGAGCCCTCAACGTGAGAAGTCTTATTTGTTGGATATTAAATTTTTTTATCATGATGTTGATATCAATTTACTTTGTCATTTATTTTGCCTCATGTTTTGTCTAGAAATTATGTATGACAATGAAGCTGCATCTGTAATGTTATTATTAATCTGTATGGTGTATAGCATGGTTCTGATTTCTTCCTGTGCTCTCTTTCTTTTTAAAGAGAGTTTCCTGTTTTTGAATGAATTATGAATAGTGACTGATGAAACAAATAATGGAAAGAACCAATAAGCATATCAACTTGGAAATAGTACATCTTATTGGATTGTGAGAATATATGCAAAGGTCATATGGGTCAGTCATGCTCCCTTGTTCAAGTGAAGTTAATAATTTCCAACTTAATTTTAGATTAGAAGTGCCTGCTTTTGCTTAGCAGTTAATTTCAACCATTTACCAACTTTTATTTGACCATTTGCAATTCTGTGCCATATTTACTTTGGTTTAAAAGCACCCATATACATTGGTGATTGAGAATTGATCACGTAGGATCGTTGAATGAGCTACATAATTTAGTATTGGTGGTGTCTAATTTCATCATCTGGACATATTGTTCCATTTAATAACATAAAGTACCAAGTTCGACGTCACGTTTCTCTGCCGTGGGAGCATCTCCGGGATCTAAAAATTTCAGTTTAAATTCAAGAGTGAGATATGATTTTTGTCTCTAATAATGTATCTTATTTAAATTTAGGTGACTACCCTTATTAGATTGGTAATAAAATCTCATGCTCGCTAACGGCGTCTGTTATAACGACGATATTCTCACTTAAATGCCGGTTCAATCTAATGACCCAATCCGACCTAAATTTGATCGGGTTTGAAATATTAAAAATTTTAGAGATTTTTTCAACCCATGTTGAGTTTAACAAACTAAACACAGTGAACATAACAAATATCGTATAATTATTGTGACAACAATAAGAATTGATTACCAAGTCTATTCTTCAAAAAGACGATGAAATAAATTGAGTAAATTGAGAAAATTCAATCGGATTGAAGGAAATGAATATGTGTATTTACAATTTTGTGTAATTACAACATTTCTTTAAAATGAATTTTTTTTTACAAGACGATTGCAATGTTTTTAAAAATAGAATATTGGACAATAAAACATCTAACATGTCCAAAAAAAAATAAGGATAGTTGAGATGATAGTGTTGGATGGATGCGTGAGTAGATTAAGAAATATAAAATTAGAAATGAAGAAATTTAAAAGAAATTACGTGTAGCATCGATTTGGCAGAAGATGAGAAAAACACGATTAAAATAGTGCGAGTACATATAATGTAGATCTCTAAGCGTCCGAGTGAGAAAATGAGAACAAATAATATTGTTAGCAGTCAAGTTAGATTGAGAAAGACCTAAATTGACATGTACGGAAATCATAAAGAGATTTTTATATTTTACCAAGTTTAATGAGATAACGATTCCAAATAGAACACAATGATATCAAAAGATCCAAATAGCCGACTTTAATAGGAAAATATTTTGATTTGGTTTGGTTCCCTCATTGCAAAATCATATACGTAACAAAATTAGCCACTCTATTGATCCAGATAATTTTACAGGGAAAAGCTAAACTCAATGAATCTGCTGATATTCTTGGGCACCAATAATAGCTGTAATGTTCTTACTTACTGCAACTATGTCGATGAAGGAAAATGTGTTAACATAGTTTGGTATCTGCTCTTCAAGTACTTGACCAACTTTTGGCTCATTAAACACACGAACATCCATCCTAATCTTTCTTTGTTGCCCATTTAGTGAAATTATGATTGTAAAAATTCTCTGTCATTACAGGTTTTGGGCAATGCAAAAGGCGCGATGTGGTTGTGTTATTCTTGATATCTAGAAATCTTCTGCCGTTAAGAGCGGCCTAGGAAATTTTCAAAATAAATATTTATAGGATATCTCATTCGAATACATGTTTTTTTTTATATATGTCATTTGATAAAGACACAAATTGAGGGGATATCCTTAAAGTGAATAGTTATAACCCTTTAAAGTGAAATGGTAGGTTGGAGTAGACCCGGCCACGGTTCCGGTGCGGAACAGGAACCGTAATGGACCGGTTCAGTTGGGGTTCCACCCCAACCGAACCGGTTGGAACCGCTCGGTTCGGTTCCAGCGGTTCCAACCGGAACCGTACGGTTCCGGTTCCGTCGAACGGCTCCCTGCCCCTAAATTAAAAAAAAAAGGCCAACGGCCATAAAAAAAATAAAAATTGTTTTTGTAATTCCTAATATACCCCTAATAATGGTAATAAAACGGTTATTTTTAGGGGCATTTTCGGTATCAAAAAAGATTCTAAAATTCTATAGATAAGGGTCATTTTTCATTATTTCAACACACCAATTTCTCAACTCTCTCAATTCCTACAATTTTCTTATTCTCAATTCTCTCATTTATAATAACAAATTAGTTATTATCATTCTCAATTTTCTTATTCTTCTTACTTATTTCTTAAACAAAAAATGGCAAGCTCATCTGAGAACATAATGTCAAATATGCCAACCCAAGAGAGCGGCCCTAGTGTCGGTTCACAATCACGGACAAGAGAAGTTAAGTCTCGTTCCTCAGATGTTTTCAAAATTCATTTTCATTTAGACGATACCGATGAAGGTTCAAGTGTTGGAAATGATGATCGAGCACCATTCACTTTTTGTATGAATATTTGATATTTATGCAATATAATATTTATTTTATCATGGTTATTTATTTATTTATATGGTAAAACTCTTACTTTTATTTATGTATTGTAAATCTAAGAGTTAGATTACTCTAAGAGTTAGAGATTTCGAGTTACACTCGGAACCTTATATGAATTTAGTAAAGACCCGAGAGTTACAACATATGGTGATATAATTGCAAGAGTTGCAAATGATGTTGAGAAATATCACGCATTCTCTCGAATATAAATTATTCATGGTCTAGATATATTGGCATGGGTCGGTCATTATTTTGGTAAGACTAGTGCATTGTCTATATATGTAATGGACATATGGTTTGTCTCAACAAACTGTGAGCTTAGCGGAAGTTTGTATAGAAATGTAGATATTCATTAGTTGAATGAGTATTGAACAAACTCATAAAAGATGACTAATAGATATTCCATAAAACTGTCAATAATTGTCTTTTCGAGTTGAGTAGTTATTGTGGTCCATTGACTTGAGACACCGCGGTGGTCTTGTGAGTGATCCTCTATGCCTGATACCATGCATGTCAGAGACCTTTCATGGTCTGATCTCTGGATGAATGTTTGGTATAGACCGATGCTCACGAAGATCGGTGCGTGTTAATATGAGGATTCGTCAGTCCATATGGTTGGATTTTGTTTCCAGAAATTTTCATAATATATTCCGGAAATCTTTTGGCCGAAAGTTCGTTGAAGAAATTATTTCTTTAACATTATAAATAATATTGAAAAAGAGTTTTGCATATATTATTTATTAATGGAATATAATTATGAAAATTTATTTTTTTTATTGAGTAGATAAGGTTTTGACAGTAAATCTATAACCTTACTCAATTGGAGACGGTGATGACGAAGGGATTATACATTAGCGTTTTAACCTCGACTTGTATGGTTCGACGTGTCGTGTTGTTTTGTCATGATTTGTAGGTGGACAGACCTTCATGAAATATGTATACAAGTATATGAGATATATATGTATATATATAAGTAACAACCGAACGTGAGCCTATAGAGTTCCATTATATTGAGTTTACTCGTTGAGCACTAGGGCGACCTTTCGTCAAATGTTGGCAAAGTATTTTTTGGGTTTTTAGGATTAAATTGTTTAATCCGATAATTCATGAGATGAATTGAATTAATTAATTTTATATCAAGAGTTGATATAATTTTATTGTATAATAAATGTAAATTTGATTTACATTAAATTAGTAATTATTTTGTGAATTAATTTAATTGTTAAATTAATATATAATATTAATTACTTAGATTATACAAATAAAGCTTTTAATTAGTTAAAGTAATTAAGGTAAAGCAAAATTGAATTATTTGGTTAAAGTAACTAAATGATTCATAAAGGTAACTTAGTTACTAAAGTTGGTGAGATTAATTTTAACCTTGGTTAAGTTGCTTTTTGCAATATGTGGCGTAGGGAAAAGATTCCTTAAACCATGGTTTAAATTAAATGGCTTGGGTTTGTTTTCTTTAATTTTAATTAATAAAAACAAAAGCAAAAAAAAAAAAAAAAATTAATTAATTCATTATTTTTTCTCCTCTCTGCCGAGAGAAAGCAAAATAAAAACAAAACTTTCACTTTCTTTTTTTAATGCCTCTGCCGAAAAATAAGAAGAAAAGAAACCAACCCCCTTTTGCTTAGCCTGCCGAAATGGAGAAAGAAAAGAGTTGATTTTTGTTTTCTAAAATCCTAGCCTAAATCTCACCATAATTACCCAAACCTTGTTTCAAGTCTATACAATTAATCTTTAAGAGTTAGGGGTTGATTTGTATTCTTGAAACTAAGATTTTTCCCTAGGGTTTTAAGAGTTAAATTGGGGAAAATCTTGTTGCCACTCTTGAGTGATCAAACCACCTTTTGATCACCAAGATTTGTTCATTGAGGAGCTTGATTTGGTGGAGTTTGAAGAAGTTCAAAGTGCTTGGAGGAATTGGAAAAGCTTGGAGGCAAAGTTTCAATCAATTGGCAAAGCTTGTTGGTACATTTAATTTATCAATTTATTTGTTCCATTTGTTGAGAAAAATTGTCGTGGAAGTGTTGGATAAATTGGAAGCATGTATGTGAGGATTAGAAGCATTCAAGTGTTGGAAAATTAGTATATAGATGATATGTTAATTTTGTATGCTTGAATTAATTTTTCAAGTGTTAGAAAATTAATTTTAATATGTTTGGATTATTTTCAAGGGTTGGAAATAATTATGATGCTTAGATTAATTTGTCAAGAGTTGGTAGATTGATTAAAGTGTGTTGAAAATTTTTAATTAACTTATGGTAATTTTTAATGTATGGAACATGTTTTTAATGCATTGGAAAATAGTAAGTTGAAAAAAAAAGATGTTTACCCATTGTTAAGGACTGCCGAATAAAATAAAATTTAAAAATATTTTATTCGCTCAGGATTTGATCTCGGGTGGATTCCGCTGCGCTCGGTTTTGTCCGTTCCTTACTCAACAAGTGGTATCAGTGCGATACGTGCTTCTAATTGTTCATGTTCCTTTACAATTTTTCTTAATGTAATAAAATGCCCATGCATACATTTAAGTGTTAATTACATACTTTAGGCATTTTTGGACATGCATACATTTTATATATTTGTATGCATTTGACTTTGGAAAAATCTCTATACTAGATCATTAAGTGTCATTATTTTAGTTGAAAATATGACATGGTCCGGCTTGTCTATACAGTGTTAGTGAAACCATTGTGATTATTCCCAATATTGCTAAAGCGTGATGGATTGGTTATAATATTTTGTACTATTCCGGTTAAGCATGAGATGAGTTGAATTTAAGAGAAAGTATTATCCAATATTGCTAAAGCGTGAGGTTAATATTAGTATCTTACTTTCGGCAATAGACAAGTTGATCTAAAAATTGAACTATCCAATATTGCTAAAGTGTGAGGATGAGATTCGATTTAGGACCGAATGTAAGAATTGCATGAGATGCAATTGACAATAATTGTCTACCTTCTCGAATTTACAAAGGTCAATATTGCTAAAGCGCGAGATTTGTGTAAATTTCAAGAAGAATATACTTTGCTTTGTGAGATTTAAGAGTTAAATTTACGTATTCTTGTTTGTAGAGATTATAAAGAATATGTAAGGCATTGCGAGGGCACTTTATAGAAAAAGTAAATCCATATTCTATTTAGTGTTTTTTTATCATGTTATTTAAATATTAATTTCTTCTTTATTTTATCCTTGTGTAGACAGAATGTCTGTGTCAAACCCGCTTTCACGTATACTTGATACGCATAAGCTTCAGGGTGCTATTAACTATAATGTTTGGCTTATGAATCTCCGTATTCTTTGCCAAGCGGAGCAACTTGAATATGTTCTAGATCGTCCAAAGCCCGCAAGGGTTTCAGATGATGTTTTAGATGAAGAACGTGAGACGTTCATCAGATGGAAGGATGATGATCGGAAAGTCCGGTCATACATCTTGGGATCTATGGTGCCGAAACTACAGAGGAAATATATGCCGATGTTGTTAGGGATATGTCCTATACCCAACTTGTGGATGGGCTATATGTACATGTATTTGTAATATTTTCATTAATTAATAAAATGGCAATCTTTATTATACGTGTCTTACATAACTTATATGAATCATCAACACTGTAATAAATCCATTGGAGTAATAAGACGATGACTTCCACGTCTTATGAGAATCATTACCCTTAAATGTTTCTAGTCATAGTTTTGTGAATAATCTGGTCGTTCACAAAGCGGAGAGACTAGCATGATGATATGATCCGCCCTTAAGTGGGGTAGCCGATCTCATAGGCTACTAGTGGAGATCCGTTCACTTGGTGTATCACATGGATGCATGAGTTGCTCGTGTCCATCGAACTTACTGCCGAAAGTTTTCATATGGAGTGTTTATCCCATGTGTCTGTGAGAAATTTCATGTATCGATTATATGACTAGTCCTTAGACTTGAGGTCTTTACAATCGTATGTGTGGATCAAATAACTTTGACATTCTCCTTCCCCGGTTCAAAAGATCCGGTCATAAGGGTAAGATTGGGTCATTTGTTAAAATACATGAAGTTTGTAAAGATACAACAGAGAATCGCTACTCTCTCGGATAATATTTTCTTATAAGAGTAGTATTCCAGTTCGCGAGTTGATATGTGTGATCAGTGCTTGAGACTGTGGCCACAGTGGAAGAATCATGTGAGATTCTTGGGTTAGTGTAGTGAATGTAGCCAAGCTTTAGCTCTGTCTTTCAAGGAGTATGGAAAAACCCGCAGTCTCATTGCTTCTTCAGCTTCTCGGTTGTAATTGAAAGTGCCGCAAACTTCCAGAAAGTTGCTGATATGGGTATTAGGATCTTCAATTGATTTTCCCCCAAACTGCACTGACTGCTGAATCATTTGAATACATGTTTTAATGTCATACGCATTTGCTGGTAAATGAGGAAGTACAATACATGAAAAGAAGCCGTCGACCACCGGAATGGTTCTGTCTCGAATGGGTATTGGTGGTGCAACTTCCAGAGGTTCATGTTCCATGTTGATAATTGCTTCTTGGCCTTCTCACATTTCCCTTCTCAACTATCTGATGGTTCTTTCAATTTCCGGGTCAAACGATCGAAGTTCAAAGCTTCTGGTTCGTCTCATGTAGTTTCTGAGAACCTGAAACACAAGAAAACAAAAACAATAAGTAAAAAGAAATTAGATACAAGTAAAGGTATCTAACCTCAAAACTAATAGTGAAAGATAAATAAGTCCCCAGAAATGATGCCAAAAACTTGACCGGCGTAATCACACGCGTATAACGCAAGCGCACGTATCATTCAAGTAGTATAAAAAGTATTGATCCCACGATGACTTAATACCTAATCTATTAATTTTATGAGGTCAAATGATTACTAGTATCTAACAGGTTGATTGATTTGAAATGATGATGATTCTAAATTTAAAAACAAGTAAATAAAATTGCACGAGAGTAGGTTTAAGAAAATTCAATATTAAGAAACTATTTAGGGTTGTGAATCTTTCTAATATCTTTTAAAAGATGAAGTGATTATTTCATATTTGTGTAATAAATCAGTTTACTAACCTGGAACACGAAATTATGTGAAAGCCTCTGTCGATGGTCAGACGCAAATACCCAGTATAACCCAATTGAACAATATGTCTATGTCAACCAAATTATCCGGATTCATTAAGATTAAGTTCCAATAAAGGTTGCCCCTGCCCGACAAGTATATGTCTATCATGTAAGGAAATCTATTAAATGGTTATCTATCCTCAAGGAAGATCGTGAGCTATTAAGTCTAAGGCTGAAACCTAAAATTCCTTTGCCAAGTTTATTTTAGATTTACCAGATCAATCTTATTAATGGCCAGTTAACAAGACGCATTAAACTTAAGACTTAATAAGTAAACCTTTAAATTACCTAAACTATAAAATAACCCCTTATAAACCAGTGATATTGGAATTCATTACAACCATAGATAACTAACTTAGTTACGACGCATAACTAGGGCTAGTAAAAACTTAAAAGCAAAAGACATAAAATAAAATGCGGAAAAGTAAATGAAGAAAATTACAATAAAAGAAAATTCTAGGGCTAGAGGATATACTTTTATCACTACTATTTTAGATATCTCCCTTAATATAATATATTAACTTGTGTGATATTACCAACCAGCCATATATGCGGTAACCTGATTAAGTCAAATTAAGTCCATAAACCAGCCATATAGGCGGAGATTACCAACCGACCAACCAGGCGGTATCTATGCTTAGTCAGATTAAAACCAGTTTATAATTGATTACCAACCGACCAATATAGCGGTATCCTTGTTAAGTCAAATTTTAAGTAGTGAATATATTATAATTAAGGGAGATTAATCTAAATAGCAATAATAAAAGTTTTACCTTTCACCCTAGCATGGGGAAATTACCTCCTCATGTTGAATAATAAAAACTGAAAAAGTAAAGAAAGTAAATTATTATTATAGAACGTAATTAAAATTAATTACAAAACTGAAATTAAAAGAAACTAGATATAAAACTCCCTATTTACATCAGAGAATTCAAAGAGGAATGTACATCTGAAATCAGAAAATTGAGCTGAATTTATAGGCCTCGGTAAGGTGTGCGCGTCGTGACGCGCCACGTTTCGTACTCTGATTGGTTGCTTCAGATTCTTATCCGCCACGTGGAATTTTGGATAATTGACTCAATAATTACGATGACGTGGCGCTGACATGGCGACACGTGGCGATAGTGATTGTCGGCACCGTAGGATTGCGACACGTGGCACATTGTGATTGGCTGATGATGATGTGGTGGTGACGTGGCACGTTGACTCGGTCTACTACTGATGTGGACGATGACGTGGCTGACATGTGGAGTGACACGTGGCGATGGCGATTGTCGACACCATAGGACGATGACACGTGGCACGACGCACGTTAGCAGATCGACTGTGATGTTGACACGTGGCACGGTGCACGTTAGCAAAGTCAAACTTCTCAGATTCTGACTCGTGTCCCCGACGCACGTTAGCAGCTCATGGCGCATATTAGGAGCCGCGACGCCAATGGCTTGCGCGTCGCGACGCGTAAAATTACCAAATTATCCTTTTGTCATTTTCACTATTTTAGCCCCAAATCACCTCCAGAATGTCCTTAAATTTTATTTATCTACAAAATAACACAAAACACATCAAAATATTCATAAAATTTAAGAAACTATACAAAATATTAGGTCAAATGAGTGGGAAATAGTGATACATTTACTAGACCCGGCCGGCGGTTCGGTTCCGGTTCGGAACCGAACCGAACCGGCCGGTTTCCGGTTCCACACTTAAGTGGAACCGGAAAGTCGAACCGAACGGTTCGGTTCATTTTTTTTTTAATTAATTAAAATAAAAAATTGAGAGGAGTCAAATCATTAAATAAAAAAAAATTATTAATTAAAAAAAATGAGATTAAATTTATAAATAAAAAAAAAAATTATTACATTGAAGAGCTTGAGCTTAAATTTTTTAAAATTTAAGTTGCCTACGTATCCTCCAAGGGTGAGAGGAATCAAAGCTCACGTAGTTCCATTACAAGATTGAGAATAAGAGATTATAGAAAATGAGAGAGTTGAGAAATTGGTGTGATGAAATTATGAAATTTGAATCCTATTTATAGAATTTTAGAATTTTTTTTATACCAAAAATGCCCCTAAATATAACCGTTTTATTACCGTTATTAGGGGTACATTAGTAATTTTTTATTTTATATAATAAAAAAATTTTAGAATTTTATTTTTAATTTTTTTTTTTGGCAGGGAGCCAAACGGCTCCCTGCATCCCCCAACGGCTACTAGCCGTTGGGGGCCTTAGGGTCCTGTTGGAACCCTACGGTTCCAACAGGAACCCGACGGTTCCAACCGGAACCATTCGGTTCCGGTGGAACCTTCCGAACCGGTGGAACAGTACGGTTCCACCGGTTCGGACCGGTTCGAGTTGGGGTGGAACCCCAACCGAACCGGTCCCATTCCGGTTCGGTTCCGGAACGGAACCTTCCGGTTCCAACCGGTTCGGTTCCGGTTCCGAACCGGAACCGTGGCCGGTCTAACATTTACCACTCATCAGTTAGCACGATTCATGACACTATCAACATCATACCTTTGACCATATGGGTACACTTTCCGTACCCTAGGTCAATAGGTGGGGATACAGTGAGGCGATGGACCGTATCATATGTAAATCGCATACATAATGGGTATATATATCTTTCCTTCTCATTTGGGGGCCTTGGCATGTTGCTAGATGTGAACCTTGGTCATTGAAATCGAACGACCATCTGATCGGAGGATAATTTATGTTCGATTAAATTATCACGATTCATTTCATGTCCAACTTGAGGGGAACCCAAAATGTCACACACAACAAAGTCGAAATCAATGATTAACAGTGCACAATACAAATATAACAACATATATGATTGTTGTAGGAATTGTTCATAAAGGGTTAATGTGTTTAATTATTGAATAGATCATTTATAAGGTTCCATAGTGGCTTAGAGATTGGTAAATGACGATGGGGGCACTTTGGGAATTGGAATAAAAAAAATAAAAAAATTACTATTCACGTGAATAGTAACATGAATAGTAATTTTTTTTTATTTGTTTTGAATTCCAATTCGGCCCAAACTCTTATTAGGGTTTTATAATCTCATTAAACCACTAAATTAAGATCCAATGACTAAGATTAAATTATCTTTTATCCTACATCAGATTCTTAATTAATTTTGTTGTCTTAGGAGCACTATATAAACCCAAAGAATTCTTCACAAATTTTTACACCAAACCTTTCATATCTTGGGTTTATATAAGTGAGCAACTCTAAAGTTTAAGAGTAAGCCACTGATTTTGAGGATCCTTAAGTCTAATTGACTAGAGGAACCTCGAGTTAAAAGTTTTGAGGTATTTGCCTAGGCTGGCACTAAGGGCAAAATACCAGTGCACTCAAGGCGTAGTCTTTCCGTTGAGTTTTGACTTTGGTGTGTGCATCTTTGGAGGCCACACACTTGGGTGGCTCTTTGGAACGTGGAAGAGCTTGCTGAGTTCGAGAAAAGCTTGTAAATTGGAGGGAGGACTGGAGGAGTCTATGGTTCAAGTAAGTCTTTTTCTTTCTTTATTTTATTTAGAGTTCTTATGATAGTTAGCATGTTTCGGTTTATGTTCTTTGCATGTTTTATGAGTTTTATGCTTAAAATATATAGTAACATGCCTATGCTTGTAGAATAATAAAAACAAATAAGTCTTGGGCAAAGGGAAAGCGACATAATAATTTTGATTTTCCGCTGCGCACTCGCGGCCATTTCCCAACAGTGGTATTAGAGCGCCGTTTTTGTTTTCATTATTTCTCTCTCATTTGAACTCGAAATTGGGTGTTTAAAATCTTGTTAGAAAGCTAACACCCAGAACTTAATTTTAGGCACAAGTTTTGCATGATTTGGTTAAGATTTGAATTGTGAAACTGTATTTAAAGTTCACGCGTTTGCAGAAAAACGTGAATAGTAAATTTATTTGAATAAAATAAAATACAATATCATAATTAAATATTAATCAAAGTGATTTAATGCCTAAAATAATTCCAACATATTAAAACTCATATGCTTGATGATTCTATGTATGATTAGAATTGGCATGTTTATTTTAGGGTGCAAGTATCTAGAGACTTTCTAAGAAATAGAGAGTGTATTGCTTATCTCTTAGCTAAGTAATTATTCCGTGATGAACTTAGAGATTTATTACCTTTAAGGCTAATAAATATAAATCACTTGTTTATAATAAAAGACATTATAAAAGATACAAGTGGGTTGGGACCAAGGGATTAATAAAACTTTACAAACTAAAGTTAATTTAACCAAAGGTATTACTAGAGTTAGATAATGATTTGGTGTCTTCTTTCACTCACTACCTTTTTATAGCCAAAAGGAAAAGCTGTGAAGACATCTAGATAATCATTTACTTAAAGCTGACCTTAAAGCATATTTAAAGTGTTGGACTAATTTGGAGGATCTATTGTTTATTCCTGTCACCAAGGCAATAAGAGCCTAAGAGGGAAGGGTATTTAAGAGAGTTCGCTCCACCCTCCCTCTGGGGAATTTTCAATGGAGGAATCCATTTGACAGTTATTCACTTAAACTTGCTAAATCCTTAATAATAATTTAAGTCTAAAATTTGCCTCCCATTGTAAAGTATAGACCCAAAGGGCTTAAACCGTATTGGCAGAACTAGGCTTTACCAGACTGACCAATACCAATTTGTGCCTAAATCGTACTATTAACAATGGTTTGACTTTTCTGAGTCATAAGACGCAGCGACCCTTAGGCGTGGTCTTATAACTTAGTGGCAAAGATTGGATGTCCACAAGGACTAGCATAAGCTATGGCATGTTTGATTGCCCAACCCAATGATCAAGGAATTGTGATTTATATCATAAATTGGTTGGGAACCTACCTAATTATCGTATTTTATAACGACCGGCCCTAGTCGGAGTTATGAAATGATGATAATGGGATCCTTTCCCACAAGAAATCCATTATATTGGGGTGTATGCGATTTGCTTAAAATTTTAAAACAATTGAGTGTAAGCAACTTCATAATATTAAAAGCCCATGTTATTATGAAACATTAATGAAAACATATTCCTAATTTTAACATTTTCTCTTAACATGTGGGTTAAAATATTTCACAAACATTCAAATGGCAAACAGAGTATCACTTCGTTCCATCCTTGATGAGCATAAGCTCAAAGGGGACAACTACAATGACTGGTTTAGAAACCTTAAAATTGTCTTATGACAAGAAAAGATTTTCTATGTTCTTGAAAGACCATTTCCCCCTAAACCCGCAAATGATGCTGACCAAGATACATTTGATGCTTGGAAGAAACACGTCGATGATGATGAGCAAACAATTTGCATAATGCTTGGCTCTATGTCGGACAAACTTAAGAAAACTCACGAAGATATGGATTCTCAAACCATCATCTTTCACTTGAAGGAGTTGTATGCAACTTCCGTTCATACCGTGAGATTCCAAGTGTCATGTGCCTTATTCCAAACAAGGTATAAAGAATGATCTGTTAGTGGACATGTGCTTAAGATGATTGGCCACATTGAAAAATTGGCCAACCTCGGGTTCATCATGGATCACGAGATAGGTCACGATCTAATTCTTCAGTCCTTACCAAAAGAATTCTCTAACTTTATTATGCAGTTTCATCTGTCTGATAAAGAAGCTACTTTAGCAGAATTACACAATCTGATAAAGCAAGCAGATAATGACTTGAAACCGGAGCTTAAAACCTCCGTCATGCTTACGGGTACAGACCTGAAGCCATGAGGCCCAAAGAAAAATAAGGGCAAGGCCAAGGCTCCAGATAACCTAAAGCCCAATGGTAAGGTGGAGAAGAAAAAGGGAAAGAGGAAATGTTTCTTTTGTGGAAAGAATGGTCATTGGAAGAAAGACTACAGATCCTTAAAGCCAAGGAAGCTAGGGAAGCCCAATAGGCCAAAAAGCCCAATGCTTCAGGTATGTTGTATTTGATTGAACTATATTCTCAAAACTCTGAACCTTCTACTTGGGTGCTTGACACCGGTTGTGGGACTCACTTGTGTAACAATGTGCAGAGCCTGAGAAATAGTATGAGACTCCGTCATGGGGAGGTTGACTTATGCATGGGTAATTGAGCAAAACTGGCTGCATTGTGCGTGGGGACTTATTCATTAGTTTTACCGAATGATTTAGTTTTAGGCTTAGAAGATTGTGTTTATGTACTTTCTCTAGTAAAGAACATCATTTCAATTTCTTCTTTATGTAATAAAGGCTTTTCATGCCTAATAAGTTGTAATGAATGTTCTATTTATTTCAATGAAATAAAATATGGAGATAATATTTTGAATAATGGTATCTATGTCTTACAAACTAACAAAGAATGTTCAACCTCTAATATATACAACGTTAACTCGAATAATCTCAATGAATCACTTTTATGGCACAGTCGTTTAGGTCATATCAATGAAACAAGATTAACTAAGCTACATAAGGATTGGTATTTCAAACCTTTCAAATATAAACCTTATGGAACTTGTGAGTCTTGTTTACTTGGTAAAATGATCAAATTACCCTTCAAAGGTAAATGACAGCGTGCAGCGGAGACATTAGAACTCATACACTCTGATGTATGTGGACCAATGTCAGTCACCGCTAGAGGTGGATTCTCCTACTTCATTACCTTTATCGATGATCATTCGCGATATGGGTATGTGTACCTTATGCGGTACAAATCTGAAGCCTTTGAGAAATTCAAAGACTTCAAGGCTGAAGTAGAAAACCAGCTTAATAAAAGTATTAAGTCACTAAGGTCTGACCGAGGTGGTGAATACTTAAGCAACGAATTTCAAGATTACTTGAGAGAAAATGGCATTATTTCCCAGTGGACTCCTCCGGGAACTCCACAGCATAATGGGGTCTCCGAAAGGAGAAATCAGACATTATTAGATTTGGTCCGATCAATGATGCCAGGTACGGATCTACCTTTTTCATTTTGGGGTATTGCTTTAGAAACTGCAACACTACTACTAAACCAAGTTCCTTCCAAGACAGTTAGTCAAACACCATATGAGTTATGGTCTGGGAAACGTCCTAGCCTTAGTTATCTAAGAGTTTGGGGATGTGACGCATATGTCAAGCTCACACAAACTAACAAATTGGATGATAGGACAGTTAAATGTAAGTTTGTAGGATATGCCTTGAACTCAAGAGCATACATGTTCTACGTCCTAAATGAACAAAGAACATTTGTCTCACGAAATGCTAAATTTCTAGAGAATGAATTCATTCTCAAGAAATATAGTGGGAGTAGACTTGACCTCGATGAGGTACGAGAAGAACAAACTAACATAGAACTAAACCCCAGGTCCCCCAAAAGGGCAGCGATGGAACAACCACAAGGTTATGAACTCAGAAGGTCTGGTAGGGAAATACATGAGCCTGAAAGATATGGTTTCCATATTGATGAGGAACATGATCAGGTCATTGATAATGACGATCCCACCAGTTATGACGAAGCAATGTGTGACAATGATTCAGTCAAGTGGCTTGAGGCCATGAAATCCGAAATAGACTCTATGTATCAGAATCAAGTCTGGGACTTGGTAGATGCACCTGAAAGGATAAAACCCATAGGCTGCAAGTGGATTTACAAGCGTAAAACTGATGCAGAAGGCAACATCCAAACCTATAAGGCTAGGTTGGTGGCGAAAGGTTATAGATAAATCCAAGGAATTGACTATGACGAAACCTTCTCACATGTTGCAATGATAAAGTCCATTCGAATTTTACTGGCACTAGTTGCACACTTTGATTATGAGATTTGGCAGATGGATGTCAAAATAGCTTTCCTTAATGGGAACCTCGTAGAGGAAGTCTATATGACACAACCTGAGGGGTTTGCATCTAAGGATGATCATAATAAAGTATACAAGCTTAAATGATCCATTTTTGGACTCAAGCAAGCCTCCAGAAGTTGGAATATACGATTTGATGAGACAATCAAAGAATTTGACTTCATAAAAAATGTAGACGAGCCTAGTGTTTACAGGAAAAGTAGTGGGAGTGCTGTTGTATTTCTTGTATTATATGTCGATGACATATTAATCATCGGGAATGATATTCCCATGATGCAAGCCACCAAGCAATGGTTATCTCAGAATTTCTCCATGAAAGATTTGGGAGAAGCAGCCTACATCCTCGGCATTAAGATCTACCGTAATAGATCTAAGAGGTTGTTAGGACTTTCTCAATCTACGTACATAGATAAAGTTTTGAAAAGGTGGAAGATTCCAAAAGAGGTAATTTACCTACTTGTCATGGAATCAAATTATCTAAGGAGCAATGTCCACATACTCCTTCAGATAGAGAGCGTATGAGTAGGATCCCTTATGTACCCCATGCTATGTACAAGACCTGATGTCTCTTATGCTCTTAGCATAACAAGCAGATATCAGGCAAATCCTGGTGAGCAACACTGGGCAGCTATCAAAACAATCCTCAAGTATCTGAGAATAACTAAGGATTTGTTTTTGACATACAGAGATTGTTATGAGATGAAAGTCATTGGTTACTGTGATGCAGGCTTTCAGACCGATAGGGATGACATCAGATCACAAACAGGATATCTGTTTACTTTAAATGACGATGCTGTAAGTTGGAAAAGCTCAAAGTAGTCAACTACAGCGGACTCCACCACTGAAGCCGAGTATATTGCAGCATCTGAGGCAAGTAAAGAAGCAATCTGGATAAAGAAGTTCATCACAGAGCTGGAAGTGCTTCCCGCGATAAAGAATGGCGTCACAATATATTGTGATAACACAGGTGCCATTACTCAATCAAAGGAACCAAGGTCCCACCAGAAATTCAAGCATGTACTCAGGCGATTTCATCTCATCAGGGAGATTATTGAGAGAAAAGAAGTTATTATAGAGAAAATACAAACAGAAGATAATCTTGCAGACTCTCTGACTAAAGGGCTGACTCAACAAAAGCATGATAGGCACACCCGAGAGTATGGTGTCCAGATTCATAGTAGTTGGATATAGTGCAAGTGGGAGATTGTTAGGGATATGCCCTATACCCAACTTGTGGACGGGGTATATGTACATGTATTTGTAATATTTTCATTAATTAATAAAATGGCAATCTTTATTATACGTGTCTTACATAACTTATATGAATCATCAACACTGTAATAAAGCCCTTGGAGTAATAAGACGATGACTTCCACGCCTTATGAGAATCATTACTCTTAAATGTTCCTAGTCATAGTTTTGTGAATAATCTGGGCGTTCACAAAACGGAGAGACTAGCATGATGATATGATCCGCCCTTAAGTGGGGTAGCCGATCTCATAGGCTACTAGCAGAGATCCGTCCGCTTGGTGTATCACATGGATGCATGAGTTGCTCGTGTCCATCGAACTGACCGCCGAAAGTTTTCATATGGAGTGTTTATCCCATGTGTCTGTGAGAACTTTCATGTATCGATTATATGACTAGTCCTTAGACTTGAGGTCTTTACAATCGTATGTGTGGATCAAATAACTTTGACATTCTCTTTCCCCGGTTTAAAAGATCCGGTCATAAGGGTATGATTGGGTCATTTGTTGAAACAAATGAAGTTTGTAAAGATACAACAGAGAATCGCCATTCTCTCGAATAATATTTTCTTATAAGAGTAGTATTCCAGTTCGCGGGTTGATATGTATGATCAGTGCTTGAGAATGTGGCCACAACGAAAGAATCATGTGAGATCCTTGGGTTAACACGATTTATGACACTATCAACATCATACCTTTGACCATATGAGTAGACATTTTCCGTACCCTAGGTCAATAGGTGGGGATACAGTGAGGCGAGGGACTGTATCATATGTAAATCGCATACAAAATGGGTATATATATCTTTCCTTCTCATTTGGGGGCCTTGGCATGTTGCTAGATGTCAACCTTGGTCATTGAAATCGAACGACCATCTGATCGGAGGATAATTTATGTTCGATTAAATTATCAAGATTTATTTCATGTCCAACTTGAGGGGAACCCAAAAGGTCACACACAACAAAGTCGAAATCAATGGTTAACAGTGCACAGTACAAATATAACAACATATATGATTGCTTTAGGAATTGTTCATAAATGGTTTAATTATTGAACAGATCATTTATGAGGTTCCATAGTGGCTTAGGTATTGGTAAATGACGATGGGGCACTTTGGGAATTGGAAAAAAAAAAAAAATTACTATTCATTTGAATAGTAACGTGAATAGTAATTTTTTTTTTTGTTATTTGTTTTGAATTCCAATTCGGCCCAAACTCTTATTAGGGTTTTATAATCTCATTAAACCACTAAATTAAGATCCAATGGCTAAGATTAAATTAGCTTTTATCCCACATCGGATTCTTAATTAATTTTGTTGTATTTGGAGCACTATATAAACCCAAAGATTTCTTCACAAATTTTTACACCAAACCTTTCATATCTTGGGTTTATATAAGTGAGCAACTCTAAAGTTTAAGACTAAGCCACTGATTTTGAGGATCCTTAAGTCTAATTGACTAGAGGAACCTCGAGTTAAAAGTTTTGAGGTATTTGCCTAGGCTAGCACCAAAGGCAAAATACCCGTGCACTCAAGGTGTAGTCTTGCCGTTGAATTTTGGCTTTGGTGTGTGCATCTTTGGAGGCCACACACTTGGGTGGCTCATTGGAACGTGGAAGAGCTTGCTGAGTTCGAGAAAAACTTGTAGATTGGAGGGAGGACTGTAGGAGTCTACGGTTCAAGTAAGTATTTTTTTCTTTATTTTATTTAGAGTTCTTATGATAGTTAGCATGTTTAGGTTTATGTTCTTTGCATGTTTTATGAGTTTTATGCTTAGAATATATAGTAACATGCCTAGGCTTGTAGAATAATAAAAACAAATGGGTCTTGGGCAAAGGGAAAACGACATAATAATTTTGATTTTCCGCTGTGCACTCGCGGTCGCTTCCCAACAGATGCCTGATTCCCGATCCATTTTGATGCATATAAAGGAACTATTCAGTGATCGACCACAAGTAGAGATGCATAGGGTGGCTGTCGAGCTTTTTCATACTTTCCTCCCGGAGGGAAAACCTGTTAGCCCACATGTGATGAAGCTAATAGATTGTATTGAAGAGCTCGAAAGAGTGGATATTCATATTGATAACCACCTCAGGAATAGTGTGATTCTCACATCTCTTCCTAAGTCTTTCAAGGACCTTATCGTTAACTTTAACATGTATAAGATGATTCATACCTATTCTGAGTTGCACAATATTTTGCTGACGGCTCAAGATGACATGAATAAGAATAGTTCTACTTTCATGGTCACTGGTGGTTCTTCTTCTGGACTTTCTCAGGCTTCTCAAAAGCCGGTTGGAAAGAAACAGAAAAAGAAAAAGAAAGTCAAAGGTAAAGGTCCAAAGGTTGCTTCCGCAAGGTTTCTAAGCCAAAGTTGAAGACAGATGTTGCAAAAGGAAAATGTTTCTACTGCGACATGTTTGGACAGTGGAAACGCAACTGTCCGAAATATTTATCCTCTTTGAAGAAAGCTCCATCAGGTAATTGTTTCCCTATTATTGACATTACACTTGCTTTTGATTCTAGTTCGACTTGGGTGTTAGACACCGCTTGTCCCTCTCACATTTGTAATTCGTTACAGGATCTGAGGGAAACTAGAAGATTGAAGCCGGGAGAGATCCAACTGCGAGTAGGGAATGAAGATTCTCTACAAGTTGAAGCAGTAGGAATTTTTTTTTTGAAACTCTATGATGAATGTAATATTCGACTTAATAACTGTTATTTTGTGCCGAATATGATACGGCAAATCAATTCGCTTCCTGTACTTGACAGCAAAGGATTTCATGTAAATATTAAAGATGGTCTTTTGAATTTATATGATAATATAAATGTTTTGCTTGTTTCATGTCCCATGGTTGATAGTCATTACATTCTAACAAAAAGTCGTGATGTCTTTAATATAGAGAAATCTAAAAGGAAAAGATCAGGTGAAATAAATAACACAGAACTTTGGCATATGAGATCAGGTTATATAGGCATAAAACGCCTAACCAAACTAGTTAAGGATGATGTGCTATCGGATTTAACCATAGAACCTTTACCAGTTTGTGAATATTGTATTCAAGGTAAAATGACCAAATCCTCATTTAGTGGTGTTGGACACCGTGCTAATGATTTATTGGAACTTATGCATTCTGATGTATGTGGTCCTATAAATCATGCTGCCATGGGAGAGTTTCAATACTTTGTAACTTTTATTGATGATTTGTCACGATATGGTTATGTGTTTCTTATGAAACACAAATCAGAAGCTTTTGAAAAGTTCAAAGAATACCGATTTGAAGTAGAGAAACAAACCAGAAAACTCTTGAAATGCCTTCGATCAGATCGGGGCGGTGAGTACATGATCAGTGAGTTCGTGAGTTATTTAAAAGAGAATGGGATTCTCGCTCAGTATGCTCCTCCAGACACTCCTCAATACAATGGTGTTTCAGAGAGAAGGAATCGAACTTTATTATATATGGTTCGATCGATGATGAGTTTTACTGATCTACCAATATACTTGTGGGCCAAGCTCTAGACACTGCCGCTCATCTTCTGAAAAAAGTTCCATCGAAATCCGTTCCGACTACTTCGTATGAGTTATGGACTAGAAGGAAATCGAGTCTTAAGTATGTTAAAATTTGGGGTTGTCCTTCCTATGTAAGAGTTACACAATGGGATAAACTTGCATCTAGAGGGTACAAGTATCGATTCATTGGATATCCTAAAAATTCCATGGGATATCAGTTCTATGATCCCAAGAACCGAAATGTGTTCGTTGCTTGAAATGCAACTTTCTGAGAAACACAATTTGTGTTAGAAAGTGCAGATCATAGAATGATTGATTTAGATGAAATCAATCAAAGTAACATTGAATCGACGATAGAACTAGAAGTTCAGGAAGATGAGATACCTTTGAAACAACCACCTCGTAGGTCACAAAGGATATCGAGACCCCCTGTCAGGTACAAGACGACATCTGACGATGCCTTCGATGTTTTCTTAATCGAAGAAATGATCATTTAACCTACAGAGAGGCGATGTTAGACATCGATGTGGAAAATTTGCTAGAAGCTATGAAATCCGAGATTGCCTCAATGCATGATAATCAAGTCTGGGACTTGGTTCCGCTTCCCGACGGAATTGTTCCTATCGGTTGTAAATGGGTTTACAAGAGGAAGCGGGGGCCCGATGGAAAGGTTGAAACCTTTAAGGCCCGACTAGTAGCAAAATGATATACTCAGAAATCATGTATTGATTATGAGGAAACCTTTTCTCCTGTAGCCATGCTTAAATCAATCAGGATTTTATTAGCTACTGCCGCACACTATGATTATGAAATTTGGCAGATGGATGTGAAAACAGCTTTTCTAAATGGAAATCTTGAGGAAGATATCCATATGGAACAACCTGAGGGATTCACATTCGCCAAAGATCCTAATCTGGTATGTAAGCTTAAAAAGTCTATTTATGGACTTAAACAAGCTTCCCGTAGTTGGAATCTTCGTTTTGATGATGTGATCAGATCGTCTGGTTTCATTAAAAACGAAAAGGATTCTTGTGTCTATAAAAAGGTAAGTGGGAGCATGGTAGTATTCTTAGTGCTTTATGTTGATGATATACTCATTATCGGAAACGATATAGGTATGTTACAATCTGTCAAAGCCTATCTCAGTAAGAATTTCTCCATGAAGGCTTTGGGAGAAACCACTTTTATACTAGGTATAAAGCTTTATAGAGATAGAGCGAGAAGGCTAATAAGACTCTCTCAGTCCAAGTACATTGATTTGATCTTAGAAAGGTACAACTTCGTTGACTGTAAGACAGTCAATGTGCCTTTCAAACATGATATTCATCTGTCTAAGAAAATGTGTCCTAAGACAGATGATGAAAGGGCTAAAATACTTAGCCAGCCTTATGCTTCCGCTGTTGGTAGCATAATGTATGCCATGTTTGTTGGAATGTATGCCATAGAGCTACATGTGATGTAAACGGTTTTATGTGTTTTGAAATAAAGCGATGCATTATTCATTTATCAAATTATTTGTTTAATTTTCGCATATTATATATCATCTTAAATACCCTAGATTACTTATGTGCCTTCAGACTTAGTGTATGAGTGTCATACACAAGAGGATTTAAGTCTGAAGTTAGTAATCTTAAACAGTCCATAGAGAGCAAACAAAGCGGGTGCTTTGTTTGTGGTTTATCTATAGCTGCGGTCCATTCTATATTTGTATGGCAATCTTGATCCAGATCGTCCATGTAGAGACATGAGAATGGAGGCACCTTATATGATGCGATCATATAGGACTGGACCCAGATGGAAATGACATTCTTATAATATCCGTTAAACTAAGAAAGTCATTTTGATCTACTAGATGGTCATATATGGTTTGATCTTAATCCTGAGTGTACTACGAACTCCTACATGGGAGGCCATGTCCTTCGATTTACAAAGGTGAGGTTGGTGTAACAGTCCCGGCCAATAACTACGTATTTTGGGGGCATGGTCTATTGTGTAGCTGGGAACGTTTTACATAGACATGAAGTTCACTACTTCTTACGAGAAGTAGAGGAGTATCTTTCTTAAGAGTTGATTCGGTACTTGAACGATTTGAGCGCTCAAGTCTTTCTATTACGAATAGAAAGATTAAAATTCATAATAGTTATGAATAAATCGTTCATTAGAGAATCAATGGTACTTAAGGTAAAAATAATTAGAGGGGTATAACAGACATTATGACCCGTCTCTAATTATGAGATACTTGTGAAGGGTCAAATCGATATGTAATGACTATATCGATGGACACCGACTTGGTTCGGCTTAATATATCATCTGTGGCAACAAGAGTGCAACTTCGGGTTTTTAGTGGAATAACCCGAAGTCAATAATTCGGAATATTTAATTAAGAGCTTAATTAATATTTTGAGATCATTGGAGCTCGGAGGCGTAGGTCCATTTGGTCCCCGTGCTAGCTCAATATACTAAAGCGGATTTAGTATAATTGGATAGTCCAATTATATACTTATAAAAGAATAAATATTATTAATATAATTAATAATATTAATAATGTCACACTTGGAACTATATATTAAAAGTTAATGTATGATTTGTATAATAAATGATTATATGATAATTATTTATTATTAATGATTTAAATTATATATGATACACCTCAGTAGTTGGTAGTCTCATGTATGCTATGTTATGCACGAGACCAGACATCTGTTTTGCAGTGGGAGTAGTCAGTAGGTTTCAGTCAAACCCAAGATTGGATCACTGGATGGTTGTGAAACACATTCTCAAGTATCTTAAGAGAACGATAGATTATATGCTCGTGTATTCCGGTGAGGATATGATCCTAATGGGATATACAGACTCTGATTTTCAGACAGATGTCGATTCTAGGAAATCTACATCTGGATCAGTGTTCACCCTATGTGGTGGGGCCATAGTATGGCGGAGTATAAAGCAATCTTGTATTGATGACTCCACCATGGAGGCTGAACATGTAGTAGCTTGTGAAGCAGCTAAGGAAGTAGTCTGGCTCCGTAAATTATTGGGAGATCTGGAAGTTGTTCCAGATGTGGATAGACCACTCACACTTTATTGCGATAATAGTACTGCAGTGGCAAACTCCAAAGAACCAAGAAGCCACAAGAGGGGAAAGCATATAGAGAGGAAATATCATCTCATCAGAGAGATAATGTAGAGAGGAGACGTTACTGTCACAAAGATTGCATCCGCAAAGAACCTGGCTGATTCGTTTACAAAGACCTTGCCGGCTAAAGTTTTTGAAGGTCACCTAGATGGTCTAGGATTACGTGACATGTCCCATTTACTCTAGTGCAAGTGGGATATTGTTGGAATATAGAGCTACATGTGATGTAAACGGTTTTATGTGTTTTGAAATAAAACGATGCATTATTCATTTATCAAATTATTTGTTTAATTTTCGCATATTATATATCATCTTAAATACCCTAGATTACTTATGTGCCTTCAGACTTAGTGTATGAGTGTCATACACAAGAGGATTTAAGTCTGAAGTTAGTAATCTTAAACAGTCCATAGAGAGCAAACAAAGCGAATACTTTGTTTGTGGTTTATCTATAGCTGCGGTCCATTCTATATTTGTATGGCGATCTTGATCCGGATCGTCCATGTAGAGACATGAGAATGAATACAGCTTGTATGATGCGATCATATAGGACTGGACCCAGATGGAAATGAAATTCTTATAATATCCGTTAAACTAAGAAAGTCATTTCGATCTACTAGATGGTCATATATGGTTTGATCTTAATCCTGAGTGTACTACGAACTCCTGCATGGGAGGCCATGTCCTTTGATTTACAAAGGTGAGGTTGGTGTAGCAGTCTCGGCCAATAACTACGTATTTTGGGGGCATGGTTTGTTGTGTAGTTGGGAACGTTTTACATAGACATGAAGTTCACTCCTTCTTATGAGAAATAGAGGAGTATCTTTCTTAAGGGTTGATTCGGTGCTTGAACGATTTGAGCGCTCAAGTCTTTCTATTACGAATAGAAAGATTAAAATTCATAATAGTTATGAATAAATCGTTCATTAGAGAATCAATGGTACTTAAGGTAAAAATAATTAGAGGGGTATAACAGACATTATGACCCGGCTCTAATTATGAGATACTCGTGAAGGGTCAAATCGATATGTAATGACTATATCGATGGACACCGACTTGGTTCGGCTTAATATATCATCTGCGGCAACAAGAGTGCAACTTCGGGTTTTTAGTGGAATAACCCGAAGTCAATAATTCAGAATATTTAATTAAGAGCTTAATTAATATTTTGAGATCATTGGAGCTCGGAGGCGTAGGTCCATTTGGTCCCCGTGCTAGCTCAATATACTATAGCAGATTTAGTATAATTGGATAGTCCAATTATATACTTACAAAAGAATAAATATTATTAATATGATCAATAATATTAATAATGTCACACTTGGAACTATATATTAAAAGTTAATGTATGATTTGTATAATAAATGATTATATGATAATTATTTATTATTAAAGATTTAAATTATATATGATATAATTTAAAGTAAGGCTAAAGTTGTAATTTCCAAATTAAAAGGTTTTGGAAACACTTGATTTATTTTGGAAGTTACAAATCAATAATGGCATTAAACCTTTTTGATTTTGTAACATCTTTGGCTTTATGGAAAGCTAATACAATTGTTACAAAATTAATAAAAGAATATATGCCATGGCCGAAAATTACAAGGCTTGAAAAGGGAATGGATTTGTTTGTTTTGGAAACAAAATAATCCTTAGCATTAATATTGGAAGTTATTAGTTTCAATATGGTTAATTGCTTATTCAATTCTATAACATATTTTTAATAATGGTAATTAAAAATTTGATGTTACAAATTCCTAGCCTTGGTCGATTTTCACCAAAGAGGGATGAGAGAGCTTGTTTTGTTTTTGGAAACAATTGAACTAAGTATAAAAAGGAAATTTGATTTTCTTTTTGGTAGACTCTCATTCTTGCAACCCTAGCCACCTTCTTCTTCTTCACCATTCTCTCAAAAGTTAAGAGATTCCATTGAAGAACAAAAATAAGAAAAATATACTAAGTGTGATTAAATCTCTAAATTGTTTAGGGATTTATTTTGTATGTGTAGCCCACACTACTTTCCGTTGGTTGTGAGACATAGCTCGGAAGACCTTGTGGCGTTGAACCAAAATCATTATTCTCATCTTCTCTATCTCACGGCAGTGGGAGTATTTTATTGTCCATTGCCGTGAATCATATAATTGATTCGGGGCTCGGTTTGTTTCGTTTTAATTCGGGATTTTGGGAAACACCTAGGGAACCATTTAGGGCTGTATTGTGGCTGTATCTTGAGTGAAAAATCAGACCTAAAACATCCTTGCAGTTCATGCAAATCAGGGGCTGATTTGTGTGCAGTTCCGTTGTGTAACGGGTCCAAAACAGTCCATTATTTCACTGTAGTTCAGGGGCTGTTCGGGGACTGTTTCGGGAGCATTCCGGGGCTGAAATCTTGTCCGAAACAGAAGAAAAATTTCAGTAGAGTTGCTGGTTCCATTCGGCTAAAGGAAGGGGAAAGTAGAAAAAATTTTCAAGTCCGATCCGTGTGCCTAAGCCGCTTCCGCTGCGCTAGGAAAGCGTTTCCTACAATGTTATGTACTAGACCTGATATCAGCATGGCTATAAGTATTACAAGTCGTTATCAATCTTATCCGAGTCAGGACCATTGGATGGCTGTGAAATATATTCTGAAATACCTTAAGGGTACAAAGGATAAGTTTCTTATTTATGGAGAAAATGACTTACAATTGAGAGGTTACACGGATTCAGATTTTCAATCTGATCCAGATGATAGAAAGTCTACAAATGAGTTAGTGTTTTCTCTCAATGGCGGTGCCATTAGTTGGAAAAGCACCAAACAGGGTTCGACTACTGATTCCACCATCGAGGCAGAATACATTGTTGTTTCATAAGCTGCAAAGGAAGGTCTCTGGATCAAAAAGTTTATTGTGGAGCTTGGAGTAGTCCCATCTATAGTAGATCCTATTCCGTTATTCTGTGACAACAATGGTGCGATACCTCAAGCCAAGGAACCTCGCGCTCATTAGAAATCTAAGCATGTGAAATGAAAGTATCACATAATTAGAGAAATTTTGGCTAGAGGTGATATTGTAGTTTGTAAAGTACGAATTGAAGAAAAATGTAGTGGATCCACTGACTAAAGCCTTAACTCCCAAGGTGTTTGAGAAACACGTGGAGTCCATGGGTATTAGATACCATCGTGAATGGCACTAGATCAAGTGAGAGTGTTGGAAATGGTGATCGAACACCATTCACTTTTTGTATGAATATTTGATATTTATGCAATATAATATTTATTTTATCATGGTTATTTATTTATTTATATATATGGTAAAACTCTTACTTTTATTTATATATTGTAAATCAAAGAGTTAGATTACTTTAAGAGTTAGAGATTTTGAGTTACTCTCGGAACCTTATATGAATTTAGTAAAGACCCGAGAGTTACAACATATGGTGATATAATTGCAAGAGTTGCAAATGGTGTTGAGAAATATCACGCATTCTCTCGAATATAAATTATTCATGGTCTAGATATATTGGCATGGGTAGGTCATTATATTGGTAAGACTAGTGCATTATCTATATATGTAATGGACATATGGTTTGTCTCAACAAACTGTGAGCTTAGAGGAAGTTCGTATAGAAATGTAGATATTCATTAGTTGAATGAGTATTGAACAAACTCATAAAAGATGACTAATAGATATTCCATAAAACTGTCAATAGTTGTCTTTTCGAGTTGAGTAGTTATTGTTGTCTTTTGACTTGAGACACCACGGTGGTCTTGTGAGTGATCCTCTATTCATGATACCATGCATGTTAGAGACCTTTCATGGTCTGACCATGGATGAATGTTAGGTATAGACTGATGCTCACGAATATCGGTGCATGTTAATATGAGGATTCGTCAGTCCATATGGTTGGATTTTGTTTCCAGAAATTTTCAGAAAATATTCCGGAAATCTTTTGGCCGAAAGTTCGTTGAAGAAATTATTTCTTTAATATTATAAATAATATTGAAAAAGAGTTCTGCATATATTATTTATTAATGGAATATAATTATGAAAATTTATTTTTTTATTGAGTAGATAAGGTTTTGACAGTAAATCTATAACCTTACTCAATTGGAGACGGTGATTGTGGATGCTGGAATTCGGCCGAGGTCCACAATCAGAATTTTGTAGGTTGGGGGCATTAGCGATCCTGCAAGACAAAGGTAGAGTGATCCGGAGTAGACTGCCCACCGGTGTGGTGGGTGCCGGGGGCACTCCGACACTCAAGTCAGTAGTGTGAAATGAGCATTAAATATGTAAAATGTGAAAGTAAGGTTTGAAGTTACCTTGACCTCTCTGGGTGGCCGTGAGGGCGGTGGTAAGTGTATAAGGGAGTGTGAGGCTCATAGAACTCGTGTCAGAGAGCATAAGCTAGTAAGAGAGAAGTGAAGAGAGTTCAGAAGCCCCATCAGAGTTGAGATCCCCCCTTTCTGTTGAGTTACGTATCCTTTTATAGATTTGAAGGAATCATCTTTATCACTGCCAGAGGAGTTGTACCTACGATTATTGGGATCTACAAAGTGCTGACACCTCTGTCAATTATGGCCTTTCACATGTTTAAGTTGTCACTTTACAGTTGGAATAGGAATTTAAATTATGGGAGTGGCCCCCACAACGTGCTAAAATGGTTAAAACTTTCGGTGGCATGTGGATGATATATACCATGTTGAGGAAAAGAGGAAATAGTTGGTGATGTGTTTTATGCTGTCTCTTGGTTTGGCCTTGTATGTGTAGCCTTATGTGCAAATAATATAAGGTCTTTTTGGGTTCTGTTTTGGGCTTTCCAGAATAGTGTTAAACTCTTTAAGCTGGGCCTCAGTCTGTGGGTTTCATTGGTATTTGGGTTCGAAAGAAAAAGACGATTTTGCCCATGGCCCAATTTTGGCTCGTACAGTTTGTCCCCTACTCTCTAAGTCAAGAAGTTAATGACTTGGAGAGTATTTCTATACATGTCGAATAAAAAAAGATGTAAGAGTGTCTGTCAAAAATGCATAGTTCATACACGACATAGAGAATTCAATGTCTTTTGGACTAAGAGTAGTCCAAGTCTTCAACTTGGCTCGACATGAGCCATGGGGAATGTCCCCGGTCGACTGAACCAGATGAAAGTTCAGGAAAATCTCCACACTATTGGTCAAGGATCATAAGAGTCTTCAAATTTTTCTAGACCAGATGAATGTTACTTGTTAAACTTGACTCTACATGAGTCATGGGGGATGTCCCCAGTCGACTGAACCAGATGAAGATCAGGATAATCAATTGACTCTTTATGAGCCATGGGGGATGTCCCCAGTCGACTGATCCAGACGAAGATCAGGATAATCAATTGACTCTTTATGAGCCATAGGGGATGTCCCCAGTAGACTGATCCAGATGAAGATCAGGATAATCAACTGACTCTTTATGAGCCATGGGGGATGTCCCTAGTCGACTGATCCGGATGAAGATCGGGATAATCAATTGACTCTTTATGAGCCATGGGGGATGTCCCCAGTCGACTGATCCGGATGAAGATCGGGATAATCAATTGACTCTTTATGAGCCATGAGGGATGTCCCCAGTCGACTGATCCAGATGAAGATCAGGATAATCAATTGACTCTTTATGAGCCATGGGGGATGTCCCCAGTCGACTGATCCAGATGAAGATCAGGATAATCAAATGACTCTTTATGAGCCATGGGGGATGTCCCCAGTCGACTGATCCAGATGAAGATCAGGATAATCAATTGACTCTTTATGAGCCATGGGGGATGTCCCCAGTCGACTGAACCCGATGAAGGTCAGGATTATCCCCATACTACGGGTCAAAGGACCAGGGGAGTATACAAATTTTTCTAGACCAGATGAATGCAAGGTATTCAACTTGACTCTACATGAGCCATGGGGAATGTTCCCAGTCGACTGAACCTGATGAAGGTCAGGATTATCCCCATACTACGGGTCAAATGACCAGGGGAGTCTATAAATTTTTCTAGACCAGATGAAGGTCAGGTCTTCAACTTGACTCTACATGAGCCATGGGGAATGTTCCCAGTCGACTGAACCTGATGAAGGTCAGGATTATCCCCATACTACGGGTCAAATGACCAGGGGAGTCTATAGGCTTTTCTGGACCAGATGAAGGTCAGGTCTTCAACTTGACTCTACATGAGCCATGGGGAATGTTCCCAGTCGACTGAACCTGATGAAGGTCAGGATTATCCCCATACTACGGGTCAAATGACCAGGGGAGTCTACAATGTCTTCTGGACCGGATGAAGGCCAGATCTTCAACTTGACTCTACATGAGCCATGGGGAATGTTCCCAGTCGACTGAACCTGATGAAGGTCAGGATTATCCCCATACTACGGGTCAAATGACCAGGGGAGTCTACAATGTCTTCTGGACCGGATGAAGGCCAGGTCTTCAACTTGACTCTACATGAGCCATGAAGAATATTCCCAGTCGATTGAACCAGATGAAGGTTGGGATAATGGGTATATTGTCGAATGAGTTCATCAACAAGTTCCAAGATATAGGCGTGTAGATGTAGACTGGGATGAACATCAAGTCTCAAGTCATAACTATATGTGGTATCTATGACAATTCCCAAGCTATATACTAGATGATGTCGGCTGGGATTCATATCATGTCTCAAGATATGCAAGTGTACTAACTATAACAATCCCCAAACTACATACTAGATGATGTCGGCTGGGATCATCAATAAGTCCCAAACTACAGACATGTAGTGTCGACTGGGATCAATATTATGCCTCAAGCTACACGTTGAGATGTTAACTAGGTAATTCTTAATTAGTCTCAAGTCAATGAGGTGTTGTGTCGATTGGATTTTTCTTTAAGCCCCGAGCTACACATGTAGATGTCAAATAAGACATACATCAAACATCAAGTCATACACGTATAAGATCCACAATAAGTCCCAAGCTACGCACATGTAGATGTCGATTGGGACAGACACGAAGCATCAAGCCATACATGCATAAGATTCACAACAAATCCCAAGCTACACATGTAGATGTCGAATGTGACAGACACCAAGCATCAAGCCATCCACGCATAGGATTCACAACAAATCCCAAGCTACACATATAGATGTCGATTGGGACAGACACGAAGCATCAAGCCATACATACATAAGATTCACAACAAATCCCAAGCTACACATGTAGATGTCGAATGGGATAGACACCAAACATCAAGCCATCCACGCATAGGATTCACAACAAATCACAAGCTACACATGTAGATGTCGATTGGGATAGACACGAAGCATCAAGCCATACATGCATAAGATTCACAACAAATCCCAAGCTACACATGTAGATGTCGAATGGGACAGACACCAAGCATCAAGCCATCCACGCATAGGATTCACAACAAATCCCAAGCTACACATGTAGATGTCGATTGAGACAAACATCAAGCATCAAACCATACATGCATAGGATCCACAACAAGTCCCAAGCTACGCACATGTAGATGTCGATTGGGACAAATTGACTTGATGAAAGTCTACGACACTATGGTCGAATGGAACTGACAAAGGTCCATGAGACACTGTCGAATGAAACTAATGCATGTCTACAAGAATCACCACTACTAGACTTGATGAAGGTCCAAAAGAATTTTCACACTACCTAACTTGATAAAGGTTGGTCGATTAGACCAAAAGAGGTCCAAGAAAATTTTCATTCTACCTGACCTGATGATGGTCATGAGACTAGGGTCGAATGAACCTGATGAAGGTTCATGGGGCTTTTCCAATACTTACTAGAGTTTATTGAAATCTATCCATGTAGTCTAGAGTGGATGATAATATCATTACGTAGTGTGGAGATGATTATCCTCATATGTAGTATGGAAGAGATAGATGTCTATCAAGGTCATTACTAATTATACAAGGCTTGAATGAGGTCGATGATACTACAATAGAATAAACTTTGATGAAAGTCACATAGATTTTCCATACTACCTAACCTTTGACTTAGTCTGGAAATATTGATAATCCTTCCAAGTAACGTAAGAGTGTTGGGAATTTTCCATGTAGCCTGAAGTTGATTGCCACCCACTTTGTCGTATGGAGAATAATTTTGATGCTTAGCTTTGTGTTCATGCTCCACTTGCGTGGTGTCAAAAAATGAAACCTTTCACATACACTAAGACAACAAGCTCGAGTCTCCAATCAAGAGAGAATTTCTGAGTAATGACATTTTGCAAGTATAGCTACAGTCTGCACTTTTGTGGCTTGTCGTATGGAGTTGGGGCTTCTTGGTTTGGCATATTGATGTGTGTAGAGTGAAGTATGTCAGCCTTGCAAGTGTCGAATTATGGTTGCACATAAAGTGGCTTTTGTGTGGTGGCAGGAGGTGTTTGGCTTTTTGTGCTTGGTAGGCTCATTCATTCCAAAACAATCGATGTGGGAGTCGTATGAAAATGAATTTAGGTTCGGGTGTGTTAATCTATGTGGTGAATATGCTGATTTTGTGAGGCTTTGACCCCATGCTTCAATGGATTTTCTTATGGTTTATTTGGACTAGATGTTGACAAAGTCCAAATTTTCACAATATCTCCTTTGTGCCTGTCGCTTGGCATAGCGTCGTATGGTGTATTGAATGGCCTTGTTGTGCTTATAAGTGACGTGGGCTTTGTAGACCCTTCAAAGTGATTCGTGAGATTGACTTGACATGCAACTTTTACAAGCTGTCTCTTATATGGCAGTTGTAATTTTTTCGAGTGAGTCACTTCATTGAGTGTGTAAATATTTTTGGTCGAGTGGGGCTGCATATGGTTTTTTGTCGAATGGGAAATATGGAGATATATGATTGTATCCAATAGGGCCTACGTTTGTTGATAGTTACACTAATAAGACTCCATTACACAACATGCCAAACAATAAAGTGTGGGACCTACTTATGTTTGTTGATGAAATATAATATCAAGAATTCAATCCACCAAATGCCAAGCAATGAAGTCTTTGAAGGAATACATTAACAAAATTCCAATGCACAACATGCCAAACCATAAAGTGTAGGGCCCATATTTGTTGATGAAATATAATACCAAGAATTCAATGCACTAAATGCCAAATAATGAAATTCTAATGCACAACATGCCAAACAATAAAGTGTAATGCCTTGATGAGTATACTACCAATGCACAAAATATCACCATTTTTTCTCCATCTATGGTTCTATGTCAGGGGTTTATTTTTGTGTTCTCCTATTTATTTTCTGGGGTCTACAACATGGGCTGCGCATGGAGCTTGGGTGAGTGTACCGCTTTATTGCGTGTTGGGGCCATTCATCCTGCACATGTAGTGTTTTTTTTTTTTTTGGTACTGCGGGTAATTGAGCTTCTTTATTTAACTCAACTTTTCAGCTTAGGATAGTTGAGCTCACTTTATCTCAATTCTTTGTCGCTTGTGAGGTTCCAATTTTTTTTTTTAAAATTATCATATCCAGTCTTTAGACTTGGTGAATGTCAATAGAACTACGGTAGACTAGACCTGAGGAGTGTCCATAAATCTAAAGTCTACTGAATCTGATAGAGATGGATAAGAGTCCATTCTACTAGATCTGATAAGAATCTATGAGGCTAGGGTCGACTAGACCCAATGAAGGTTCAAAAAAGTCTTCGTTCTATCAGACTTGATGAATTTCTATGAGAATAATCATTTTACTAGACATGATGAATGATTTCCTATGTAGTTTGAAGTTAATGGTATCCATACATTTCATATTGTGAATAGATGAAAATCATTTCATGTAGACTGGATAAGAAAACAAACCTTTCACGTAGTCTGGAGGAGATGAAGAACTTTTCATGTTGACATGAGCAAATGGCAATCCTTCCACGTCCTCTAAATGGGATGACAATCCTATTAGCATCGTCTGAAGCAGACGACACACCTTTCATGTCGTATGAAGAAGATTAGGATTTATCCTTGTCGTATGAAGAAGATAATTATCCACTCATGTCATCTTTCACGTTGGCTGGAATGGATGACATTTCATCAATGATAATTTTCCATGTTGTCTTGAGGTAGTGATAATCCATCCATGTAGTATGGAGTTGATGCTTTATAGGGAAAGAGTGTTGATGTTATCCCGATTAAGCTTTTCCTTATTGATAGTTCGACTTCAGGTAGATTGGAGTGAATTACTCCAACATTTCCTTTCACATGGAAGATGTGACTTGCTGTGATTGGTTGGCTGGAGAAATATGATGGCTTCTTTGTTGATTAAATGGATAGTCGTCTGATGGTGGATTTTCACTTTCCATATTCTTGAATGCTTCTAAGAAATTGGGTTGATAAGATAGTTGAAAAGAGTTGTAACCTCACGCCTTTGAGTGGCCGAAGAATGAATTATGTTCCAGATACTATTGGAGATTAGTACTGGAGTTTTACATGGATCAGTTTTAATCTTCCATTGATTGTAACTGTTTTATAGAGTGGCTGATTATTCCACCACATGATCTGGTGTTTGTTTGTAAGGATTGTCGACTGAGTGGTCTTTGCTTGCTATGAATCGCTAAGGCCCCACGGTGGGCGCCAAATTGTGGATGCTGGAATTCGGCCGAGGTCCACAATCAGAATTTTGTAGGTTGGGGGCATTAGCGATCCTGCAAGACAAAGGTAGAGTGATCGGGAGTAGACTGCCCACCGGTGTGGTGGGTGCCGGGGGCACTCCGACGCTCAAATCAGTAGTGTGAAATGAGCATTAAATATGTAAAATGTGAAAGTAAGGTTTGAAGTTACCTTGACCTCTCTGGGTGGCGTGAGGGCGGGGGCGGTGGTAAGTGTATAAGGGAGTGTGAGGCTCATAGAACTCGTGTCAGAGAGCATAAGCTAGTAAGAGAGAAGTGAAGAGAGTTCAGAAGCCCCATCAGAGTTGAGATCCCCCCTTTCTGTTGAGTTACGTATCCTTTTATAGATTTGAAGGAATCATCTTTATCACTGCCAGAGGAGTTGTACCTACGATTATTGGGATCTACAAAGTGCTGACACCTTTGTCAATTATGGCCTTTCACATGTTTAAGTTGTCACTTTACAGTTGGAATAGGAATTTAAATTATGGGAGTGGCCCCCACAACGTGCTAAAATGGTTAAAACTTTCGGTGGCATGTGGATGATATATACCATGTTGAGGAAAGAGGAAATAGTTGGTGATGTGTTTATGCTGTCTCTTGGTTTGGCCTTGTATGTGTAGCCTTATGTGCAAATAATATAAGGTCTTTTGGGTTCTGTTTTGGGCTTTCCAGAATAGTGTTAAACTCTTTAAGCTGGGCCTCAGTCTATGGGTTTCATTGGTATTTGGGTTCGAAAGAAAAAGACGATTTTGCCCATGGCCCAATTTTGGCTCGTACAGTGATGACGAAAGGATTATACATTAGCGTTTTAACCTCGACTTGTATGGTTCGACGTGTCGTGTTGTTTTGTCATGATTTGTAGGTGGACAGACCTTCATGAAATATGTATACAAGTATATGAGATATATATGTATATACATAAGTAACAACCGAACGTGAGTCTATAGAGTTCCATTATATTGAGTTTACTCGTTGAGCACTAGGGCGACCTTTCGTCAAATGTTGACAAAGTATTTTTTGGGTTTTTAGGATTAAATTGTTTAATCTGATAATTCATGAGATGAATTGAATTAATTAATTTTATATCAAGAGTTGATATAATTTTATTGTATAATAAATGTAAATTTGATTTACATTAAATTAGTAATTATTTTGTGAATTAATTTAATTGTTAAATTAATATATAATATTAATTACTTAGATTATACAAATAAAGTTTTTAATTAGTTAAAGTAATTAAGGTAAAACAAAATTGAATTATTTGGTTAAAGTAACTAAATGATTCATAAAGGTAACTTAGTTACTAAAGTTGGTGAGATTAATTTTAACCTTGGTTAAGTTGCTTTTTGCAATATGTGGTGTAGGGAAAAGATTCCTTAAACCATGGTTTAAATTAAATGGCTTGGGTTTGTTTTCTTTAATTTTAATTAATAAAAACAAAAGCAAAAAAAAAAAAAAAAATTAATTAATTCATTATTTTTTCTCCTCTCTGCCGAGAGAAAGCAAAATAAAAACAAAACTTTCACTTTCTTTTTTAATGCCTCTGCCGAAAAATAAGAAGAAAAGAAACCAACCCCCTTTTGCTTAGCCTGCCGAATGGAGAAAGAAAAGAGTTGATTTTTGTTTTCTAAAATCCTAGCCTAAATCTCACCATAATTACCCAAACCTTGTTTCAAGTCTATACAATTAATCTTTAAGAGTTAGGGGTTGATTTGTATTCTTGAAACTAAGATTTTTCCCTAGGGTTTAAGAGTTAAATTGGGGAAAATCTTGTTGCCACTCTTGAGTGATCAAACCACCTTTTGATCACCAAGATTTGTTCATTGAGGAGCTTGATTTGGTGGAGTTTGAAGAAGTTCAAAGTGCTTGGAGGAATTGGAAAAGCTTGGAGGCAAAGTTTCAATCAATTGGCAAAGCTTGTTGGTACATTTAATTTGTCAATTTATTTGTTCCATTTGTTGAGAAAAATTGTTGTGGAAGTGTTGGATAAATTGGAAGCATGTATGTGAGGATTAGAAGCATTCAAGTGTTGGAAAATTAGTATATAGATGATATGTTAATTTTGAATGCTTGGATTAATTTTTCAAGAGTTGGAAAATTATTTTGTATGCTTGAATTAATTTTTCAAGTGTTAGAAAATTAATTTTAATATGTTTGGATTATTTTCAAGGGTTGGAAATAATTATGATGCTTAGATTAATTTGTCAAGAGTTGGTAGATTGATTAAAGTGTGTTGAAATTTTTTAATTAACTTATGGTAATTTTTAATGTATGGAACATGTTTTTAATGCATTGGAAAATAGTAAGTTGAAAAAAAAAAGATGTTTACCCACTGTTAAGGACTGCCGAATAAAATAAAATTAAAAAATATTTTATTCGCTCGGGATTTGATCTCGGGCGGATTCCGCTGCACTCGGTTTTGTCCGTTCCTCACTCAACATCAAGAGCAATATGCAACCATTGTTGGGTTTCCTATAAATTTTCTGGTGGATACGGCAATATGATCAAGCACATGGAAAGACATCATGCGGTTGAAAAGACATCATAGAGAAATTCCTTTACTTTATCTTATTGCTGCTGTTTTTTATCCTAGATTTAAATTAGAAGGTTTGAATAGTGCTTTACAAGCTTACTATGGTTATTTATGAATATTAGATGATATTGATATTACAAGAATAATAGTGAGATTAATAAATGATTTAATTGAGTTATTTAATGATTATATTGTAAGATATAACTCAGGAACATTAGGTGAATCTAGTAGTAGCGAATCAGTAGTTCAAACAAGACTTAGGGCATATGATCATTGGTTACTGCAACGAAATAAAAAAGTTAGGGATACGACAACTAATAACCCTGAATTAGATAATTATTTATCTACAAATTTCGAGTTTCCTACTGAAAGTTTAGTTAGTAAAAATTTTAAAATTCTTTAATGGTGGAACCGACATGAAAATATATATCATGTTTTATCAATTATTGCTAAAGAGATATTGGCAGCACCTATTTCCACCATTGCGGTTGAGCAAGTCTTCAGCTTGGTTGGCAATATATTGAAAGTTAGACGATCTTCATTACATCCAAGCACTCTAGAAGCAACAGCTTGTGTGGATGATTGAACTCAAGCTGATCTGAGACAACAAGAAGATGTCCCAGATGATTTTGAAGACTTGTTCAATAATCCATCTGCAACAACAAGTGCAAGCGAAACCGGAGCTGAAGGATCAACTGATAATGATGATTGATAATTACAAAATTGTAAATTTCCAAAGGGGAAATATCTTAAAATTGTAATGCAACTACGTGAGCTTTGATTCCTCTCACCCCTGGAGGATACGTAGGCAACTTAAAATTTTTAAAATTTAAGTTCAAGCTCTTTAATTTAATAATTTTATTTATTTATTAAATTAATATAATTTTTTAAATTATTTTCGAATTTTTTAAATAATAAAAAAAAATTCGAACCGGAACCGACCGCTTCGGTTCACGGTTCCGGTTCGGAACCGAACCCACCGGCCAGGTCTAGGTTGGAGGGTTATAATCTTTTAAAGGATTGCCACCTTAAACTAACAGTATCTTTACAAAGGCAACCATTCATGTCTATAAATAGATTCCCTTGGGTTCAATTCTTACATTCAATTTTATTTTCATAAGTCTTAGGCAATTGTTAGAGAGTCTAAAGTTTTACAAATGAGAGAGTTTTCACCATTGTCCTAATTCAAATTATTGAAGAAAAGAGTGTTCACTTTACAAGAAACAACCAATTATCATGGGAGAACGTTAACCACAAGAGATTCGTAGTGCACCGAAGTGGGGGCTAATAAATTCTTAAGGACATAGACTTTCTCGACTTGGTTCAAGCTCATCATCTTCTACATAATAAGTTTCAAGTTTTTCCAATTCTTGTGCTTACGTTCAATTGATTATATGCATGACCTATTTTAATGATTTGAATTGAATAATGCATGTTATAAAATGACTAATAATACATCCGCCTAACACGGCCACGAGGCTCTATATGGGAGTTTCTATAGAGTGGTTTTTATAAATATATTTTCAGATAAAAATAAATAGTAAAGCATAAATGCTATTAAACTTTGACCTTAATTCCGAGGCCCCAAGCTCATGTGGCAGTTGTCGAGGCTCGTGTCTTGGAAGTCGGTCTTCCCGATGATCGCGGGCATAAAACTCGATAATTGGAATGTTTATGTACAACGACATAACGTCATGTTACGAAAGTTAATAAGCATCCACAATATAAAATAAGTGGCATAAAAGAGTGAACATACACACATGCAATGATTCGAGGCAACGAGAATCTATACAGGACAACCAAGTATGAAAACTAAGAATTTTCTTAATATCGTGTCTGTTATATGGCTAAAGTCCACAAATCACTGATGCTCAAGGCCACACTTTTGCTCAAATGGTCACCCCCCTAGAAAAAAGATTTTAAAAATAATATTGCACAAGCGGCACAAGGAAATGCGCCTAGTGCTTGAGTTATCACATCCTCTTCCCTTCAAAAGTATGAAGTATTAGGAAATTGACTATGTGATCGAAAATATTACAATACAAATAGTCATGAGCTTTATTAATGACCTTAGACAAACTTGATCTGGTGATCTGAAATACAAGATCATTTACATTGCGGCAAAAAGCGGCTAGCGGTAAAGGTGACTTTATCATAAATGTGGCTTGTGGCAAAAATGGCTTGCGACAACAAATCCGATGCTTGCAGCAACACATGTAGACTGCGACAAATGTATGTGGCTTGCCTCGAATATAGCTAGCAGCAAACCAACCGGTTACACGTCACCAACCGCTTATGTGTACTATTCTCAAGATCGATCATGTCTAACGATGATCGGGAAGATGTGAAATTCATTCACACTATGAGCTTGTTTTGTATACTTAAGTCAAGGAAAGGTACGAATGAAACTCCTTTATGGGATCGTAATGCGGGAACACTCATATCTTGTTATTGCTATAACACAAGTTTATTTTTTATTTATTTATTATTATTTTTTTTTCCATCATTATATTCAGTTTATTTTTCTTATTCTTTTTTTAGGGTTCTTTCTGTTTTTGCAATTAATAATGTTTCGTGTTTAATTCTTTTTCCACATATCAGCCACTAATTAGCTACTGAAACAGGGAAAACATTTGAAGGGAAAAACAAATCATATCATAAATAATATTAAAACAAAAAACTAGAACAAGACAAGCTGACTTTTTTCCCAAATTTGGTCTTAAAATAATAAAGTCACTCTGCCAAATATTTGCTGACTGTAATTGCCTGTCTTACTTATCTCTTAAATCTTAATTTACTTACTTTTTATTATTGCCCACGCTAAACACACAGTCACACCCCTTAGGTTGACCAATAACAACACCTTTTTTTTTTTTTTTTTTTTTTTGAAACGTTGGAAACCCCGCCACCAAACCACCAATTCTGGGCCGCGGCGCAGGTAAAATCATCGGCTGTCTCAAGTTCTTACAAGAAGTGCACCCTCTGGATTCGAACCCAGAACCTCAAGGTGAGATCCTGAACCCTACACCACCAAGCCACACCAATAACAACACGTTAGCATTTAGTTAACCAATTCACAAAATGATTATTTTATCCTAAATCTTTCATCAAAGTCCCTATAAGCGGCGGCTCGTGATTAACAATATTAGGGTTAGTAATCGGTCGGGTCAAGATTTACTAACCTTGATTCTAGTCTAATTAAATAATCAAGATAAAAAATCATTCTGAAATTTTATTAGATTTTTTAATAAGGATTGAATATTATCTAAAATCTTGATCAGATTTTATAATTATAATTGATTTTTTTTTTTTGTCTTGAATCCCTGTCAATTTCTCCAAACACTAGAGTATAAACTGGCAATGAGTGAGACTATTTGCACTCTAACAATTTCTTTAAATATTCTGGCAATGGGTGAGACTATTTGTACTCTAACAATTTCTTTAAATATTCTATTACTCTATATACTCTTAGGATAACTTTAAAATTTCGACTTTTACTTTATACACTCTTTGATATGTAGGAAAAAAAACCTCACTTGCAACATTTAAACTCATTAATTTTTTGTAACTCTACACACTCATTAAAGTGTTAAATACACTAAAAAAACAACTTAAAACAATCATTTCTAACAAATTTTATTTGATTTAGATTCGATTATAAAACAAAAAAAAAATTATTATTATTATTTTTATAAATATTACTTTTCATTTTCATTATCAATAGTTTTAATATATAATATTTTTCATTATTACAAAAATAAAACTTTCAATTTTTAAACATAAATCAATGTAATATTTTATATACAGGATAACGGTTGCAAAATGTTTAGGACTTCCGACGCTGATATATGAATACATGATGATTTATACTATCGGAGTACTCGTGTTTTTTTTTTAAAACATTTGCACATGAATCTGCAATTTTCATTTTTTATATTCATTGTATAGGAATTAAAAGTTCATTTGGTAGTGTTCCCTTGAGGTCCTAAGTTCGAATCCAGTAAGTACGTTTCTTGTAAGAACATGTGACAATAAAGAGTTTAATCTACTCCGCTTAATCCCCGTAAAAAATGATTTGATGACGGAATTTCCAACAATTCCAAAAAAAAATATAGTAGTTAAAATCCTCTATCTACCCACATGTTCTCTCTTTTGATTGTGTCAATAACTTTTGGATTTATTTTGTGTAATTGAAAGTGTGAGGTTCAAGATCTCACATTGAGGTTCTGGATTCGAATCCACGAACTGTGTTTTTTGTAAGAGTCTGAGACAGACGTGGGTTTTACCTGCTCCGCTTAAGCCCATAAGGGGTGATTTGATGGCGTGATTTCCAACGATTCTAAAAAAGAAATATTAAATAAGTGTTCATAATGATTGTTTAAAGAAATATCATAAGTTGTCCTTAATAATAATTTAAATTATGAATATTTTAGTGATAAATAATTTTATTAAACTATGAATATCCAAATAAATTTTGAGAGTTAAAATAACTTCACCGGGCAAATTAGGCTACATATATAGCAATAATATTATTCAGACAAAACTTAGAAAATAATTACTGTCTTAGTCATGAGCAAATTATTTGCCCAATTGGTCAGTAAATTAGTAATGGGCACAACATAAAATGAGAAGATTGTTGACGCCGGCGGAGCACAAACAGAAAATTGAAAGGACCCAATTGCTCAACTTCATTGGTTGGTTGCTTTCCCCAAAGATTCTCGGACTCATAACGCAACAAAAAACGAGTCTTATTAATTTGCCTTTGCCCATTTCTTTTGTCTTCACAAGTTTCTTGTCTTGAAAAATCTCAGCTTTCCTCTTTGCCTTAAAAATGGTGGCCGATTCCAAGGCTAAATCTGACATCTCCTTCGCCGGAACTTTCGCCAGCAGTGCTTTTGCCGCTTGTTTTGCTGAGGTTTGTAGTGATCTCAGATTGTTTCGTTTGATGTTTTTGTGATATGTCTGATAAATGGCACCCAAATGGTCAAAATGTTTGTTGGGTATCTTTCATTTGCATGTAAATTTGTTTCATTTGATCCCCATGAATTGCATGATTATAATAATGTTTTGGGGCGAGTTTGGATTTTGAATTATTTTTTGGTTATCTTAGTAATTGAGTTCTGATTTAATGCATCAAAGATAAGATTTTGAATGTGGATGGCTGTTTTTTCATAGACCGAAATTTCTAAGTATTAAACAAGTTTGACATTTGAGTAAGATTATATATTACTGTATATAGAGCTGGGATAAGATGCTATTCTGATTGATTAACTATGTTGTGTGTTAAATTGACTAGTTAAATTGGCATCGCAATTGTTATATGATGAAGCTCCATTCCCATTGTTGCAATTTAAAGAATGCTTACTGATCAGAATAATAATGGTTGAGGCAAAAGTAAGAATAGTAGAGTTGATTTAATGGAAATACTTCTGTTTGTATTAATAAAGACCTTCGAGGTCAGAATCAAATATGTACATCCCAAAATGATTCTATGACCATTTCGCAATTTGATAGCAATTAACTAAACACCCAAACTAAAAGAATTAAAGGTATGAGCTAAAGAAAAAGAAAAGAGCAATGCCCACGACCAAATTAAACCCATATCACTATGACAATCATCTTTCCAGTGAGAGCATGTAAATGGCCTTTACAGCATCGTCTGAACCACTCACAACAACCATCCTGCCTCTTACCCCTCCTCCCCTCCTTACGAATTCCCCCCTTTCCTCATGTTCCATCCTCCCTTTTATTGTTGCCCCACTTCTCACCCACTGGTCCCCACTCTTTTTCCCTCGTCCATCTGTCTCCCCCTCTTTTTCTTCAGTTGCATGTGCGGTTGAGGTTGTTGTATGTGCGGTTGAAGTTATTGTTGGGCCTTTTTTCCTTCTGCAATAAGTTCTCAGCCCATGGGCCCTATCATTTTCCCCCCCATCGAGAACCACCTTGTCCTCAAGGTGAAAGTCCGGAAATTGAGCGCGTATAGTGTCGTAGGATTCCCAAGTGCTCTCGAATTCTGGCAACCCTTGCCATTTAATCAAAACTTCCAGAGTGCCATTGAGGAGCTTGCGTGTGGACTGAATGTATTCTGGAATCACCCTCAGCTCATACTCTGCTGTCAAAAATGGAGGAATATCTGGACAAGAGCTTGGAGGAGATATGGCCCTTTTCAATTGGGAAACATGAAAAACTGGATGTATTTTGGCTTCAAATGGGAGTCGCAGCTTGTAAGCCACTGGACCCAGTTGGTGTGTGATTTCGTATGGTCCATAGTAACGGGGACTGAGCTTCTCATTTGGTCGCCTCGCCAATGACTTCATGCGGTAGGGTTGGACCCGGAGATAGACCATGTCGCCCACTTGAAAGTGTAATTCCCTGCGGTGTTTATCCGCTTGGAGCTTCATCCGATTTTGAGCAACAGATAAATTATCCTTCAAGTCCTTCAGAATTCTATCTCGGTCTTGCAGTTGTAAATCCACCTCGTCCACTGTGGAACCCCCATCTGGGTAACGGATCAAAGGTGGAGGGTCGCAACCATATAATGCTCGAAAAGGGGTCATGCCGGCAGCACTCTGATAGGAAGTGTTGTACCAATATTCTGCCCACGGAATCCACAAAGGCCAACTTCGGGGTTTGTTGCCAACAAAACACCTGAGATAAGCTTCCAAACATCTGTTCACTACCTCGGTCTGTCCATCCGTTTGGGGATGGTAAGCCGAACTTCGTCGTAGTACAGTACCCGCCAGCCGAAAGAGCTCTGACCAAAATTGGCTCACAAAGACCTTGTCACGGTCAGAGATGATGGATCTTGGAAACCCGTGGAGTCTGACTACCTCACGAACGAAGATGGCTGCTATGCTTTTAGCCGAGTAAGGATGACACAACGTGAGAAAGTGACTATATTTTGTCAACCTATCAACTACCACCAGTATAGTGTCAACATGTTGTGCTCTAGGTAGGCCTTCCACAAAGTCCATGGATATATCCTCCCAAGATTTTTTTGGAATAGGTAAGGGCTGTAAGAGTCCACCAGGAGACAAGGCAGAATATTTGTACCTTTGGCAGACATCACAGGCTGCCACAAAATGCTGTATATCTTTTTTCATCCCCTTCCAGTAAATCAAACCCGACAACCTCTTATATGTTCGTAAATATCCTGAGTGTCCCCCTCCCGGGGTAGTGTGGAATTCTCGAAGAAGAGAGTGGAGTCTGGGAGACTTGGATGGAACTACCATGCGGTTGTGAAAGTATAGCAGTCCCCCTCTCACCGTGAAGCCAGGATGACTATTTGGATTCTGCAACTGATCCTGAATAACGCTTCGCAGATAAGGGTCTTGGTGAATTTCAGCTTCCAAACCGTCAAGGGCGTGGCAGTGCCCCACTGACAAGGCAAAATATTGGACCCCACCCTCCAAATTGTCCTCCATTCCCCTTCGGGATAATGCATCGGCTACACGATTTTGTTTGCCAGGCTTATATTGGATGGTAAATCGGTATCCGGCCAACTTGGCTATCCATTTCAGCTGCCCCTCACTCAGATTCTGTTGATCTAATAAGTAACGTAAGCTGATCTGATCGGATCTAATCACAAAGGAACGCCCCATCAAGTAGTGACGCCACTTCTGGACAGCCAAGACAATTGCCATTAATTCCCTTTCATATACGGACTTGGATTGGTAATGAAGTGACAAAGCTTTACTGAAAAAGGCAATTGGGCGACCTTCTTGCATCAGCACTGCCCCTACTCCCTTACCAGAAGCATCTGTCTCCAGTACAAAATCTTTAGTAAAATTCGGCAAAGCCAGAACTGGAACTGAAGTCATGGCCCCCTTCAACATGTCAAAGGCCACCTGTGCTTCCGGACTCCATTTGAAATTCCCCTTTTTAAGAAGATTCGTCAGTGGTAGTGCTATTCTTCCATAATCCCGCACAAATCTCTCCGGTAATAACCCGTTAATCCTAGAAATCCTCGCAAGCCTTTCAAACTGGAAGGCGTTGGCCACCCCGTCATGCAAGCTATTTTAGATTGGTCTGCCTGTACTCCCTGTGCCGATATTAAGTGGCCAAGGTATTCGACACTATTCTGTCCGAAATAACACTTTTTACAATTTACAACCAATTTATGTTCCCGTAACAGTCCGAGCACTACTGTCAAATGACCCGTGTGTGCCTCCAGGGTCGGACTATAAATCAGAATATCGTCAAAGAAAACGAGCACAAATCGCCTTAAGTGAGGACGAAAGATTTCATTCATCAGTGCCTGAAAGGTGGCGGGGGCGTTGGTCAGCCCAAACGGCATGACCAGAAATTCATAATGTCCTTCGTGTGTCCGAAATGCCGTTTTCTCCACATCCCCTGGTCGCACACGGATCTGATGGTATCCACTCTTGAGATCCAGTTTAGAGAATATTGAAGCCCCTCCTAATTCATCCATGAGCTCCTCAATGATAGGTATGGGGAACTTATCCGGCACAGTGATTTTGTTCAACGCCCGATAATCCACACAAAATCGCCAACTCCCATCTTTTTTTGACCAATAACACCGGACTGGAGAAAGGACTACAACTGGACGGATGATGCCAGTGATGAGCATTTCCTTGACGATCCTTTCTATTTCATTCTTTTGGTAATACGGTTGTCGATACGGCCTGATTTGGGGTGGTAAGGCGCCGGGCTGGAGTCGAATGGCATGATCCTGAGTCCGTTCTTTAGGCAGCAATATGGGTTGATCAAATATGTCCGTGAAACTGTCCAACACGGTTTGGAGCTCCCTAGGGATTTCCTGGTTTTCCCAGCCTTTTTCTTCGTGCATGTTAGCAATTTCAGGAAGTTTTTTTCCATCAACCACAAAGCCCTTGTCCTCATTCTGAAATGTGCGCATAATGTTTTTGTATGACATCATGGTTCGCCTTAGGGTTGGGTCTCCTTGCAGTATTACCTTCTCTCCCTTCTTTCCGAGGGTCATAGTAAGTTCTCTGTAATTACAAGAAAATTCTCCTAAGGTTTCTAGCCATGTCACCCCACCCCGAGCACAACATCGGCGCATCCGGTCTCGAACAAGAGGAAATCTTCCTTAAAGGAATATCCGGGCAACTCTATTTCCACTTGTCTACAAATTCCTCTTCCAGCTAACTTACACAGCATCCCCCAATTCCACCCCAAACTGTTTTGAGTAGTCAATCTCCAAATGCAATTCCTTCGCTAATGCCTGGTTTAAGAATGAATTAGACGCTCCCCCATCAATAAGTGCGACCACTGCTCTTCCCAAGATTATACCTCGGATCCGCATTGTTTTGCCCGCGGGAGCAAAACCCATTAGCGACTTGAAGGACACGGCTACTGTGGAGTCCACGATTCCCTCTTTTTCCAACTGGTCATTAAGTTTTTGTTGCGTCTCTGGTAGATCCGATAGTTGTTTACCCATTTCCTGCTCCTCTGGTAACAGCCCCATTTGCGAGAAATTTCCCATATCCCATTGTTCACTTGGTTCGTTCCCTGGGGATGAATCTTCTGCCCAGCCCTCATCCACGACACATACCTTTAGAGTGCGATTTCCACAAACATGCCCAGGTGCATACTTTTCTCGGCAACGGAAACACAAATGGTTAATGCGGCAGTAATTCTCCTCCTCCTCAGTCAGTCGGCGAAATGGCAAAGCACGTGGGTTATTTGACCCGTAACTCGGTCCTCGATTTCCCCAATTGGTCGATGCTGCCCTGGACGATGAGACAAAACCAGGACGACTCGTCGTAGATATCCCTCCTGTAGCTACTGGTTTGGTGATTAATGGGTTCCCTGAAGCTGGCCCATTATAGTTAGGTATTTCAGCCCTTTGTACCCTACTCAGAGAATTTGGCCCCAGTACTGAGATTTGTTCCCCCTGGACCCATAAAGCCTGATTCACCCTTTAAAACCGACCCGACCCATCTGGTCCCTACCTGTCCGGAAACCGATCGAGTCCATTCTGCTCCATTTTTGTTGCCACCTCCTTGGTTTGCATCATGTTTCTTCTCGGTGGCTCCCAAATACCAATCCAGTTTTTCCTCCAAGTCCAAAGCCAAACTCATCACCGCCTTTATCCCGTAGACTTTCCACGGCCGCATCTCAACCTGTAGTTCTCTCTTCAGCCCACAAGTAAAGAAATCAACCAAGAGGTCCTCCTCCGCTTCAGGCGTGGTTCCAGCCGCCAATTCAAAAGCCTCAATGAAATCTGATACCGTTCCTTCTTGCTTTAACCCAATGAGAGCCGGATAGCCTGTCGAACCTGCAGTGGTACGGAAACGCTCCAACAATTCTTTTTTCAGTCCCTTCCAGGATCTCAGGGGCCATCTCACGGTAGTGTACTGGAACCAGTTAAGTGCTGCTTTTTCAAAACAAGCTGATGCTAGCCTAACCTTGTCCTCTTCCCTGATTTCCCCGACCATAAACAACTGTTCCACTCTATAAATCCAACCTTGGGGATCCATCCCATCAAACATGGGTAAATCTATTCGCCGTGGGCTGGCACAAACTCTTTGTGTTTGTGGTTCATCGTCGTCTTCATCCCCGATCTCCATATCGACTGTGGGTATCTCCTCCCCGTTTTTCTGAGATCCTTCCCCGGAGTCTACCCCTTTTCTTTTTTCTTCCCTCTTCTGGTTGCTTTTCATTTCTGTCATCAGTTCTACCAACATGTCCATTCTCTTGCCCATCTCGTCCATGGTACCCTCCAATTTTTCTAATCTGCTTTCCATTCTTTCTCTCTCACGGGTATTAACCATCCGTTTCTCCACAGACCTAGGCGTGTTTGCTCTGATACCACTGATGAAGCTCCATTCCCATTGTTGCAATTTAAAGAATGCTTACTGATCAGAATAATAATGGTTGAGGCAAAAGTAAGAATAGTAGAGTTGATTTAATGGAAATACTTCTGTTTGTATTAATAAAGACCTTCGAGGTCAGAATCAAATATGTACATCCCAAAATGATTCTATGACCAATTCACAATTTGATAGCAATTAACTAAACACCCAAACTCAAAGAATTAAAGGTACGAGCTAAAGAAAAAGAAAAGAACAATGCCCAAGACCAATTTAAACCCATATCACTAAGACAATCCTCTTTCCAGTGAGAGCATGTAAAATGGCCTTTACAGAATCGTCTGAACCACTCACAACAACCATCCTGTCTCTTACCCCTCCTCCCCCTCCTAACGAATTCCCCCCTTTCCTCATGTTCCATCCTCCCTTTTATTGTTGCCCCACTTCTCACCCACTGGTCCCCCTCTTTTTTTCCCTCGTCCATCTGTCTCCCCCTCATTTTCTTCAGTTGCATGTGCGGTTGAGGTTGTTGTATGTGCGGTTGAAGTTATTGTTGGGCCTTTTTTCCTTCTGCAATAAGTTCTCAGCCCATGGGCCCTATCATTATACTCCTGTGTCTATCTAGGCTTTGAAGTATTTGTATTGACCAAATTTACTTGATTATGATGTAGCTTTGTACTATTCCATTGGACACTGCTAAAGTAAGGCTTCAGCTGCAAAAGAAAGCTGTTGCCGGGGATGGATTGGCGTTGCCAAAATACAAGGGTATGTTGGGTACAGTTGCCACCATTGCTAGGGAAGAAGGTATGGCGTCACTCTGGAAAGGCATTATCCCAGGATTACATCGCCAGTGCTTATTTGGAGGGTTAAGGATTGGATTGTATGAGCCTGTGAGTTTTGAATCTATATCTTGTGTTCTTGTTTTTGTAGATATTTTGTTTGCCTGCTGATATTCATTACATGTTTCTGAACTGCATGATTGACAGGTTAAGACGATGTATGTAGGCAAAGACTTTGTTGGAGATGTTCCTTTAAGCAAGAAAATACTTGCTGGACTTACAACTGGTGAGCATAGTGGTGGATGTTTTTTATTTTGTTTCTGCACGCCCACAGAAAAATCTTACCAACTTGTTAGGTGTTCATGTCTGACGCAAGTGGACTTGAATCTTTGTTTTTTGGATCTTTTCAATAAATGCGCTATTTTATGCTGGTACCAATTCCTTTGCCTTTTGAATCCTAAAGATGTTTCATCTCAAAAACAGGTGCTCTTGGGATCATGATAGCAAATCCAACCGATCTTGTGAAAGTAAGACTCCAAGCTGAAGGGAAATTGCCTCCTGGTGTGCCGAGGCGCTACACTGGGGCATTGAATGCTTATTCCACAATTGTGAGACAGGTTGTGTATCTAACCTAGGAAAAACAATATGGAGGCATGGGTTTAACTATATCTTGTGTTTCTAACTTACTTTTCTGATTCTTAGGAAGGATTTAAGGCTCTTTGGACTGGAGTTGGACCCAACATTGCACGAAATTCTATCATAAATGCTGCTGAACTAGCCAGCTATGATCAAGTGAAGCAGGTAATCTTAGTTCATATTCATTCAATTCTTTTCATTTTATAGAATTCAACCTTTTATGCAAGTTCTAACTACTTGTTTCAATGCAGACAATATTGAAGATTCCAGGGTTCACAGATAATGTTGTCACCCATATCCTTTCTGGTCTAGGGGCTGGTTTTTTCGCTGTTTGTATTGGTTCCCCAGTTGATGTGGTACGCTATCTACTTTCACATCTGATTTTATGGTTCGAGTATTTTTGGGTTCCTTCTATATATTATGTAGATAATTTGCCAATGACACCCTGTTATATGTACATAGTCGTTGAGGCTAAGATTATATAGTATTGTATATTGGGTTTAGCATCTATATTTTGTTAATAATTATCATCGATGGCATACTCTTGAAGTACAGCTCATATGAGAAAATATTTGATTGAGAGCAGATGATTTCGCTGTCTCTGTTTGTGAACATGTTTAGTGGCATGCCGCCTTTTCTTAATGTCTTGAAATCTTGCTAATTTATTTGTGTTTTTTCCTCTTTACAGGTTAAGTCTAGAATGATGGGGGATTCTGCTTATAAGAGCACACTGGATTGTTTTATTAAGACTTTGAAGAATGATGTATGCCCATTTGTTTCATTTCTTCTTACACCTCTTTCTTGTTTTGGGAGACAATCCACCACCTATACAGTTATATAAGTATATCCTAACGTTTAGTTCGGTTTAAACTTTGTCCTTCATTAGCTAATTATCTTCCGCATAATGTTAAAGTGGGCCTTCACTTGAGGATCTGATGGAAGGAAAACAGTTTAAAAAAGACTTTTAGCTTACAGCATCTTATGTTTGTTGCAGGGACCTATGGCATTTTATAAGGGCTTTATCCCAAACTTTGGAAGACTAGGATCATGGAACGTGATTATGTTTTTAACCTTAGAGCAGGTACAAGTTACCAAATATTGTTTCTCCATTTCGTTATCAATTTCTCCATATGTTGCTTGTTGTCGCTTTTAGTTTGCTGCCTTTAAATCTTGGCCAACTGGTTGAGAAAGATGTATTCAATCAATTTCCTATTGAATAGCTGTGGGAAATGCATGATAACAACTAAACAACAGACAGAAAAATCTAACTCAACTCTCAAGCTTGAAAGTTGAGGGTTGTCTTATTCTTATATTCTTCGACCAAAATCAGTTCTCAGGTGATGTAAGATATTTTTCCTCAACACTCCCGCCGTGTGGGCCCACCCATACATGAGATTGGATCTAATATCATATTGAAATTCATAGGCCTAACTCAACGCAAAAGTTAACTCGAGAGTTGAGGATTGTTTAATGCTTATATTCTTAGACTAAGATCACTTCTCAACCGATATTGGATAGTACCTTTTTATTCATTATTTGTGGACAATTTGCTTAATTATTCTCCTGTTTTCTTTTGCTGCCTCTTTTCATTACAGGCTAAAAAGTTTGTCAGAAACATAGAATCATCTCGAGCTTAAAAATGGTTGTCAATTCGCGGTTTATGAGTTTTGCATGGGAATTGCCAGAAAAGTTATTTATAGAACAATAAAGTTCTTACATGTCATTGTTCTCCTCATTTAGAAGCTGAGATGAGGAGTACCGGCAAGAGACAATTGATTGAAAATAGAGATTTTAGTCACTCAGAAACATTGAAATAATTGTCATATTGTTTCATGGGATTTGGCATTAATTTCTTTCATCCCATTAATAAAATGAAAAAGAAATGGGTGATTTCCCCTTCTTGGAATAAATGCTTTTTTATTTTATTTTACTTGTAGCCTAATGATAATCCATTTTTCCTGTCGAGATTTTTATTTGCTGAATTAGTTGGAACCCATAGACATTATTTGATTTAATGGTGGGAGTGGGCATGCTAAAGTTGATTTTTTTTTTTTTTTTTAATTTCTCTTTTCTTCCATGATTTGAACTCGGATGGCAATAAATGCTTTTTATGTTTGGTGTTTCCTTTTAAATAATAGATGAAGGTCCAACTTTGATACTAATAAAAAGTTTTTCCCATGGAATACAAATTTGCTATGAAGACATGGGTTCCAATCCAATCTGCATTTGTTTTTGTTTTTGTTTTTGTTTTCATCTCTATCTTTGTTTTCTTAAACAATTTTATATTGTATTAATGTTATATACACAAAAATACACATTCAAATTATCCCACAGAACTCTTTTAGCAAGCATCAACAACTAACAAGGAACATAAATTGGTTAAGATGTTTGGCAATCAAAAGCTTAAAAGCTAGATATATGCAATGACAATAACTTCTTAAATACAAATTGAAGAGAAATTAAACCGTTGAAAATGCATGTATAATAAAAAATAAAATAAAATATATGCATTCATCAATGGATGAAAATATTTAAAATAGTAATGCTAGAGTACAAAAGTTCAATATATAAGCGAATGAAAGCTGATCGCGATTTTCACACGTTACGCAAGCGTATATATCGCTCAAGTAGTATAAAAAGTTATCGATCCCACGAGGACTTATCACCTACGTTATTAATTGTTAAGACCAATTACTTACGAGTATCTAATTAAAATTAAATGTGACTTTTGAATTAAGTTTGAACTAAGATTAAGGAAAATAAAAATAACTTGATAATTTGTAGAAATAATCAATATGAGGAAGCATCTAGGGTTTTGAATCCACGAGTATTATTCTAAAGATGAATTGGTTATCCTATATTTGTGTAATATATTGGTTTATTAACCCGAAACACTAAGATATCCACAAGATGGTCGAGTGAAAATATCCAAAGTAAATTTATTAACTATATTTCTATGTCAACTAAATCACCTCAAACTCATTACGAACAAGTTTCAATTATGGCTACACCCGCCCTACATGTATATTACTATCCTGGAGGGAAATCCCTAAGATGAAATCGTGTACTATTGAATCTAAGGCTAAACCTAAAATTCATTTGTCAAGTTCATCTAAGTTTACTACATCAATCCTATTGGTGATTAGGCAACATGAAGCATTAAACATAAGATTCAATAAATAAACCAAAACATCACACAAAATATAAGAAAATCAATTTATAAGTTCATAAATACAGGTTTCATCACAACCCAGATTGAAGTTTTAGTTACTACACATGCTCAGAAACTCTAAATACTTAAGCAAAGATAAACAAAACATTAAGGAAGTAAAGGAAAGAAGAAACTCTGTCGAGATCCTTTGATATGTTCTTGGCTTCTCCTTCAAAAATCTCTCTTGGAGGCTGTAATTTTATGTTCTGAAATTCTCCTTTCATAGCTTTGTCACGTGCATTCTTTTATAATATCTCATCCCTAATGACTTAAAATAAATTCTCAATATTTTAGGATTCTTCACTTTTTAACTCTTCTAATTTAATCTGTTTCCAAATTAAATTATTTCTTCAATTGTCTTCCTTGTCGCATGAGAATTTCCCAATTAACAGCTTTTATTACCCTCTTTCACTGTTTATTTCCAAAACCTATTTAAATTCACACAATAAAATAAATTAAGATAAAATAAATAAAATAAATTATCAATTAACTTAAAATTAAGTAAAAAGGTAGTGAAATAATAGATAAAATATAAGCACATCAAATACCCAAAACTTAATATTTTGTTAGTCCTCGAGCAAAAACTAAAAGAAATAAAATTAATAAACAAAAAAAAAATGGATTAAAAAACCACTTTCGTAGGGATCACGATTGCATTTAACATATGCAACAAACCTTTAAACCCCTAGGCGGTCCTAGTGGACGAATTATAGTCTCGTGAGGGATTACAGCGACGACACCCACAGACGTAATTTACACACACATGCAATCACACACAAATACAAAAATTAAATAACTAAATAAAATTATCCTCAGAATTGCACACAATATTGTCATCAGAGAATATTTTAGTAACGACAACCAAGAATCTTCAAAGTACCCAACATAACTCAAATCCAGATTCTTGAATAAATTATCTAAGCCAAACCCACAGTGTGTGTGTGTGAAGGTCTAGTCATAGCTCGATCCCCAAGTAAGTCAACTTAGTGATTTCATCTTAAAAATTGGGATCTGATGGGTCAAACCAACCTATATATCTCAAAATATGGTTTTATTTGCTTCTTTTTTTCTGCTTAGTATGATACGATTCTTATTTTTTTCTTTTTTTTTTCACACACCTACCCTTTAAGGTATCATTTCTCCTCATGGTGGTCCTAACACTCTCCCATGGGTAGCTTCACACTTATCAGTTATAGGTGGTTTAACTTCTTCTTTTTATTTATTTATTATTTTTTTCACATCCATTATTTTCTTTTTCTTTCATTTTTTTAACCATACCATACATCATAACACTAGCAAACAAAGATAGACATCAAAGCAAACGATCATTCATCGTAAAGTAATTTCTCAAACTAGTCACCTTGCCAACCACCTAGGTTTTTACTGCTAGAAACCTATTGTGCAGTTATACGAGTCTAACCTAGATCACCTACTTAAGGCATCAGATAAAAGTAAATTGAGCATTTATCGTTTCTAAGATATCATCATAAAGCAAACAAACTCATCATGTGAACTATGTTTCACTACCACAGGACAATTTTTTTATAGCAAGAATTAACTAGCACAACACATGCACACACCCCAAACTTAAAATTTGCATTGCTCTCAATGTAAAATAAACTTAAAGCAGAAGAGAAAGGAACAACACTATCGTGCATGAGGTGTACCATTCTTCGACACCTTTAGGTCCCGAGTCGCGATGCCACATGTAGTAGTGCGACGAGCTCCTGATTCAATATCTGAGAAAACTACGGTCGTGCAAACTGGATGGTTTGTGTCAGAAGCTGCATAAGTACACATGCAATATTATGAAACACACAAGTAACACAGAAAAATAAAAATGAAAATGAAAATTAATAAATGAAATAATTAAATAAAATAATGAAATTAAACATAATTGCGTGGGTTGCCTCCCCGCTAGTGCTAAGTTTAACGTCTTCAGCTAGACGTAACCACCCAATTGGTCATGGTGGTTCCCTTGGAAGCTTAGTAAATCGAGATAGGACCTCCCAATGCTTGCTCCTTTGTTGCTCACAGGATGACTAGAACTGAGCGTTCTGCGGCGGTGTTCTGTCTATGTACAGTCCCCCAGGATCTATCAACGGTTTAGCAAACGTTGATGAGCGGAAAATATATCACATTTTACCGTCCATTTGACCTAATATTTTGTTTAGTTTCTCGGGTTTGATGAACGTTTTGATGTGTTTTGATGTGTTTTGCAAATAAATAAAGATTTAGGACTCAATGAAATCAAATCGGGGCTAAACGATGAAAATCGGACGAAAAATGACAAAATGGGAATTTCTGCACATGACGCGCCGCGACGCGCATACCTCTTTGCGTCGCGATGCGCCTCTATTATGAGCCTGCCGATATTTACTGTTCGTGCATCGCGACGTAAATCACCTACGCGTCGCGACGGGCTGTGCTCCATGGACACGTGTCAGGATATCAGAAGAACGCGTTGACAGCTCATCGAGTCGCGACGGGCAGACAGATTTTTTTCCTATAAATAGAATTCGATTTCATTAATAATTTTCATACTTTATAGAAGGTTCTGAATAAGGATCTGAGGACTGTATCTTGTTTGTTTATATTTTTGTATTTTTAATTATGTACTTTTATTTCTAGTTTTAATAATAGTTTTTTATTTTATTTTATGTTTCGTACTTAATTTCCGCTGTGGGAAATGTGAAATATTTAATATGATTATCTAGTCAATCTCACTTAATTTATAATATGGAAATTGTAATCTAATCACATGGATTAAAAGTTAATACCGCCTTAATGGCTGGTTTTATTTATGTAACATAATGTGACACCTCCTATATGGTCGGTCTTCAGGTGACAGATGATTACCACCTATATGGCTGGTTTATGGACGAGTAATGACACCGCCTTTATGGCTGGTTTGACTTAATTGGATAATACTGACAAATTCCATATTATAATAAGTGAGATTCCTAGGTTTGAAATATTAAATGTGGATCCCTTAACCCCCAACACTTTCTTTTTATTCTTGGGAAGTGATGAAACACAATCTTAACATGCTTAATAATTGATTCAATTATATTATTGGTAATTCTTTAGTTTATTTATTGAATCTTAAACTTAATGCTTCTTATTGCTTGATACCAATAAGATTGATGTGGTAAACTTAAAATAAAATTGGAAAATGGATTTTAGGTTTCAACCTTAAATTCAATAGCTTACGATCTCCCTTAAGGATAAATAACCCTTAATAGATTTCCTTCTAGGATAGACATATACATGTCGGGCGGGGGTAGCCATAATTAGAACTTGAACTTAATGAATTCAGGTAACGTGGTTAACATAGACATATGATTAATTGGGTTATTTGGGTATTTGCGTCTGACCATCAATAGATGCTTTTGCATAACTTCGTGTTCCAGGTTAACAAACTGATTTATTACACGTATATGAAAGAATCAATTCATCTTTATAATAATATTATGTGGAATCACAACCCTAGATATTTGTATTTTTTGTTTATTTTCCTTAATATTTTCTTTTATGTTTTTATTTATTTATTTAGCAAATCTACATTCAACCTACCAATCAATCAATCATTCCCTTCCCCATTTAATTAGATACCTGTAAATAAATAGAATCAATAATTAATAACAACAGTAGAAATTAAGTCCTCGTGGGATCGATATTTTTATACTACTTGAGCGATACGTGCGCTTACGTTATGTGTGTGATTTCACTGATCACGTCTCCATCCACGGATCACATGTTACGAGTGGTGGCGGTTCGCCAACATACATATGCAACTATTCAGTTCTTTTTTTGCACAAAATGTTTGCGGTGGTTGTAGGCACTGCATTTTTGTATATAAGTCCCTATGATGAGTCTCATTTAGAGGCACTACCTTTTATGTCACGGAAGTCGCGGGAAACGGACGTCGGAAGGGGAAATTCAGAATAAGTATGTCATCAGATTCATTTTACAAGTTCACTATTTTCGTTCGTGCTGCGTTCGTGACCACGTTCGAACGTCAAGCAGATTGCGGGCGTTCGTGTAGCGTTCGAATCGGCGTTCGAACGGTGTCGGTATTTCTGGTTTTGCTGCTAGCCTCACACCCAAGCCCAATTAGCCCACCAAAGCCCATAAAACACATCCAAATTAAATAAATGCATATTTAACACATGACAAAATTAAATAAAATCTAAAAATTATATACCAATTTAAAATAAAATCATGCCTAATTAAAATCAATCAAATATATCCCTTCCTAATAAAACAAATATCATGCCTAAACCAAACAAATTAAATATATGAACTTCCTAATTAAGCATAATCTTGTCTCCAATCAATCTTGTGTTTTCCTTACATAACACCAAATCATATCCTCCTTTAATGCACAAATCCCTTCCTTGTCAATCAAGGATTCACTCATCCCCTATGTCTATAAAAAAAACACATTGCCAAGACACTTCCCCCTCATAGCTCATTCACACATAATTCACACAAGAAATACCCTTGCATTGCCGCCCAACAAGAAGCAAAAGAACCCCTCCATGGCCGTGAACCATCTCCCTATACACTACCCCATTCACGCACCAAACATCTAGTCCATCATCAGCGCATAAAACTTCATTCATAGCCCAGAAAACACCCCAAGACAGTAACAAGAACTGCACTCTAAAACCCCTAAAAGACACCCCAAAACAGCAGCCTCTAACTCCTTTAAAAAACCGCAAAAACAGCCCCTGATACACAAAACAGTGACTAAAAAAAAGCAGTAAAATAGCAACAAAACAGCATCAAAACGGAGTGAAAACAGTAGCTTGAGCAGTAAAACAGCGAGGAAAAATGTGGACCAATGAACCAGAAAAGTTGTGGAGTTTTAGCCCTTCCGACCACCGTGTAACGCACGTCCGAGAGTCGACATAAAATGTTAGACATGAGGGCACCATCTTTTATTTATCTTTATTCTTATTTTAATCATTTATCAAATTTTCTTCGCATGAGAGTCGTTGATTGATGTGTGTTGTGGCCCTTGAATGAATGGAAAATGTGTCGTCTCTCGTGGTATATAGGATGGAAACCCAGATGTAAATTCCGTAGCCGAATCCGAATGGACGGTAGTGCGGTCTGTACTTGGGATACAACTCCACGTACCACTTGAGCAAACGACACATATTTCGATATGTTTTATCTTGTTCGTTTGTTATCCGTATTTTATATTCCGCCATTTTACTTTCTGTATGTCGTTTGTTTGTGTGTTGATATAATGCGCATGGGCTTAGTATGTTGGTCTAAAGGTTTTCCATTTGAGGGAAGAAAAGGCCAAAAGGCTACCTTTACGCCAATACTTTGCCGCGCCGGACAAAATATGTTTGGTTGGAGGTGAGATATGTTCAACCGAGCATACGAAGTTCTATATTGTTGTCTTTACTTTCTATGCATTGTGATGTGATGCGCATGGGCTAACTAGGGTGGATTAAAGGTCCTCTATTTAAGGGAAAATGCCTAAAAGCTACCTTACCACGATGTTTTGCCGCGCCTTTTGTTATGTCATTGACTTTATGCATATCATTGTTCTATTTATGCATGTATTGCATTCTAATGCGCATGGGCTAACTAGGGTGGATTAAAGGTCCTCTATTCGAGGGAAAATGCCCGAAGGCTACCTTTACCATGATGTTTTACCGCGCCGGACGAGGTATGCTCGATTGAATGGGAATGAGTTCAATCGGGCACATGGGGTCCTACATTGTGCATCTGTGTATCCGTTTGCCTCGTCTATCATGCATCAGGTCATGTCTCGTTCGAACGCGTTCTCGAACGCTACACGAATGTGAACCTTCTGTTTCCCGTTCGAACGCGTTTACAAACGCTACTCGAACACACGCGTATTTCCTTTGTTTTATCATGCATCAGGTCTGGTCCCGTTCGAACGCGTTCTCAAACGCTACACGAACGCGAACCTTCTATTTATCATTCGAACGCGTTTACGAACGCTACTCGAACACGCATGCATTTTGTTTCATCAGGTCTTGTCCCGTTCAAACATGTTATCAAACGCCATACGAATGAGAACCTTCTGTTTACCGTTCGAACATATTTTCGAACGCTACACAAAAACGCATACACTGAACTGAGTCCTTTTCATCACATGTCATTCATAATTATTTCTTAGGTGATTTCTCTTGTATCATGTAATCAATCATACTATTTGTATTCCTGCATTTATCTATTTGATGTGTTCATGAGATGATATTCAAGCATGATTAGGCCGTTAGTATGTTACTTGGTTCTTAAACATGATTTAGCCTATTTAGTTGTTCCTTTTTTAAGCATGAATAGTCAATTATTTTGCGTTTGGAATTTGCATTATGTTTAGGTTGTTCTTTTTTTTCCGCATTATATGATCGAAGTATGTTCATGAGATTGCCGTGTGCTATTGCATGTTTGCCGTTATGATAATTACTTCTATACATGTGAACTTAAAAGTAGAATACTCTTGGAAATATATTGCGTAGATTCGATTAAATTATTGCACAAATCATTTCATTATAAGTGGCATAAGTAAGGGACCATTTCGAACCCAACAGTTTGAGGTCTTCCCTTACGAGGGGTGAGTGCGGCCTTAAATCATTTTTCCCGGTTCACACCGGGTGGCGACTCCATTATTCTCCGGTTTAGTCCCCCGCGGGCTACTCCGTACTCTCTACCGGGCCGCGAGCCCGAAACAGCATGCGTCACCCAATTTTTGTGTCCCACAGTGGTTTCATTTCAAACCTATCATAGCGGTGATCCATGTTGACACTTTCTGGGCTTTCATCACTAATGCTATCTATCATGTGGCATTCTTCATCATTTTGCGGGCCCGACATGGCTTTGAAGACATGAAAAGTCACTTCTTGATCTTGTACTCGCATAGTCAGTTCACCTTTCTGCACGTTGATCAATGTTCTACCTGTTTCTAAGAAGGGTCGTCTGAGGATGATAGGAACTTCAATGTCTTCCTCCATGTATAAAACTATAAAGTCCGCGGGAAAGACAAACTTGTCCATTTTTACCAGCACGTCCTCTATTTTGCCTCGAAGGTATGTGAGAGATCTATCTGCTAGCTGCAGTGTAACTGTTGTTGGTCTCGCCTCTCCCAAACCCAATTTATGATAAATGGACAGCGACATTAGGTTGATGCTCGCACCCAAATCACACAAAGCTTTACCAATGTAATGGTTACCAATGGTACATAGTATGGTAAAACTACCAGAGTCCTTCAGCTTAGGTGACAGCTTCTTCTGTATGATTGCACTACATTCCTCGGTGAGGGCCACAGTTTCAAACTCGCCCAGCTTCCTCTTATTTGACAAGTTATCTTTCAAAAACTTCACATAGCTGGGCATTTGCTCTAAGGCCTCGGCAAAAGGAATATTAATATGCAGTTTCTTGAAGATCTCTAAGAATTTTGAAAACGACTTATCTAGCTTGTGTTGGTGCAAACGCTGAGGGAATTGAGTAGGTGGATACTCTGTTGGGTCTTTAGGCTTTCCTTCCTCTCTCCTCTTTCTTCAGTTGGCTCTGTCTCCTTGTCTTTCGGTTGCTTTACTATGATGTCCTTGTCAATGACACTCCCGCTCTTCAGTGTGATAGCCTTGCATGACTCATTATTCTGGCCCTTCGGGTTAGGTTATGTATCACGCGGGAGGGCAACCAATGGTCTGTAGTTTTGCCCACTTACCAATTGTCCTAGTTGAATATCCATTGTCTTTAAAGACATGGCCTGGCTGTGTATTAATGCCTCTAATCTTGTAGTGTTTTTGGCATTTTCCACGGTTTGCTCTGTAAGAAGCTTGTTGTGATTCACCACTTGCATTAATAGCTCTTCCATCTGTGGTTTGCTCTCTTGAATAACTTTTTTGTTCTGCTATGGGACATATGATCTATCATGTGGTCCTGCCTCTTGGTTATTTTTCCACCCAAAATTTGGATGATCTTTCTGTTGGGGTTTTGGCGCTGGCGCAGCGAAAGCTTGCGGTTCGGGCGAAATCGTAACTTTAAAACTTTTAAAATTACCAAATAAATTATTCATTATCCAATATGAATAATTTATTCATATTTCACCTAAACATATTTATTCGATATCAAATAACGACGTAAATAGGTTTGAAACATCGTGAAACTTTTACGAAAATATTTTTCCGTAAAATGACATAAAACACATTTTTGTCCGAACTGACCAACCAGCACACATGGAGGCTGCCCAGGTCAGCTAAAATAGTGCTTGAGCAGTTCATGGGCTGCCCAAACAGTGACCAATTCACTATTTGGATAGCAGAAACCCGGTAAGCCCGAAACTCACCCGGTAACGTCGTTTTTCGCTGTTTTCGCATATTTCAACTTTGAAATAATTTCCGGAAATTGTTCCAATGCCCAAAACACATCCAATATATTTATACAACATACTTTTCATCACCAAAATCACAGAAAATCCTGATCTGATTTGGTAACCAAAAATATCATTTTCATGTTTTAAATCCAATTTTCTCAACATTAATGATATCAGCGAAGCGTTAGATGTTAGAAGCAGCTTAGGAAAATTTAACGCACGGGACATAAGATAAGTTTCCGTTTCCACCACCTATGAAGAACTCAAGAACAATTATAGGAGTTACAAGAGTGGTCATAATACTCTAGAATGGCAACAAGTCATCAAATGATAAAATTGAACTAATATTACTCAATTTTACTTCACACATGCATCTAGCCTCCAAATCCATCCTCCAAATCAAAAAGGCCCAAAATATAAGAAAGAAAGAAACCCTAGAACTATTCTAGATATCCAAGAACAAGAAACAAGCTTTCTAAGTTTAAGATTATTGAAGATGACCTCCAAAACTTGTAATTTCCTTAAACGTTTTTCTTGAATTTCTTCATTTTCTTCCTTGACTCTTCAAGAAAATTTGGGAGCTTTTCTTTGAGATGAAATTCGGCCATGGGAGGTTATAAAATGAGAAGACAAAATTTTTCACTTTATAAAGCTAGTCAAAACCGACTTAGGGTAAAAGAGAGGATATTTTGGTCATTTGGTCATTTTTAATCTAATTAAATAATAATAAGCTTTTAAGTTGACAAATCCAATTTGTAAACTTTAAGCTTAATAAAATCATGTCACATGTAACCAATACCAATCAAACATATTGCATAACATTTTATGTAATATTGAAATAATTTAATTATCTAGATATTTAACATTTAAACAACTAAATAATTAATTAATGCGATTATTATTATATATGTATTTTTATTTACATTAAATAACAAATACATATATTAATGGCATGTGTAAAAGTCTCATTTGACAATTAATTAATATGTATCAAATCAAATTATGTATCAAATATAAATACACATTAATTATTAATTGACTGAACGCCCCTAATACATGTATTTTCGTTTAACCGATTAAACGATTCGAATTAACTCATTTAATCCGGTGAAGTATTATGAATAATCTGTATTATTCATAACGCGTTGCCCAAGTGCTCAATGAGTACACTTCATATTGTGGGAACAAAATCTAATTTCGTGTCCATAATTCACCCACTCGTAAATTATGACAACCACGGATAATCTCGCTAAACTATGCAAGTCGAGGTCACTGCATACGTATAATCCATCTTTTATAGGCTATCAATATTATACCGGAGATATAGATAAGAACATCAAATCCCTAAGGTATAATATAGTCAACTATTAAATTTACGATCTCTAAATACACTCGAAACTCACTTCCGAAGTATACCACGACCATGGATTTGCTAGATCACAAACATATTCCTGATACCTATGCCATGTACACAAGACTGACGGATTCTATCTGATATTTAAGGATATCATGAGCATCAGTCCACACCCAACGAACAGGCAGAGGTATGATCTAAATAGATCGGTGACGTGAGTGCCATCAAAGTGTGAAGGATATCTCATATATCCATAATGGTATCTCAAGTCGAATGACCATTATGCTACTCGACTCGAGAAGATTCCTATTGATGTTGGTGTACCATCTATTAGGAAATCTTCGGTGAGTCGTTAAGTGTTTATCCAATATAAACACCTACACGTCTATACGAGTCTCCTCATACTCATGGTTCATTGGGATAAACCATCGAACCAAGTCTCGATATACGACATGTACTGGTCTCAGCGGATTTTACTAATCGACCTGTGTCAGTAAATCTTGACCATGAACTTTATTTGATAATATACTTTTAGTAGTGACACTTCCCAATGTCAATCACAAACTACTTTGTAACTGCGCACTATAAATATATTATCGGGTCTTTGTCTAATATATACATATCACTAAACCATATTTAGTTTCAATCTAATCATAATTAGATCGAATATGTATATAAAAGCAAGAAGTGCTACCATTAATAAGTAACATTATGAAAAAAAGGAATTGTTCGTATTCATGAATCGGACATAAATACGATTCGGATTGGCACTCCGAGCACCAACCCTAACACTTTCCATCCAGGATTGTAGCTGTTCGAATAGGGGTTATGGCTTAGCCTGTTGAAGTTGTTCACATAGTTGACAGATTTGCCATATTGATTATGTGGCTCCCTATTCGATCCTCCCATATATCTTGTACTCGTGGCACCAACACTATTCAGAGCTTGCATACCCAAGACATCTAGACATTTGCTAATTTGGTCGAGTTTGGTACTAACAACTGGATTGAACCCGACCTCGTGTACGCCTGCTACTCGTTGGGATATATTCTTATTTGTTGGTCACAATGAATTATGGTTAGCCATTTCTTCTAATAAGTCTCATGTTTGGTGTTCCCCTTTTTCCCATTAGTGCACCTCCAGCGGCTGCATCCAATGTGGACTTTATCATCCCACTATGCCCATGGTTAAAAGTTTATACGTGCAGCCATTTAGCGATCTCATGATGGGGGCACTTCCGTAGCAGCTCCTTATACCTCTCACATGACTCGTAAATAGTTTCAGAGTCATACTGCACGAAGGATGTGATGTCATTTCTTAATTTTACAGTCCTAGCTGGGGGAAAGTATTTTGCGAGGAATTTTATTGCCAAGTTGCCCAAGTTATGATGGACCCTGCTGGTAGTGAATTTATCCATCCTTTCACCCTATCTCTTAAGGAATATGGAAAAACGCAAAAGTGCATTGCTTCCTCTGCCTCTCGATTATAATTAAAAGTGTTGCACACTTCCAGAAAGCTGCTGATGTAGGCGTTTGGATCTTCGAGTGCACCACCCCTAAACTGCACCAACTGTTGAATCATCTGAATACATGTCTTGATATCGCATGAGTTTACAAGTAGGGGTGGCAAGACAATGTAAGAGATGAACCCTTCAACCACATAGATTGTCCTATCCCGAATGGAAATTGGTGGTGCTTCTGTTGGGGCAGTTGTGGAACCCCTAGGGTCGGATTGGTGTACCGCGCAGCGGAAGTGGGTCTAACCCGTGGATATCAAACATTAGTGTAATTTTAAATTATTTAATGAAATACTATATTCCATTACGAGTTTATAGTAAAAAAAAGGGGACTGAATCGGAGTCTGGAAGCTCAAGAAAGGAGAAAAACAAAATTCAGCGCGCGCACAACCCTTTTTTTATGTTGTTTCTTTCGAGAGGGCTGAAGGTATTTGGGTATTTTACCCTAATATCTTCAAACTCTCCCTTAACACTTTAAAAACACCTAAAACTAATTTTTAACATCAAAACTGACACCAACACATGTTATAGAATAAAAAATCAAGTTTTAAAAAATATCAAATATTTTTACACAAACATAAATTTATTCTAAATACGTATTTGCGTAAATTTTGAATCCAATACACAAACCAAATTAGAATCCCAATAAGAAATGTCTCGTGAATAATTCTAGGTCTCCCAAAAGTGGTCAAGTGATTCTAGAATGGTAGCCATAACTCTAAGCTTTAACTAGAGTTCCAAACTCCAATTTTTATATTTATACCTAACATAAATATTTTGACCCAACTACAAGTATATTGTGTTTATACTTTCAAAGCATCCTAACATAATTAATTAGCTTAATTTCAACATTATGTATCTAATACATAATTCAACACTATATGTCTCACTAATGAAAAATATAGCTTTTAGAGAATATCAAACTTACCTAGCAAGATTGATTCAAAGATCCAATCTACTTCTCTTTGTTGAAATGTTTGGAGAACTTCCAAGGATTAGCAAGCTTGACTCCAAGATCCAATCCTGATTTCAATGCTAGCAAGCTTCACCCCAAGATCCAATCTTGATTTCTCCTAGATGAAATATTGTAGAGACATCATAAGCTTCTCTAAACACTTCTCTAACTTAGGCTAATTTCTCTAAGAATTTGCTTGTACTTATCTTTCTCAAGCTTTTGCTTTTTTTAATTAAAACCTTCCTAAAGCTTGCTATTTATAGCAAAACTTATACAATTTTTAGTTAATAAAAGTTGTAATCAACTTTTATGTGGGCTTAATCTAATTTGTCTAAATATATATAATTAGGTGTGATTAATCTCCATTGTCTCCCACTCTGATTTAATCCAATTAAATCAAGCCAAGGATTAGGAAATGGATTAGTTCAATGTTTGCCACTTTGATTTAATCCAATTAAATCAAGCCAAAACCACCTATTATTACATACTTACAATTACCATAATATCCTCAAATCGTAGAGATAATTATGATTTTACAATTAAACCATTGTGTAATTATTGAATTAATCCAATTAATACAATTAGGTCAAAGTAAATAATCAATGTTATCCAATAACACTTGATTATCTTAGTTGATAATTATAATATCGAATATTATATTTTATCAAAATTAATCGGCTACCCAAGTGCTCAACAAGTACACTTCATATTGAGACTCTCTAAGTTCAGACACGTTCGTTATATAAGCCTAGCTAATAATTCGGCCACCTCCGAATTCATGAAGAACACGATCGACCTTTCTGAACTATACAAGCCGAGGTCATCACATATGTTTAACAATCATTTCGTTGTAGGTTATCCGAGTTGTGCTTAGGAAACATAGAATACACCGTCAAGTTTCCAAATACGCACATATCATATCGATATGTCCACGATTCTTTACAACTGATGCGATCCACCATAGGTGATCGGCTTTGGCCAAAGTCTTAAGAATCATGACTTACTCACATGGATATCTAAACCCCTTATGGTACACATACGAGCCGACAGATCCTATTTTGACTCGCACTTGATTACTGAGTGTATCGGTCCACACCCAACGAACATCTAGAGGCCAGACCATGAAAGATTTCTAACATACATGGCATCAAAGTATGGAGGATCTCACACAAAATTAATGTTATCCTATAGTCAAAGGATCACATATGCTACTCGACTCGAGGAGATTCCTATTGATGGTGGTGTGTACTTCCAATTATTAGGAATCACCTATGAGTCATTCACTATTCAGTCCAACCAATACCCACATGTCTATACTAGCTTCCAAAGCTCATGGTACATCATGTTAAACCATTGGAACTCCAATTCCAACATACAACATGTGCTAGTCTTCCAGGTTATAGGAATTCGACTGTATTCCAAAACCAACAACTAGGAATATATATATATATATATATATATTTTAAGAATATTTTATAATAGTAATACTTATCCCAATGTCGGACCACCTTGTGTCCAATATTACTATATGACTATTCTAAGGTCGATGTCATTCTTAGCATACATCAATCTAATATGCATAATGACAATACCATTAATAAGGTTTGAAATGAAAATGTAGTTATTTTATTAATAAATAATAAAATATAATATATTATACATTATCCTGATTGGCGCTCCAAGCACCAACTCCAACAGCTTCTTCCAAGGGTTCAGGTTCCCGATTGTTCATGTTGAGCTGCGCTTCTTGATCTTCTCGCTTATCCATTCTCAACTGTCGGATGGTTCTTTCGATTTCTGGGTCAAAAAGAAGGATTTCACAGCTTCTACTTCATTTCATGTAATAGCACTAGAACCTTACTTAGAACTAGAGTGATAAAAATAAAAGTAAAATTAAAAAGAACGACTAGATACTAGTAAAATACTTAGGCCTAAAATTAATAATAAAGGTTATAATAAGTCCCCGACAACGGTGCCAAAAACTTAATCGCGATTTTCACACGTTACGCAAGCGCATATATCACTCAAGTAGTATAAAAAGTTATCGATCCCACGGGGACTTATCACCTACGTTATTAATTGTTAAGACCAATTTCTTACTAGTATCTAATTAAAATTAAATGTGATTTTTGAATTAAGTTTGAACTAAGATTAAGGAAAATAAATATAACTTGATAATTTGTAGAAATAATCAATATGAGGAAGCATCCAGGGTTTTGAATCCACCGAGTATTATTTTAAAGATGAATTGGTTATCCTATATTTGTGTAATATATTGGTTTATTAACCCGAAATACTAAGATATCCACAAGCCTCTTTCGATGGTCGAGTGAAAATATCCAAAGTAAATTTATTAACTATATTTCTATGTCAACTAAATCACCTCAAACACATTACGAACAAGTTTCAATTATGGCTACACCCGCCCTACATGTATATTTCTATCTTGGAGGGAAATCCCTAAGATGAGATCGTGTGCTATTGAATCTAAGGCTGAACCTAAAATTCCTTTGTCAAGTTCATCTAAGTTTACCACATCAATCCAATTGGTGATCAAGCAATAGGAATTGTTAAACATAAGATTCAATAAATAAACCAAAACATCACACAGAATATAAGAAAATCAATTTATAAGTTCATAAATACAGGTTTCATCACAACCCCAGATTGGAGGTTTAGTTACTACACATGCTCAAAAACTCTAAATATTTAAGCAAAGATAAACAAAACATTAAGGAAGTAAAGGAAAGAAGAAACTTTGTCGAGATCGTCAGTCATTTGCTTCTTCCTGTTGAGTTCCTGTGACGTGCTCATTCGATATGTTCTTGGCTTCTCTTTCAAAAATCTCTCTTGGAGGCTGTAATTTTATGTTGTGAAATTCTAATCTCATAGCTTCGTCACGTGCATCCTTTTATAATATCTCAGCCCTAATGACTTAAAATAAATTCTCAATATTTTAGGATTCTTCACTTTTTAACTCTTCTAATTTAATCTGTTTCCAAATTAAATTATTTCTTCAATTGTCTTCCTTGTCGCATGAGAATTTCTCAATTAACAGCTTTTATTTCACTGCTTATTTCCAAAACCTATTTAAATTCACGCAATAAAATAAAATAAGATAAATAAATAAAAAAAATAAATTATTATTAAGTAAAAAGGTAATGAAATAATAGATAAAATATAAGCACATCAATAACCTAGGGCTAGCGTATTGGTTTCTCACAATATGAGTTCTGTACATGATTCAATATGCGTAATTTTACCATTATTTTTTGCAAAAATAAAAAGCATGACTCTCTATTTTATGAAAGAGAGAATGATAAGATATTAGTTCTTTAAATTGTGATATGATTTGTTGACAGATTTGATCCAAGTTCCATCATATTCTTTTGGTTTGTAGTATCTTATTAACAACATAACAATATTTTATTATTGGTTATGAAGTTTTGAAGAGACTTTTAAATTCTAAGGAAGCATTGCAATTGGTACTTTAAAATAGAAACAAACAAACCTTACAAGGACAAGGAGTTCACCGGATGATAATATTTGCAACATCAAACTTCTTCATCAGAGAGGTTTACTCATGATGAATCCTCCGCACTATGGCTTGTAATTTTTTATGCTAAATTTGTTGCGTTTTTTTTTTTTTTTGGAAACGATGGAAATCCCACCACCAAACCACCCATTCTGGACCGCGGCGCAGGTAAAACCACCGGCTATCTTTTGTTGCGTTGATCAATTCAATTTGCCGATGTGCCATAATTTGTTTTTGCTCTCAGTTCATTCTGGTTCTGCTTTCTCTGTTGTAGCCTGTACGTCTCTTTTTGATTTATATATTTAATCGAATTGGAATTACAGCTAACATACACTGCAAATTTATTTATTTATTTTTATTTTTTTTAGAGAACTTTAGGTTATGTTTGCCCATCAATTAGGGGTAAGCATTATCGGATTCGGATCGGATCGGACCGAATCCGAATCCGATCCGATCCGAAATGCCCATGGTTGTTTGATTCGATCGGATCGAATCATGTTATCAACTCGATCCGATCCGATCCGATAATTATCGGATCGGATCGGATTGGTTCGATCCGAATTCGAATCAGATCGAATCGGACCAATTCGATCCGAAATCATCCTATTTCGGATCGGATTGGTCCGATCCGAATTCGGTGGGTTTGAGTCAAAAAAATCGAGCGGATCGGATAAAATCCGATCTGATCGAATTTTTTTTTATTTAATATGTAACGACGTCGTTTTGCATATTAAAAAAAAAAAAAAAATTCGATCGGATCGGATAAAATCCGATCCGATCCGAAATCCGTCGAACCGGACCAACAAGATTTGATCGGATTTGCTAATCGAATCGGATCGGATCGGATCTGATCCGATGCCCACCCCTACCATCAATAGTATATTCTTGACCAAACTACTTAGATGAGTCTTGACTCTTTACCTAATTTTCAGCATTTTGTTCCAGATAATTCACTTGCCAAACTGCGTATCTTTTAGATTTTTCTTCAATTCTATACTTGTGTCAAAATATAGATGTAAGGCTGGAAATAGACTCATTGTGAAAAAAATGGGATAACGCTGTATCTATTCTCTCGGACCTTGTTTATAGCGGAAGCATAGAGCATTATGCACTAGACCTTTGACATTTCTATATTGGTATCAAAATCTCTCACAAAATGTAAACAAGGATACAAAAAGAGACCATATAAATACACACTTCTTCAATTCCCGCCCCAGCTTCTCAAAACAAAAAATAAAAAATAAAAAATAAAAAATGTAAGAGGAATTAAGAAACTCGTGAAGTAAAGAGAGCGATTAACATAGTTTCTGCTTTTCCAAAATCCATTTTCGGACTTTGCTGACAAATTCCTCATCAATTTTCACATACAACTGCAGAAGTTTCCTGTATCCCATTATGGTATATTTATCAATATAATCTTCATATCTCTCATATAAGGCTGGAAGTGTCAGAACAATAACAAGGCCTGCATCAGAGGAAATGGAAACTACAATTCAGGTTCCCAAGTATTTTCAGATTTATAGTCAGTTCTGAGGGACAGATGATATTGTAATACTTATTTGGAAACTGAAATGATACAACTGAAACTTGGAACTTACTGGTGTAGCCTAATGTAAGAACATCTGTCAAGCCACCAACAAAGGAAATTAGCCACAAGCATATAGCTACTTTGAAGAACAATCTTGTGTTCTTTCCTAGGGCAATGTCCTGGGAAACTGAGAGCAAATCATTTACAAGCGTCCGAATCAAAGCTGCCACTTCATTTACCATTTCTTCTGATAGATGCAACTCTGGCAGGGGTGGAGCAGGTCTGTTCAAGAGAGAAAAATATGGAGGAGTTGCAATTTTCCAGGAAATTCGACGAAGGAAAAACCAATAGTTGTTTTTATTCTAGTAGAAGTGATAGTTATACATGCATTTCTGTAAATCAGAGGATCATAGAAACTAACTACAAGTCTCAAGTGAACCATTATCTGCTGCTCTTATGTCTGTTGATCCATCCGTCTATCTATATTTCCTGTGAGGGTCATGATTCAAAGTGTGCACAAAGTACTATCTTAACATACTGCATTTTCTAGGATGGATCAAATGGGATTATTTTTGGTCCAAATTCCTCTTGATAACAAAGAATGCTATTCTTTAAAGTTAGAGAAAAGTTCATCGATTAGATTGATGCAAACTCTATAAGGGCTTAAAAGAAACCATCTGCAAGGACATTAATACAGTAAATTATCTAACGGACAATCTCAACACTATACGATTCACATCTTCAACTAGGGGAATTACTATTTAACAGACAACCTAAAGCTTAGAGATAAGCTTGTAAACTGAAGAATGCAGCTGCATTTTGAAACAAGAGAAGAACAAGTATAATAAAAAAAAAAAACAAATTGGGATACATGCTCCTTATCTTATGTTTCAAAATCTCCAAATGCTTCAGAACTTGAAAGACAATAAAATGGAGCTAAAAGCTCAAGTTCTTAGTATATGTTACCGGTTAAGAATTGCTGCAGATTTGGACCAAAGAAACAAAATGGCAATGAGAAGGAGTAGAACACTAGACACAAGCGACAACAAAGTGTAACCAGATCTCTCAAACACTACCCAAGCAGCTAAAGTTACCAACAATATCCCCAGAGTTGCATTTTTTCGCCTCCAGAGAATCACATCTGCAGCTGTTTTAAGTTTGAACAAAGATCAACATCAACTCCTGAACTAATAAGATTGCATTAGACATAAGATGAAACTTCCAAATCAATGTAAAATCGACCCTTATTCTCTCTTTAGTGCAACATATGTGGAACTAATAAAATAATTTATATCGAATCAAAAGGTCATGAAAATTAACCTGATCAAATTTTCACTTACCAAGATCTCCTCCGAGGATTTCATGTATAGTTATTTGTCTGTTAAACAATCGATCCGATGAACCCATTTAAAAAGAAACTGAAAACAGAATCTTGAAGATCTCTAAAACCCCATAAAAGAGAAAAGTTAAGAGCTTCTCTTAGGCCTTATATTTAACTAAAGGTATGGGTGGTGGAGTCAGATTCCAGCCTAAAAGCTAAATGCTACTCATACCATTTTCTTTATTTTCTCCTCTTTTGTTTTTCCTCCCATTTTTAATTATATAAATTATAATACAAACAATTCTATACGGTACGGGTATATCTTGACAGAGTCTCAAATAAAAGAAATTTCACCAACTTACTACTCTGATGTGCATGTAGGCTGCTTTCGGTTTATCTTTAATTATGTTTTCTCTCTGTTCTTTTACATTTTCAACTGGTTGAATTTTGCAAGCTATACGTATCATCATTCACAATAGGGGCTCAGCCCGATCTGGTCCAATTTATGGACGGTATTTTTGACTTTTAACAAGGGCATTGGGTGGTGAATTTCACGACCAAATGCAACCCATTATTGGCGGTAAATTATATCTTAGTGGAAGACTTATCATACTGAAGCAATTTTAATCGATTAATCAGTCAAATTTTTATTTTCAAATTTTTAAAATTAACCTGATTTTAATTTTTAATCTATTTTTTCAAATTTTCTTTAAGGTTTTGATGGATGATTTTATATGAAAAATAAAATGATTTCTTTAGAAATGATTAAAAAAATTTGTACTAATATGTTTTGATTTAAATAAATTATTACCATAATATTAATACCAATATCCATAATTTATAATATTTTCTATTTATATCAAAATAGTCTCTACTCATATTGACTAGACTAAATATTTTTAGATTGTTTAGAATTTTTCATCATATATGAATGATTTTTAATAATTTTTGGATGATATTGAGAGATGAGTTTTGATTTTTTTTTTTTTAGTTCTCAATCATATAAATAAATGTCAATTTTATCTTTCCTGATTACTTTTTCATCAATTCTCGATTAATCATAAATCGCTTAGATTGCTATTGAGTGATTTGTTTTTTGATTTCCAATTAAACTGCCTCATATCAAACAATTGCAAAGCAAATGTCATTTCTCGAAGAAGCTTCAGCTAGTGTTAGTTTAGATTTTGACAAAGTATAATGAACGTATATTATCTTAATCTCTTATAATAAATACATATCTTCGTAACTAACACTAGTTATAATTTTTATAATTTTTTGACAAAAAAATCATATTGAACTTGGGATATGTGTTTTTGACAAAAAATAACTCGAAGATGCAAGCATAATACGTTTACTTTGCTTTAGCTTCCTCTGTCTTAAATAACATGCAAAGTACGTTTACTTTACTGTTGCCGTTATTTGTAACGGCAACAGTGATGAATTTATAACGGAGCCTTGAATTGACAAAAATTGAAAGTTAGAGGACTGAATTGACAAAACTGAAAGTTAAAGGACTTAAATGAAAAAAACGTGAAAGTTAGAGGGTCACTTTTGCATTTTTGCCTATATTAAAATAGTAGGGTGATTCGGCTCGGTGTTCGGGTTATTTTGTGATCGAACCGAATCATAATTTTTTATAAAATAAAAATTAGTTGAACTAATCAAAAATATATACTGAATCGACTCAGTTTAATTAAAGTCTTCTATACACATATCTCTGTTGTGATTCTCTGATCACTTTAGAATGTGTTTGAGGAAAAACCGAATCCAATTTCTATTACTACAAGAATAGATACAACTGTTTAAACTTTACACTATACAAAAAACCTCACACACTCTCAAGCTCTCTACTTGGAGCTTATTACTCACATTTTGGGGTGATGAAGCTCACTGGGAATGCTTGAATTTATAGGAAAGGTTTGTTACTATTCACCCACCTTTAACTCCCTGATTTGGTGGCACCATTTGCTCACCATTTGTTGACTATAACCAATGACAACCAAAGCCCCAATCAAGCCACCGAAAGTTAACTTGGACTCATGTATGATTGTTGATGCTTGCTGAAAACCATGGGGGAAGCTTCTGTGTTGCTTCGTGCAGGTCATGCAGTGGCTGTACTCTACAATTCTCCCCCTTCAGCTGCATCTGAAACAATCGTTATCTGATAGCTATCCCGTATATGTCTCTGCACAACTCTAGCTTGTCCTGAGTGATCATCTTCGTTGACATGTCGGCTGTGTCTCTGCACAACACACTTCACTGCGTCTCTGCACAGTATTCTTGTGTCTTTGCACAATAGTCTTCTGTTGTGTCTTTGCACAGTTCTGCTGCCATGTTTATTCACCCATTTGTTCCTCAGTGTCTTCTTGCCTTGTGGGAAACTCTCTGGCTCCCCCTCATCAGTAAGCAGAGTATATTCGGATCCCGGATATCTGGTTGATGGAATCCTATCTCGCTCAAATCTTCTTGTCTGAGGTCCACTAGTTTCAGGAGGTCTATCATCATTCATCTCTGTGAATGATCTTGTAGCTTCTATTGGAGTGGGTTGCGGCTCCCCCTACTCAACACTCTCTTCTGTAATCTCCGATGGAACAGGCTGTGTCTCCCCCTGCTCAACATCCTCATTTGCCTCATCTGGTTATGCTTCTGGAATTTCCTCGTGCACCATATCTGTGGCCAATTGTGCTGGTGCTGGGTCTAGATTTCTGTCGGCACTGAAACTGGAAGACATTTTGGGCATTTCAATGTCTTCAATTGTTCGGTCTTCAAAAAACTCTACTTCCTGGCTTCTGATGACCATCTTCACCTTCAGATCCCATAGTCTGTATCCAAATTCTTCAACTCCATAGCCTAGGAATATACATGGAGTTGTCCTTGCATCGAGCTTCTGTCTGAGCTCCTTGGATACATGTGCAATGGCTAAACAACCGAATACTCTAGGATGAGTGTATGAGGGATTCTTACCAGACCACACTTTCTCCGGAATCTCCAAGTTCAACGGTAAAGATGGTGATATGTTGATCAGGTAACAGGCGGCACGAACTGTTTCTCCCCAGAATGGCTTTGGCAGCTTAGCCATACTAATCATTCCTCTGACTTTCTCCATAATGGTGTGGTTCATTCTAGCAGCAACACCATTATGTTGTGGTGTGTGTAGAACAGTTCTCTCATGTCGAATGTCGTGTCTCCTAGAATAGGCTTCGAACTCCCTGGAACTGTACTCGCCTCCATCGTCTGTGCGAAGGCACTTCAGCTTCTTCCATGTTTCATGCTCTACCATGGCGTGGAACAGCTTGAACTGATCTAGGACCTGATCCTTCGTCTTGAGGAAATACGCCCAATTTTTTCGAGAAGCATCATCAATGAAAGTCAGAAAATACTTGTTACTGCCCAATGAATCAACCTCCAATGGACCACAAACATCAGAGTGCACCTGACTGAGCAACTCTGTTCTTCTCTCTGAAGAGAAATTAAACGAGACTCTGCGTTGCTTACCAATCAGATAATGGTTACAAGGACCTCGTGCAACATCCTTGGTAAGCTCCTTCTTGTTCAGGGTAGCCATCCATCTCTCACTCATGTGTCTGAGTCTCTAGTTCCACAGATTTTGAGAAGCCTCTTTTTCAGCTACATTGAGGCTGTCTGCACAAATCTTCACATGAGTCTTGTATAGTGCACCGCAAACATGTCTTCGGGAGACAACCATGACACCTTTCGTCATTCTCCATGTGCCATTTCTGAAGTGATTGTCGTAGCCTTTTTTGTCAAGAGCTATCCCCGAGAGTACATTCAGCCAAAGTTCTGGAACATGCAGGCATCTTTCAAGGTCAATGTACACCCGAAATTTGTCCGCAACTGAATATCACCCATTCCTACTATCCCAGAGGAACTGAGATTTCCCATCTTCACTGCTCCAAAGTCTCATGCTTTGTATGTTGTGAAGAAATCCCTGTGAAGAGTGACGTGGTAGGATGCTGCAGTATCTACCACCCACTCAGCATCTTGGGTTGCGTTGTGAAGGCATGTCTCTTCCTACATGGAGCATATTGCTACATCTGCTTGGAGAACGAACAATGTCTCTCCTTCATCATTCTTCGGCATGTGATTGCCTTGTCCCTGCTCTCATTGCAGTTTTCGGCAATTCTTCTTTAGGTGGCCTACAATGCCACAATAGTAGCACTTATAGGTAGGTTTCCTTCCATATGAGGATCTGCCCCTGGTTGTGCTTCTCCCTCTCTCTCCGTCTCTTCCTTGATGTCTTCCTCGAGTCTCTGTGACGAAGGTTTCTGTCTGTTCTGAGCCAATATCTTTTCTCCTGAACTCTTCATTCGATAGGGCATCTTTTACCATAGGCATGGTAACTTTACCTCATGGAGCGGAATTGCTGAGAGAAACCACCAGTGTCTCCCAGCTATCAGGAAGATAACTGAGTAATAAGAGGGCTTGTACTTCATCTCCCAGCTGCATGTCTACTGCAGACAGCTGGTTCACCAGGCTCTGGAACTCGTTGGTGTGTTCTGCAACGGAAGTTCCACTCCGTAGCTTCAGGTTCACCAAACGCCCTATTAACAGGGCTTTATTACGAGTTGTCTTGGCCTGGAACATGTCTTCCAGCTTTATCCACATCCCGTAAGCATCTAAATCATGTGCTACGTGGTGGAAGATACTGTGACCGATTCACTGCCTAATCTGACCCAAAGTTCTGTTGTTGAGTTTATTCTAGTCATACTCCTTAACAGACTATGGTTTCACTCCCTTCAACTCGATGACATCAAACAGATCTTTGCAATGCAAAAAATCTATCATCCGATGTCTCCAGAGGGAGTAATTAATTGCAGCCAGTTTAATCATTGCACCAGAAGACGAATCTTCCATTTCCATTTTAAGTTTTAAAGTTTAAAATGAAAATACACTAAAATCGGGTTTGAATTTCAAAAATCGGAGGTCACCGTTGTTGCGTCCGGAACGGTCAAAAATGGTGGAATAGACATTTCGTTGGTCTAAATCCATACAGGGGCTGATTTGTAAATTCTTAAAAGTTCTGGGGCAAAACTGTAAATTTCAAAACTTCAGGGGGCTAAATGAAATTTACCAGGTTGCTGACGTGGCAAAGTGGGACCGGCTTTGCTGACGTGGCGGACATGTGGCACTAACGTGGCGGATGACCTGTCTGCTGATGTGGCATTGACTGGGCGCTGACTGGACGCTGATGTGGCATTGACGTGGCTCGTCTTCAATCTCAGAAAGCGCATGCGGCGCGTGGACGGGCTACTGGAAGGCGCGTTCGGCGCGTGCGGCCAATCTGGACTTCAGATCGGTCACCAAAAAATACCATCGAGCTCATCTCGTCGTGAACTAGCTGATGGTGCCCTCAAATTGGATTTTTGACAACTTTCGTCGGAACCCATTTTCTGATCGGAAGCTCTGTTAATCAGTTTTACGACCCCAAAGAACAACCGAAACTCATGATACCACTTGTTGTGATTCTCTGATCACTTTAGAATGTGTTTGAGGAAAAAACCGAATCCAATTTCTATTACTACAAGAATAGATACAACTGTTTAAACTTTACACTATACAAAAAACCTCACACACTCTCAAGCTCTCTACTTGGAGCTTATTACTCACATTTTGGGGTGATGAAGCTCACTGGGAATGCTTGAATTTATAGGAAAGGTTTGTTACTATTCACCCACCTTTAACTCCCTGATTTGGTGGCACCATTTGCTCACCATTTGTTGACTATCACCAATGACAACCAAAGCCTCAATCAAGCCACCGAAAGCTAACTTGGACTCATGTATGATAGTTGATGCTTGCTGGAAACCATGGGGGAAGCTTCTGTGTTGCTTCGTGCAGGTCATGCAGTGGCTGTACTTTACAATCTCTTATTTGATTTGCATTCAATTTTCGGTATAATCGGATCGAATTGAAAATCAAACCAAACCGAACAAGTTAATTTTTGTAATACCAACCTAAAAATCAAACCGAAACAGACACAAACCGAAACCGAACAGTTCGATTCGATTTGTCAGTTCAGCATAGTTAAGTAATTTTTTACCCATCCGTACAGAGTTGCATAATGTCACTGGCTTATTCAAACATCTACAATGGCATCAATTGTTGCACTTCAACCAGCAGATCTATATATCTGCCTCATCCAAAGAAAGAAATGGATCAGGGTGCCGTTGAGTCAATTTGATTCACTTTAGGACCTCTCTTTTGTTGCAAGATTTTGTAATCCTCTCAGCATCTCAACCATTCTATAACCATGGGAAGAATCGGAAAGAGGGAACTTCCCCTCGTGATGAAAATACTCCCCATTCACTTTCCTGATTTATCACCCATTCGTATCACGCCACTTGTCCAACTCTTGATAGTGTGTCCATCTGACACGTCATTTTCAATGACATGGACTATTTTTCCTTGATGATATATCTCCTAACACATGCCCACCCAATGACATGTCAATATGAACTCCGGAACTATGAACTCCAGATATGTACTCAGAAAATATCTCTAAAGCAATTTATGTAAATGTGCCAAAGTACAAACTCTCTTTGTTGATTCTGTTGGGCGGGATGTGTTATTTATCACTTCTAACATGCATTATTCAATCAAAATTTTTAAATAGAAACCATGCAAATCATGAATTGAACACAAGCACAAAGAGTTAAAAAAAAAACCTAGAAAAATATTATATAGAAGATGATGAACTTAAATCAAGTCGAGAAAACCTCTATCCTTAAGAATTTATTAGCCTCCCTCGATGCATTACAGATCTCTTGTGGCTAACGTTCTCCCAGGACACTTGGTTGTTTCTTATAAAATGGACACTCAATTCTTCAAGAATTTGAACTGTAAAAATATGGTGGAAACTCGGGTCAATTTAAAAACCAATGGTCATACAAATGACAGATAAAAGAATTTTCGGGCTCAGGTCAATTTAAGTGGGCTCAGCAACCCGGCAGTTTAGGGGAATGATTTACAGATAGATCCCATAACTCTAAAGCCTTCAGCAAAACCTGAAAAATGAATTTTCACCAAGAAAACAGTTTTATGCAGGGGAATAACCACGATGCATCCTTAATGCTAGTAACACGATTATCAATTGCATCAGTATATTAATGCAAATAATTCACACGATGCATTATATAAGGATGCAAATCTTAATATTTCTACCAAAATAAGAAGACATCATGAGCCATGCATGTGGGTTCAGTTGAATTGCTTAATACTGATTCTATGATCTCAAATTTCCTGCTAAAGAGGTGCTTGCTGCTTGTGTGATGACAACCAGACACAAGTCAAATTGCATATTGTACACCAACAAGTAACAACTAAAGTGTCCAAGGGACGTGGCTTTGTTGGCGTATTTGCGGTTTTGCCGGGGGCGCAACGGCATGTGAAAAATCAGATTTTTCGAATTTCAAAATTTTTTCATTGGACTATTAAAATAAACTATTTATTTTAATATTTAATCCCAAATCAAATTTTGGAATTATCCAAAAAACCCCAAATGCCTAAAATACCATAATGTGGCAAACTTTTTGCATTTTGCTCATTTTAGTCCAAAAATGTCAATTACACATTTAAGTGTTTCTAAAACACTATCAAAATGATTAATATACATCGAATGTACCCAATTGAATCCTTAGAATGAAAAGCCTTAATTTAGGATAAGACATGAACCCTAGAAATTGTAATCAAATTAACCAAATTTCACCTAAATTGGCTTTCAATCTAGCATTAGAATAATCAATTCAACATTCTTAAAGTCTTACCACATTCAAAAACACTCAAGAACAATTCTAGGGTTCTATAAAGTGGCATAGAAACTCTAAAATGACAACTTCCATCCTAGATCAAATTGAACTTTAATAACTATTATTAGGGTCAAAGTATCTTCACACATGCATTTAATCTTCCAAACAAACATCCAATAACAAAAAACCCAAATTCAAGAGAAGAGAAAATATATACATCACATGTATTCTCAATTAATTCAAAGGAAACAATTTCATAACAAAAAGATTAATAAACTTACCTTAAACTTTAATAATTTTTAAGCTTTTGGTTGATTTGGTCTCACCAATCCAATTTCTCTTCTTAGGTTTTTTCTTTTTCTCTCAAGTTGGTGTTGTTGTTGTTGAAGAAATAGGAATAGTACCCAAATCCCTTGTTGGTCGAAATTATCTAGTTGTGGGAGAGAGAAAATTAATTTTATTTAACAAAATAATTTTGATTAAATAAAACAAATATCTCATCCCATTAAAAATCCAACAAGTCCACATGTCACAATATAGGCATACAACACTTGTCTAATACATGTGAAACATATACTTATTAATTCCTAATACATCTATTTAATAAATTAATATTTTAATTAATTAATCCATTTAATCAAATGTATAATGTATTTCTACATTTACAATAAATGTTAAAATACATTCAAGGTTAACATATGTTCCAAAAATTATTCGATAATTAATTAATACATATCTAATCAAATTATGTATCTAATACACATACATATTAATTTAGGAAATTACCGAATCCCCCGCATGTGTAATTTTTCGTTTAACTGTTAAACAATTTTCGAATAATCAATATTATTCGTTTCAAGTCGCTCTAGTGCTCTACGAGTATTTTTGATTATGTGAGACTCTGTAAGTTCATGTATATCCGTCACATAATCCAATCTCGTATTCATAATTTACCCACACATAAATTATGACGACCACATATATTCTCACTGAACCATACAAGTTGAGATCTTCGTATATGTATAATCCTTCCGTCATAGGTATCCGGATAAATACCACAGACATAGATATAATCGTTGTAGGACACAGGACCTGGGCGACGCATGTTCCTAGGCTCGCGCCTAGTTGGGAGATACTAAATAATATGGAGTCGCCACCCGGTGTGAACCGGGACAAAGATTTAAGGCCGCACTCACCCCTCGCAAGGGAAGACCTCAAACCGTTGGGTTCGGAATGGTCCCTTACTCATGTCACTTGTAATGAAAGGATTTATGTAATAATTTAATTAAGCTTAAGTAACATTTATTTCCAAAAATATCATGCTTCTAGATTCATGTACATACATCAACAAGTTCATCACAACATGCAACATCACATGGCAATCTCATGAACATATTTCAATCCTATTATATGGAAAACTAAGAACAACCTAATCATGCTTGAGTATTATCTCATGAACCTATTAACCAAATAACCTGCTAACAGCCTAATCATGCTTGAATACAATCCCAATAACACATGGAATGGATAAATGCAGGAATACAAATAATACGGTTGGCTATATAACACAAGAAAGATCAATCAAGAGGCAATTATGCATGAATATGATAAGACAGACTCAGTTCAGTGTGTGCGCGTTCGTGTAGCGTTCGTAAACGCGTTCGAACGGTAAACAGAAGGTTCGCGTTCGTGTAGCGTCCGAGAACGCGTTCGAACGAAACCAGACCTGATACATTATGAAACTAAGAAAGTGCGTGTGTGTTCGTGTAGCGTTCGTAACGCGTTCGAACGGTAACAGAATGTTCGCGTTCGTATGGCGTTTGATAACGCGTTCGAACGGAAATGAAAGAATGCTCTCGTTCGTGTGGCGTTTGTGAACGCGTTCGAACGGAAATGAAACAGAATGCTCACGTTCGTATGGCGTTCGTGAACGCGTTCGAACATAATAAACCTGACGCATGACAAGGCAAAATACATGCGCGTTCGAGTTGCGTTCGTAAACGCGTTCGAACGGGAACAGATCTGATGCATGAAATGGGACGCAATACATAAACGATAAAATAAAGGGGCGCGGCGAAGTACTGCCGTAAAGGTGGCCTTTTGGGGCTCTTGATCTCTCAAAGAGAGGACCTTTAGACCAACATACTAAGCCCATGCGCTCGACTGAATCATGCATATATAGAATGAAAAGCAATAATACTAAACATAGTGTGCCCGATTGAACGTATCTTGTATCCAACCGAACACACATCGATCGGTGCGGCAGAGCATCGTGGTGAAGGATTTTAACCCTCCAATTAGGGAACCTTTCATCGCACTTACTAAGCCCATGCACTCGATCGTATCATACGGGAATAAACAACATGCAGAATTTAAATGACAAGAATTAAATAAACCAAAGCAACACAAAACAAGAGAAGGTGCCGTTTACTCAAGTGGTACGTGGAGTTGTGTCCCAAGTACAGACCGCACTACCGTCCATTCGGATTCGGCTACGGAATTTACGTCTGGGTTTCCATCCTATATACCACAAGAGACAACACTCTTCCATTCATCCAATACCCACAACACGCATCCATAAACGACTCTCATGTGAATACAATTCAATAATAAAATAAACGAATATAAACTAATGAAAAAGTGCCCTCAGGTCTAACCTTTTAAGTCATCTCTCGGATTCGCGTTTCACGAAGATCGGAAGGGGTAAAGCTCCGCAACTCTTCCGGTTCACTGGTTCACTGCTCTCGTTCGTTGTTCTTACTGTTTTGGGTCGTCGTCCTCCGTCTTTTGCTGCTGTTTTGACTCCGATTTACCGCCGCTACTACTGTTTGTTGCTGTATTTTAGTTACTGTGTTTGGGATGTTTTGGCTACTGTTTTGGGTGTTATTTTCGGTGGTGTTATGGTGTGGTTCGGGGGCTGTTTTATGTGTGTGTCTAGGGCTGCTTGGGATGTGTTTTTCGGTGAGGTGAGGGGGAGTTGTGTCTATGTGCTTGGGTGTTTCTTATGTGAATGAGCTAGCTAGCTTTGAGAAGGTTGGTGAAGGGTTCTTTTTATAGGCAAAGGGTTAGGCTTGACAAGGAAAGGGATTTGTGTATTTAAAAAGGGATATGATTTGGTGTTGGATTAGGGAGGTTGAATATTTAGTTTATGTTGATTAGGCATACAATATTTTATGTTTGGAATATATATTGGTTGATTGATTTTAATTAGGCATGCAATTTCTTTAATTTGTGTAAGTATTTTATTTAATTTGGTATGTGATTTTTAGATTTGTTTTGATTTCACCATGTGTTAAATATGTGTTTTAAGTGGGCTTGGGCGTGTGGGCCAGGTTTGGGCGAATTGGGCTTAATGTGAGGCTAGCAGCAAAACCAGAATTACCGACACCGTTCGAACGCATCATCGAACGCAGCACGAACGCCCGCAATCTGTTTGACGTTCGAACGTATACACGAATGTAGCACCAACGAAAACAGTGAACCTTGTTTATTCTGAATTCCCCTTCCGATGACCGTTTTCCGTGACCTCCGTGACTTAAAAGGTAGTGTCTCCAAAATGAGACTCATCATAGGGACTTATGCGTAAAAATACAGTGCCTACAGTCGCCCCCACTTTGATGGGACTTGTGTAATGTGCAACAGTGACAATCCTATCAAAGTTATACAATGCATTTTCTCTTACCTGGCTCGCTAGCTGCCACCTGACTTACCATGTGTTGAGTTGAGTACTGCGGCGGACCTCGATCCTGGGACGTGTCCCAATAATTGTAACTGACAACGGGGGCACCTCGGCCCTGGGCACCTCGACCCAACACCGCTGACTATAGGGACCTCGCCCTAGAACTGATGATGTAGTGGGCACCTCGACCCTGGGCACCTCGACCCGGAACTACAATGGACAACGGGGGCACCTCGACCCTGGGCACCTCGACCCAACACCGCTGACCATAGGGACCTCGCCCTAGAACTGATGATGTAGTGGGCACCTCGACCCTGGCACCTCGACCCGGAACTACAATGGACAACGGGGGCACCTCGACCCTGGGCACCTCGACCCAACCCGCTGACCATAAGGACCTCGCCCTAGAACTGATGATGTAGTGGGCATCTCGACCCTGGGCACCTCGACCCGGAACTACAATGGACAACGGGGGCACCTCGACCCTGGGCACCTCGACCCAACACCGCTGACTATAGGGACCTCGCCCTCGAACTGATGATGTGTCTCCATACCTGGAGATGACATGATATGGGCCTCGCCCCTAAGCTGATATGGGCCTCGCCCCTTGGGACTCATCCCGAAAACTGAAATTTCTTTGGCGTTGCTTGGCTCATTCCTGCCGCTTTCTCCTTTCTTTGAACCTGCGAGCACAAAACAGAAACAAACACAAAGGTATGCAATGCATTTTCACTTACCTGGCTCGGCTGCCGCCTCAGGTTGAGTTGGATGGTGAGGTGCTGCGACCCCTGGTTCATTCCCGAACCGTGCTTCCATTCTTGGAGTGCCACTCTCGGCCTGTTCATTCCTGAACTGTACTTCCATTCCTGGAGTGCCATCCCGGCTTGTTCATTCTTGAACTCTGCTCTATTCTCGGATTGCCATTCCCGGCTTGTTCATTCTCGAACTGTGTTGAGATGAGGCTTTATTCCTCCCGAGCTTTATTCCCGAACTGTTGAGATGAGGCTTTATTTCCGCACTGAGCTTTATTCCTGAACTGCTGACTGTGTAGAGATAGGGCTTTATTCCATGATTGTTTGGACTGTGGGCTTTATTCCCGAACTGTATTGAGATGAGGCCATATTCCCCTGTACTTTGTTCCCGAACTGTTGCGATGAGGCTTTATTCCTCCCGAGCTTTATTCTCGAACTGTTGAGATGAGGCTTTATTCCTCCCGAGCTTTATTCCCGAACTGTTGAGATGAGGCTTTATTCCTCCCGAGCTTTATTCTCGAACTGTTGAGATGAGGCTTTATTCCTCCCGAGCTTTATTCTCGAACTGTGTTGACATGAGGCTTTCTTCCCCTTGAGCTTTGTTCTCAAACTATACTGACATGAGGCTTTATTCCTCCGAGCTTTGTTCTCTGATCTGAGCTGACTGTGTGGCTTTGTTCTTGAACTGTATTGAATGCAGGCCTTCTTCCTGAACTGAACTGAATGTAGGCTTTCTTCCTGAACTGCACTGAGTGTGGGCTTTATTCCCGAACTGAACTGGCATGAGGCTTTCTTCCCCTTGTGCTTTGTTCTCAAATTATACTGACATGAGGCTTTCTTCCCCTGAGCTTTATTCTCAAACTATACTGTCATGAGGCTTTCTTCCCCTGAGCTTTGTTCTCAAACTTATACTGACATGAGGCTTTCTTCCCCTTGAGCTTGTTCTCAAACTTATACTGACATGAGGCTTTCTTCCCCTGAGCTTTGTTCTCAAACTTATACTGACATGAGGCTTTATTCCCTTGGGCTTTGTTCCCTGGCTGTGTTAACTGTGGGCTTTGTCCCCGAACTGTTACTGTAAGTTGTTCATTCCTGAACTGTTATTGTGAGGTGGTTCATTCACGAACCGTGCTTCCATTCTTGGAGTGCCATTCTCGGCCTGTCCATTCTTGAACTCTGCTCCATTCTGGATTGCCATTCTCGGCTTGTTCATTCTTGAACTGTCCATTCCGGACTATATCTCCATTCTCGGAGTGCCATTCTCGGCATGCTCATTCTTGAGCTGTCCATTCCCGGACTATATCTCCATTCTCGGAGTGTCATTCTCGGCGTGCTCGTTCTCGAGCTGTCCATTCCCGGACTATATCTCCATTCTCGGAGTGCCATTCTCGGCGTGCTCGTTCTCGAGCTGTCCATTCCCGGACTATATCTCCATTCCCGGAGTGCCATTCCCGGCGTGCTCATTCCCGAGCGTGCTCATTCCCGAGCTGTCCATTCTCGGACTGTAATGATCTGATGTAATATGGGCCTCGCCCCAGAATGCCATTCTCGGCAGAAACTGAAACTGATGTGATATGGGCCTCGCCCCCAGAATGCCATCCTCGGCCGAAACTGATCTGATCTCAATATGGGCTTCGACCCTGGGACTCATTCCCAAACTGTGTTTGATGTGGGCCTCGACCCTGGGACTCATCCCCAAAACTGATGTTGAAGTGGGCCTCGGCCCCAACTGCTACTGACATGGGCCTCGCCCCCAGATTGATGCTGATGTGGGTCTCAACCCTCGGATTCATTCCAAAATTCTGCTGATGCGGGCTCGGCCCTGGGATTCATTCCCGGATATCCAAAATTCTGCTGATGTGGGCCTCGGCCCTGGGATCCATTCCAAAATTTGCTGATGTGGGCCTTGGCCCAGAATGATGTGGGCTTCGCCCCTGATGATTGGGCCTCGCCCCCAGACTAATACGCATATGGGCCTCGCCCCCAGACTGATACTGATATGGGCCTCGCCCCAAGATGATACTGATATGGGCTTGCCCAAAACTAATACTGCTGATATGGGCCTCGCCCCAGAATGACTGATACGGGCCTCGCCCCAAGACTGATATGCTGATATGGGCCTCGCCCCCAGACTGATACTACTGATATGGGCCTCGCCCCAAGACTGATACTGCTGATATGGGCCTCGCCCCAAGACTGATACTGATACGGGCCTCGCCCCAAGACTGATACTGCTGATATGGGCCTCGCCCCCAGACTGATACTACTGATATGAGCCTCGCCCTAAGGCTGATACTGATACGGGCCTCGCCCCCAGACTGATACAGTACTGTCGATGTTCCTGATTGGTTTGTCTTTTGACGCTTTCTTTTTTCTTTTGAAACCTGTTATTACAAAACAGAACAAACACAAAAAGGATGCAAATATGTTACGTGTATGCATGCATGCATGATTGGGTTTCCTATCCCGTTGGGCTAGGTCTTCTGCCAGTACTCTTGGTGGCTGCTCGGTCTTTTGACAAGTCTGTCCTCTTCCCTAACCCAACGGGAGTCTATGATGGCTTTTGGAACACAAGGGTTAGCATGATGTATGTATGCATGAGGTGCATGAGATGCATATGATACAAGGAATATATCAACTCATTAAAATTTTCACACAAATCGGCCCATCATCATTTCAGAAGCTTTTGGGCTAACTGTCATAGGAGTGAACTCGTCCCAGTTTAAATGGCCCAACAAGTTCATATCTTATGGCAAGGAGCCCAACTAAATCCAAATGATAATACTCCGAACACAAGCACAAGGTGGCCATCAACACTTAGACGCCTTTGGCCCAATAGTCATGGGATACATTCTTGTCCCAGTTTAAATGGCCCAACAAGTCCATATCCCATGACAAATGGTCCAAATGGATCCAAACGATAATGTTCCCAAACACAAGCATAGGAGGGAGATAATACAAACATAACATAATAATTTTCACATAATGGCCCATCAACATTTCAGAAGCCTTGGGCCTAATAGTCATACAATACGAACTTGCCCCAGTTTAAATGGCCCAGCAAGCCCGCATTTCTGATAATAGTCCAACTGCATCCAAATGAGGATGGTCCATAAGCACATTCTCAAGGAAATAATTGTTACTTTAACCATACAAACCGGTCTATGGGTGGATTTGCAAGAGTATGGACAAAGGCTCTCACCGGCGAAGGATAGCCCACAACTAGGTCTCCCCACTCAAGGGTTCAGGCGACCAAGTGAGCGTATCCCTTTTTATACACTAAGGTACGTGCCAATGAGCTATGGTGTGTGACGGACTGTCAAATGGATTTCCCGTTGTAGATTCCCCAGAGGGAAGGTGGAGCGAGGCTCACTTAAATACCCAAGCCTCTTAGGCTCTTATCGCTTGGTGTCAGGAATAAACAACGAGTCCTCCAAATTAGTCCATCACAAAGGCTACGAGTAGATGGTCATGTAGGTATCCTCACAGCTTTTCCTTCTAGAAAGGTAGTGAGTGAAGGAAGACACCAAACCATTACCTAGCCTCAAAGTGCCCTTGATTAAACCCTCACTTATCCACTATAGACATGGCCAATTAAAACATAAATCCACTCATTACAAGACAATATTTCGGGGCCAGTTCTCATATCCCCAGTGGAGTCGCCAGACTGTAGGACACAGGACCTGGGCGACGCATGTTCCTAGGCTCGCGGCCTAGTTGGGAGATACTAAATAATATGGAGTCGCCACCCGGTGTGAACCGGGACAAAGATTTAAGGCCGCACTCACCCCTCGCAAGGGAAGACCTCAAACCGTTGGGTTCAGAATGGTCCCTTACTCATGTCACTTGTAATGAAAGGATTTATGTAATAATTTAATTAAGCTTAAGTAACATTATTTCCAAAAATATCATGCTTCTAGATTCATGTACATACATCAACAAGTTCATCACAACATGCAACATCACATGGCAATCTCATGAACATATTTCAATCCTATGATATGGAAAACTAAGAACAACCTAATCATGCTTGAGTACTATCTCATGAACCTATTAACCAAATAACCTGCTAACAGCCTAATCATGCTTGAATACAATCCCAAGAACACATGGAATGGATAAATGCAGGAATACAAATAATACGGTTGGCTATATAACACAAGAAAGATCAATCAAGAGGCAATTATGCATGAATATGATAAGACAGACTCAGTTCAGTGTGTGCGCGTTCGTGTAGCGTTCGTAAACGCGTTCGAACGGTAAACAGAAGGTTCGCGTTCGTGTAGCGTCCGAGAACGCGTTCGAACGAAACCAGACCTGATACATTATGAAACTAAGAAAGTGCGTGTGCGTTCGTGTAGCGTTCGTAACGCGTTCGAACGGTAAACAAAATGTTCGCGTTCGTATGGCGTTTGATAACGCGTTCGAACGGAAATGAAACAGAATGCTCTCGTTCGTGTGGCGTTTGTGAACGCATTCGAACGGAAATAAAACAGAATGCTCACTTTCGTATGGCATTCGTGAACGCGTTCGAACATAAATAAGACCTGATGCATGACAAGGCAAAATACATGCGCGTTCGAGTTGTGTTCGTAAACGCGTTCGAACGGGAACAGATCTGATGCATGAAATGGGACGCAATACATAAACGATAAAATAAAGGGGCGCGGTGAAGTACTGCCGTAAAGGTGCCTTTTGGGCTCTTGATCTCTCAAAGAGAGGACCTTTAGACCGACATACTAAGCCCATGCGCTCGACTGAATCATGCATACATAGAATGAAAAGCAATAATACTAAACAAAGTGTGCCCGATTGAACGTATCTTGTATCCAACCGAACACACATCGATCGGTGCGGCAGAGCATCGTGGTGAAGGATTTTAACCCTCCAATTAGGGAACCTTTCATCGCACTTACTAAGCCCATGCACTCGATCGTATCATACGGGAATAAACAACATGCAGAATTTAAATGACAAGAATTAAATAAACCAAAGCAACACAAAACAAGAGAGGTGTCGTTTACTCAAGTGGTACGTGGAGTTGTGTCCCAAGTACAGACCGCACTACCGTCCATTCGGATTCGGCTACGGAATTTACGTCTGGGTTTCCATCCTATATACCACAAGAGACAACACGCATCCATAAACGACTCTCATGTGAATACAATTCAATAATAAAAGAAACGAATATAAACTAATGAAAAAGTGCCCTCAGGTCTAACCTTTTAAGTCGTCTCTCGGACTCGCGTTTCACGAAGATCGGAAGGGGTAAAGCTCCGCAACTCTTCCGGTTCACTGGTTCACTGCTCTCGTTCGTTGTCTTACTATTTTGGGTCGTCGTCCTCCGTCTTTTGCTGCTGTTTTGACTCCGATTTACCGCCGCTACTACTGTTTTGCTGCTGTATTTTAGTTACTGTGTGTTTGGGATGTTTTGGCTACTGTTTTGGGTGTTATTTCGGTGGTGTTATGGTGTGGTTCGGGGGCTGTTTTATGTGTGTGTCTAGGGCTGCTTGGGATGTGTTTTTCGGTGAGGTGAGGGGGAGTTGTGTCTATGAGCTTGGTGTTTCTTATGTGAATGAGCTAGCTAGCTTTGAGAATGTTGGTGAATGGTTCTTTTTATAGGCAAAGGGTTAGGCTTGACAAGGAAAGGGATTTGTGTATTTAAAAAGGGATATGATTTGGTGTTGGATTAGGGAGGTTGAATATTTAGTTTATGTTGATTAGGCATACAATATTTTATGTTTGGGAATAATATATTGGTTGATTGATTTTAATTAGGCATGCAATTTCTTTAATTTGTGTAAGTATTTTATTTAATTTGGTATGTGATTTTTAGATTTGTTTTGATTTCACCATGTGTTAAATATGTGTTTTAAGTGGGCTTGGGCGTGTGGGCCAAGGTTTGGGCGAATTGGGCTTAATGTGAGGCTAGCAGCAAAACCAGAATTACCGACACCGTTCGAACGCATCATCGAACGCAGCACGAACGCCCGCAATCTGTTTGACGTTCGAACGTATACACGAACGTAGCACCAACGAAAACAGTGAACCTTGTTTATTCTGAATTCCCCTTCCGATGTCTGTTTTCCGTGACCTCCGTGACTTAAAAGGTAGTGTCTCCAAAATGAGACTCATCATAGGGACTTATGCGTAAAAATGCAGTGCCTATAATCGTCAAATCTCATAAGATATTATCTTGTTGACGTATAGATTCATGATTTCTCAATAACACTCAGAACTCATTTCTGAGTGTACCATGGCCATGGATTTGATAAATCGCAATCTCATGAAGTAGATACCTAAATCCTGTATGCAGGACTGACGGATCATCTCTGGACACATCACCAGATATCATGAGCATTAGTCCACATCCAACAAATAGGCGGAGGTCTAACCTAAAAAGGTCAAAGACGTGACTGTCATTAAAATGTGGAGGATAACTCATATATCCACCGTGGTGTCTCAAGTCAAAGGACCACTATGCTACTCAACTCGAGAAGATTCCTATTGACGCAAGCGTACTATCTATTAGGAATCTTCCATGAGTCGTTCAGTGCTCATCCGCTATGAACACTTACATGTCAATACGAGTCTCCCTAGACTCGTGGCTCACTGGGATAAACCACCAGAATCTAATATTATGATATACGATATGTACCTGTCTGCCGGGTTTACTTTCAGACCCAGAATGTAAACCTTGACCAGGAACAGTTTAAGCATGATACTGTTACAACATTTCTCAATGTCAATTGTGATGCTTTTATAATTACATTATAGCTTAATCATTCTTAGGTCATGTACGTCTTTATCATTTCTAAGATAAAATAATGATGAAACTGTAAATTTTATTCATAATAAAATATTATTCATACACATATTTATAAGGAAATACATGAGAAATCGGCACACCGAGTACCAACTCTAACAATTTCTCCCACTTACTCCAGTGTCATAACCGATGGTATCTCATACCCATCGCCTCTGTATGTTTATCAAATAACTTAGGAGGAATGGCCTTGGTAAGCGGATTTGTTACATTGTCTTAACTCCGTATCTTCCATACAATAATGTCCCCACGCGATACAATCTCTCGAATGATATGGTACTTTTGCTCCACATGCTTCGACTTTTGATGTGTTATGGGTTCCTTTGCTTGCGCAATAGCTCTAGTATTATCACAGTGCAAATGAATCGGATTCTCAATGCTTGGGACAACTCCCAATTCTGTGACAAAGTTTCTAATCCAGACAGCTTCTTTTGCAGCCTCAGATGCCGCAATATATTTTGCCTCAGTGGTGGAATCAATTGTCGAACCTTGTTTGGAAACTAACTGTAGCGCCGTTAAGGGTAAATACGAATCCCAATGTAGACTTTCTATCATCCGAATCCAATTGGAAATCTGAATCCGTATACTCATTAACTTACAGTTCTCATTCTCCATAAATCAAAAACTTATCCTTAATACCTTTAAGATACTTCAGGATATATTTAACGGCCATCCAATGGTCATTACCCGGATTTGATTGATATCTACTTGTTACACTAACCAAGTAACTAATATATGGTCGCGTACACAACATGAAATACATAATGCTATCCAAACACGAAACATAAGGTATATTAGACATTCTAATATTCTAATCTTCTGTTTATGGACACATTTTCTTTGAAAGATGTATGCCATGTCGGAACGGTATGTTAACCGTCTTACAATTACTGAAATTATACATTTCTAAGATCTTATCTATATACGTAGACCGAGACAATCCAATAAGCGTCTTTTCTCTATCTTTATAGAGTTTTATGCCCAAGATATAAGTGTTGAACAATTATGACCCATAGCATCACTATTTGTAAAAGACATGATGTTTTTGTACAAATTAACTATGTGACAAAGGAAATTGCTCTTTTATCATTTTTGTAATTGGATTACTTGGATATATAAATGATAAAAGTCCATATGATTAGTACCAGATTAATAAGATATGAGACAGTATTAATCCACAAAAGGTTTAATCATTAAATATCCCTAGTCGTAGTATTATCGAGACTGGACATTGATAATGCGGAATAGGCTAGTATTACAATTGTGCGCGTTATGGAAGCTTAACGACATAGTTCTCATATATTTAAGTATTGGACACTTATGCAAGTGTGATATGAGGTTCTATTAGCCGTTGGACCGGGAACAGCTTCGCTCTGGATAGACCCCTCGGAGTCCCATTGGTAGTATGACTATGTGTCTATGGGAATCCAAATCAGGGTAGGTGTATGTGGTCTTAACCTGAGACTTGCATCGCTAATACTTGCGACAATCAGTATACTTTTGTTTTGGTCATCCAGAGCTTTAACAGGTTCTGTGTACACCTCTTCTGGGTTTACTGAGAATCGTAGTGTATTGGATGTGATGTCAAGATGGAGGTATCACTTCAGTTATACGGAGATGATGATCACGCAGGGATACAAAACTAGTACTCTTAAATGCTACAACTATCGGGATAGTATGACTAGGTCATGATTATCCGATTACAGAGACTAGTTGGAAGTGATCTGATATATGCTTCGTACGGGGCAGGCACAATTCCAGCCTCAGGCCTAACATGTGACATTAGATACTGGATCGTAATACGTAATACATTGTATACTACGCCCGATACAGATTATATTATATTCCATGTTGAATATATTTCTGGAGAATTGGGTAGGCACGATGTTTTACTAGAAGCCAATCATGTCTTGTAAATCGATAAAAACGTGGTATCGGGTACGCACGTGTCAGATAGTCTGACAACCGTATTTACTACCAACATATCCAGGGATCTTTTGGGTCGCTTCCTAAAGATTCACCGATGACATTTGACTCGAACATAATTAATCTGGGATTAATTATGAGAGTGAAAATTAATCTGGGATTAATTAAGGCAAGAATTAATCTGGGATTAATTATGAGACATAAAATTAATCTGGGATTAATTGCATCAAGAATTAATCTGGGATTAATTCGACTAGAAGAGAGAACGCGATTAATTTGGAATTAATCGGTAAAATAAATTTAATAGTTAAATTGAATTTTTCTATTTAATTTATTTATTTGGGCTAAAATAATATATTGGATATATTAATTGAAATTGGATTTCAATACGGAATTAAAATTGGATTTTAATTCAAGCGAACGAATTAATTTGGAATTAATTCGTAAACGACTTCTGTAATAATTTTACTAGGTAGTATTATTTAATTAAAATTAGATTTAATTACGTAGCGACGAAAAATTCGTTTAATCGGATTAAACGAACCCGAGCCGAAAGTGTCTTGTGTAAGCCAATTAGATTTGGAATTTAAATTGGACCCACAACTCACATCACTTGTCAACTTGTGATGTAAGTGGTTGGCAATAAAGTAAATTGGGTTTATTACACATCATACCTACCAAGTCAAGATAACTTTGGTAATTATTTTTGGAAAACACATCACTATTCATTCTCTCATTCTTCTCTCCATTTGGCCGAAACTCTTACCATTTGGAAGGAAAATTTTTGTTTCAATTTTGTTCAAGCTAGCACTTAAAAGAGTCAAAGAAAGGTGATAGGGAAACTCACCCAAGAGTTTGGAACTCAAAAGGAAAGCTTGGAGCTTCAAGAACAAATGAAGTTTTGAACTTCTCTCATCCGATCAATGTAAGTTTTTTTCAGTAAACTTTCTTATTATATTCACACAATAATCACGCTTAGAGATCCCGTGGTATGTCTAGGACACTGATAATGGTATCAGAGCGCCATCCTAAGCTTGATTTGAAATCTAGGGTTCTTAACTTTATTTGGGGATTTTGTGCTTGGAGCTTATAAATTTCTAAATTGGTTATTTGGATGTGGTTGGATGATGATGAATTGGATTTGTGCATCTTTGGAATTGAGAAAATTGGTTGGATCAAAATTTCCCTAATTCCCTAGCCATAGCCGAATGTATGAACCCTAATACACTCATGGTAATTTTTGAATTTTGACAATTGGATATGTTAAATGCATGAAATGAATATTGATTGTTGATTTAATTGGATTGAAATCAAAAAAAAAATTGAATGTTATTTTATGCAATTGCCGTGAGCTTGAGCATGTTGGAATGAGTTGGTTTTGCTTCAATTTGTGTTGGACATGAATTGGATAATTGAGCATGATTAGTTAGATTAATTAGTGTTTTGGAAATATTGGATTAATTGATTAATTATGTTAATTACACTTTAAATTGAATTAATGTGTTTTTGGAATATTATGTTAATTTAATTTGTTATATTTGAGCTAATGGGCTTGGTTGGGCCAAGTTTGGTTTTGGAAAATTGGGTTGGATCCAATTGGGCCTAAAACCATTTCCATAAAGTCCAAATATTACTATTGGGCCTTTAAAAAAATTTTAATTGGGCCTAATGGGCCTAAATTGATTTTTGGCATAAGGTGATTCCTATTTGGGCATTGTCATTTTGGGTTTGATCCATTATGGCCAAAACCATGCCTAAAGAATTAATTGAAAGCCCATTGGACTTTAATTGAATAGTATTGGATGCTAATTGAGCCTTTGAGACCCATTTAGATTGGATTTGGAATCCAAGTCTAAAAGGCACTATTATAAGTGTAATTATTTAATTTGGAATTAAATATGAATTAGTATTGGATATAATTTAAATTGGATTTAAAATTGTAGTTCGATATAATTCAAGAATACGTACTTTGAGTATTTATTCTTAAATGAGTTGGACTCGCGCAAATCAAATCGTTGTTTGAACATTGGATGGTAATTAATTAAATATTAATTAATTGGATTAGATTGATTGAACAACATGCTTTGTGTGAATACTTGGATGTATTTGTATGAATAATGTATATCGGATGGATATTAGACGGGTGGGGGCAATTTTGGAAATTGTTGTAATAAATTTAGAATTTATTAAATTGGACCTGCGTGTCCAGCCTTTCACCTCCTTATCTCTTTGTATTTCTCTTCTCACCAATTCCCCTCAATGTAAATGAGGTTTCTTTAATGTATTATGTAATTGGGTAGAAGTATGTAAAGTGCTAGCGGGATAGAGGAAAATGAGAGATTTGTTCTAGGAACAAATTGTATCGTGTATCCATCCGTATATCATTATTAATTTATTCACACCTTATTATGCTTTTAGAATGCATGTTTAAGGGTGTATGATGAGACCTAATCAAAGATAATAAATTGGTTGCCAATTACACGAAAAACCCTCATTAAATATTAAGCGTTTTCCTTCCATTGAGTGGTTATTTCTCAAGATCCAAGATTGGCATTGGTTTTTTGGCCAAAGTCAAGATCATTGTCCATCGCGGATGTGTTTGAACCACGAAAGCTTTGTTACATATCGCATGTCTTGGGCAGTTGTAATTTGTTGGCCAAAGTCAAGGTCACTTCTATACATCGACGTGGATTACGAAGCTTTCCCACTGTCAATGGGTCACGCTTAACTGGAATCATTAAGCTTGTTGAGCCAAAGCCAAGACTTAGTTGATTCAGAGGAAAAGGTTAGGAAATATATATTGGATATATATCTCGGACTTGGAGGTCCACCTACCGGATCTAGGAATTGGATGGGATCCAATTGATCTTAGAGATCTACCTAGTTAAGTTTCATACAACTTGTTGGCCAAAGTCAAGGTTGTGTGTTATTTAACGGGATCCTAGCCCACTAGGAAACTGGGTTTCCCGAGTACTCCATAGAGGGTTAGAGGCTCGTCGAAAAATAGTGGGAGGCTAGTATTAAATTTGCAATTTTGTTTAAATACTTGCCAATACGCGCTCTTTTAATTTTATTTATCGTCGTTATAAATATATATTAGTTGGACTAATATTGAATATTGTTTTCTTTGAACAGTTAGACTGTACAAGAAAATACTCCACTTGTAGTTGGTTATATAGTTGGACTATAGTAACCATTGTATTTTGAGTGTACCCGAAATCGTTGATTGGATAGTTGGACTATTGCAATCGAGATGGCTGGAAAGATTAGCGTTAGGGACATCATCATAGGCGAAAATACCTTTAACGACTCCAATTTTCCAGATTGGGAGATGAATCTCCGGATAGTCCTGGGAGTCGAGAAGTTACTTTATGTCATAGAGAAACCTCTCGGGCCTGAGCCCAGAGTTGAGCAAATAGTAGTGTATGAGCTTTGGAAGACTCATCGTGATGATAACTTTAGTGCTCAATTCGTAATGCTTGCCGCAATGACTCCTCAATTTCATCGTCAGAACAAAGGATTGGATCCTTATAGTATGATGTTGAAATTGAAAGATCTTCACAGGTCTATTCTTAGATCTCAGAAGCATGAGTTGCGAAAGAAGCTCTTTCGCTCGCGTATGTCAGATGGTACACCTGTCGAGCACTATGTATCGCAGATGATTGCTGACATCGAACAACTAGGTCAGCTGGGCATAACCTTCGAGGTCGAGACTTCCATAGATTTGATCTTACAGTCTCTGCCCGAATGCTGGGGCAGGTTCGTCATGAACTATAACATGATGAACCAAGAGAAAACTCTTGGAGAGTTATTGGCGATGCTGAAAGAAGCAGAGCTAGAGCTTCTGAAGTGCAAGAAGTGCAAGGCGCACCTTACTTCGACATCCCAGATGGCCAAGGCTTGGCCGAAGGCTTCTGGGGGTGTGAAGAAAATGAAGAAAAATGGCAAGGCTAAATCATTAAAGTCTTATGGGAAGACTAAGGACATATCCCAAGACGTCTGCCTACATTATGGCAAACATGGTAACTGGAAGCGTGACTGCTGTGAGTACAAGGCGGAGTTGAAGGTAGTGAAGACGGGCAATGCTCCGGCTTCAGGTATGTTTGTTATAAACATGTCCACTACTAGTTTTAAAAATTGGATTTTTGATTCTGGATGTGGTACTCACATATGTATTGGTGTGCAGGATCCACTGATTAGCAGGATACTGGCTTCAGGTGAGATCGACCTACGAGTCGGAAACGGGATGATAGTCGCTGTTTTGGCCTTTGGGACCTATGTTTTATATCTGCCCTTGGGGCATGTAATTACATTGGGTGATTGTTATTTTGTACCTAGTTTGACTAGGAACATCATCTCTGTATCTAGTTTAACCCGATACGGGTATACCTTTGTATTCAGGAACATTGGGTGTTTTGTATATAAAGATGAAATTTTGATATGTACAGTAGATGTTAATATTGGTCTTTATATTTTGAATGTAAGTGAATCTCAAACATATAATATGACAAACAAAAGGCTCAAACTAAATAAATCAGATGAAACTTATCTGTGGCATTGTTGTCTGGGACACATTAACAAAACTCGTATATCCACACTTTCGAAGAGTGGATACTTGGACGGATTTGATCCTAGTTCATATAACGTCTGCGAATCTTGTTTATTAAGCAAAGTGCCTAAAACACCTTTTAGCGGTAAAGGTGTACGTGCCACCGAGCTGTTAGCCCTTGTTCATGGTGACGTGTGTCGGCCCATGTCTAGCCAGGCTAGAGGTGGATATGAATACTTCGTAACATTTACGGATGTTGCAACGCGTTATGGTTATGTGTATCTTATGACACACAAGTTAGAAACTTTTGAGAAATTCAAAGAGTTTCGACACGAAGTAGAAAAAAAAACCGGCAAAAGTATTAAAACATTACGGTTGGACCGTGATGGAAAATACTTTAGCAATAAGTTTCTCGATTACTTGAAAGAGTATGGTATTCTTTCACAGTGGACTCCTCCCGCAACACCTCAATGAAAGGTGTGTTCGAACGGAGAAATCGAACTTTGTTGGACATGGTAAGGTTTATGATGAGTCGCACTGAGCTACTAATTTCCTTCACGGGATACGCATTGAACAATGCAATACTTATTTTGAATAAGGTTCCGTCAAAGTCTGTTGGACAGACTCCATATGAAATATTGACAGGAAAGAAACCGGGTTTCTCATTCCTGAAGATTTGGGGATGCTGGGCATACGTTAAACGTTTGGATGGTGCCAAACTAGAACCCAAATCGGATAAGTGCCTATTTGTAATTGGTTATCCTAGGGAAACCAAAGGATATTATTTCCACAACCCATAAGAGAACAAAATATTTGTTGCTCTCCATGCGGTTTTCCTTAGAGGAATTCCTAAATGCAGTGGTAAGTGGGAGGTAAGTAGAACTCGATAAAAATCGGAGTGATACTGTACCTGGCACCGATCCCCTCACGGAACATGAACAGTTCATAAGGGATGAGACTGTTCCACAATCTTCTAATACACAAGAACCGCGTAGGTCAGAGAGATCAGAAAACAACCTTAGAGGTATGGGTTTCTTATCTCACCTCATGTAGATATTAATCTTATTGAGGATAATAAGCTGGCTACGTATGAGGTAGCGATACAAGGTATCGACTTCGCTTTATGGCAAGAGACCATGAAGTCCGAAATGGATTCCATGTATACAACCAAGTTTGGACACTGGTTGATGTACCATAAGGCATTGTGCCTATTGGTAGCAAATGAGTCTTCATGGTGAAGACAGACATGGATGGCAACAAACAAACGTACAAAGCTAGGCATGTAGTGAAAGGGTATCGTCATCAATATGGTGTTGATTACGACAAAACCTTTTACCCGTTGCCATGATTAAATCCATTCGGATAATGCTTGCTAAAGCTGCATATTTATATTATGAAATATGGCAGATGGACGTCAAAACCGCTTTCCTTAACGGAAACCTTTTGGAGGATGTTTATATACAACACCCTGACGGTTTTGTCATGCCAAAACATGCAAACAAGGTTTGCAAGTTAAATCGATCCATTTATGGATTAAAGCAAGCATTGCGTTCTTGGAACCAATGTTTTGATGAGATCATAATGGTATATGGTTTCAATCAAAACGAAGATGATGCTTCTTGTATATATAAGAAGGTTAGTGGGAGAGCGCACTGATATTGATTGTTCTATACGGATGATGTATTGCTTCTTAGCAATTACATTCCAATATTAAAATCGGTGTGTGAAGCTTGGCTTTCATTAAAATTCTCATGAAATTCTTGGGAGAGGCAACCTTTATTCTAGGAATAAGGATCTACTGGGATAGATCTAAAAGTTGTTGGCACTCTCCGAGAACTCGTACATTGACAGTGTTGAAGAGATTCAACATGGATCAGTCTTAGAAGAGACTACTTCCAGTATAACATGGTGTCTCTCTATCTAAGGACATGTGTCCTGAAACTAAAGATGAGAGAGATGCAATGAATCGAATCTCGTTCGCTTAAGCAGTCGGATCGATCATGTATGCCATAACATGTACGCGACCTGGTGTCTCATACGCTTTGAGCATATGTAGTCACAATCAGGCCGATCCAGGAGACGGTCACTGGATTGATGTTGAGAACATCCTTAAGTATCTTAGATGAACGAATGATGCTTTCTTGATTTATGGAGATAGAGAACTTAAGGTGACTGGGATCACTGTTGCAAATTTCCGAACCGATAAAGATGACTGTAAGTCGCAATAAGGGTATATATTTTGTTTGAACAACGGAACATTGAGCTGGAAATATTCCAAGCAAGATACTGTTGCCGATTCAACAATAAAAGAAGTATACATTGCTGCGGCTGAGGCTGCAAAAGAAGCATTTTGGATCTATAAAATTCCTAATTGGATTAGGAGTAGTTCTGTTAGCAGCTGAGCTAGACTACAACATAGGCTAAGGAATTACGGTCTCATCAATGATCCAAGTATGTACTTCGACGGTTTCATCTGATTCTTGAGATCATACATCGCGGTGATGTCAAGATCGAAAAGATCGTTTCAGATGATAACCTTGCATATCCGCTGACGAAAGTGATATCTCAGTAAAAATTTGAGCGACCCGTACATAGTTCAAGTGTTGGACACTTGAGTGATTGACTATAGGCCAAGTGGGAGATTGTTGGACAATTATGACCTATAACATCACTATTTGTAAAAGACATGGTGTTTTTGTACAAATTAACTATGTGACAAAGGAAATTGCTCTTTTATCATTTTGTAATTGGATTACTTGGATATATAAATGATAAGAGTTCATATGATTAGTATCGGATTAATAAGATACGAAACAGTATTAATCCATGAAAGGTTTAATCATTAAATATCCCTAGTCATAGTATATTGAGACTGGACATCGATAATACGGAATAGGCTAGTATTACATTTGTGCGCGTTATAGAAGCTTAACGATATAGTTATCATATATTTAAGTATTGGATACTTATGTAAGTGTGATAAGAGGTTTTGTTAGCCGTTGGACCGGGAACAGCTTCGCTCTGGATAGACCCCTCGGAGTCCAATTGGTAGTGTGACTATGTGTCTATGGGAATCCGAATCAGGGTAGGTGTATGTGGTCTTAACCTGAGACTTGCATCGCTAATACTTGCGACAATCAGTATACTTTGGTTTTGGTCGTCTGGAGCTTTAACAGGTTCTGTGTACGCCTCTTCTGGGTTTACTGAGAATCGTAGTGTATTGGATGTAATGTCAAGATGGAAGTATCACTTCAGTCATATGGAGATGATGATCACGTAGGGATACATAACTAGTACTCTTAAATGTTACAGCTATCGGGATAGTATGACTAGGACATGATTATCGATTACATAGACTAGTTGCTAGTGATCCGATATATTCTTCGTACAGGGCAGACACAATTCCAGCCCCAGGCCTAGCATGTGACATCAGATACTGGATCGTAATACGCAATACATTGTTTACTACGCTTGATACAGATTATATATATTCCATGTTGAATATATTTATGGAGAATTGGGTAGGCACGGTGTTTTGCTAGAAGCCAATCATGTCTTGTAAATCAGTAAGAACGTGGTATCAGGTACGCACGTGTCAGATAGTCTGACAACCGTATTTACTACCAACATATCCAGGGATCTTTTGGGTCGCTTCCTAAAGATTCACCGATGACATTTGACTCGAACATAATTAATCTGGGATTAATTATGAGAGTGAAAATTAATCTGGGATTAATTACGGTAAGAATTAATATAGGATTAATTATGAGACAGAAAATTAATCTACGATTAATTGTGTCAAGAATTAATCTGGGATTAATTCGACTAGAAGAGAGAACGCGATTAATTTGGAATTAATCGGCAAAATAAATTTAATAGATAAATTGGATTTTTTTCTATTTAATTTATTTATTTGGGCTAAAATAATATATTGGATATATTAATTGAAATTGGATTTCAATACGGAATTAAAATTGGATTTTAATTCAAGCGAGCGAATTAATTTGGAATTAATTTGTAAGCGACTTCCGAAATAATTTTACTTGGTATTATTATTTAATTAAGAGCAGTGATAGACTGACCCCATTTTTTACTGAAGATTCTCCAGAACGACGTGTGTCATTGCGTTTTGAGAAAAAAAAAATTGTCCAAGAATAATCTTATTTCTGAAACCAAACAAACATGTTAAATTGACTCAGCCCCAATTTATACTTAGGAAACCCTCACCCTAAATCCACATTTCACTCATTCTCTATCTCTTCATCCTCAACTTCTGGTCCGTAATCCTGTCCAACGACGACTTAAATAGGTGGGTTTTTGCAAGAACGACGAAGAACGAATGATGGAGCTGGAGATCGCTTAATCGTTGGGTTGTTTGATCTTATGGTCTTCTGATTTATTGTCAACAAGGGAAGCTATGCACTGGAAATCAATAAATCGGAGTTAGACTCCTTGTTCCCTACAAATAACCCATACAATCCATAACTTATTTTTTCAATTCATCATAACCAAAGTCAAAGCCTCATAGCCAAGATCAACAGATAGCAAATGCCAAAAATTAACATGAGTGTCTCCTGAAACGACAACGGATCGACCTTCATAGTTTGGAGGCCAACAAAATTCACCAGAGATTTGTTGCCTAAATATTTTAAACACAAGAATTTCTCTAGCTTCATTGCTTGATAGCAGTGTTAATTTGGGGCTGATGAAATTTGACATGTTTGGCAATTGGTTTAAGTGTAAACTACCTGACTCGTTTAATTTTTCAAAGCAATAAAACGCAGCAGCTCATGTCGTTCGGGAGAAGTGTAAGTAGTAGTGTACGTACAACTATCATTTTTCTTTAATTAAATTAGATTTAATTACGTAGCGACGGAAAATTCGTATAATCGGATTAAACGAACCTGAGCCGAAAGTGTGTTGTGTAAGCCAATTAGATTTGGAATTTAAATTGGGTGGGACCCATAACTCACATCACTTGTCAACTTGTGATATAAGTGGTTGGCAATAAAGTAAATTGGATTTATTACACATCATACCTACCAAGTCAAGATAACTTTGGTAATTGTTTTTGGAAAACACATCACTATTAATTCTCTCATTCTTCTCTCCATTTGGCCGAAACTCTTACCCTTTGGAAGGAAAATTTTTGTTTCAATTTTGTTCAAGCTAGCACTTAAAGGAGTCAAAGAAAGGTGATAGAAAAACTCACCCAAGAGTTTGGAACTCAAAAGGAAAGCTTGGAGCTTCAAGAACAAATGAAGTTTTGAACTTCTCTCATCCGATCAATGTAAGTTTTTTCCGCAAACTTTCTTGCTATATTCACACAATAATCACGCTTAGAGATCCCGTGGCATGTCTAGGACACTAACAATGGTATTAGAGCGCCATACTAAGCTTGATTTGAAATCTAGGGTTCTTAACTTTATTTGGGGATTTTGTGCTTGGAGCTTATAAATTTCTAAATTGGTTGTTTGGATGTGTTGGATGATGATGAATTGATTTTGTGCATCTTTGGAATTGAGAAAATTGGTTGGATCAAAATTCCCTAATTCCCTAGCCATAGCCGAATGTATGAACCCTAATACACTCATGGTAATTTTTGAATTTTGACAATTGGATATGTTAAATGAAATGATGAATGAATATTGATTGTTGATTTAATTGGATTGAAATCAAAAAAAAAAAAAAATTGAATGTTATTTTTTGCAATTTGCTTCAATTTGTGTTGGACATGAATTGGATAATTGAGCATGATTAGTTAGATTAATTAGTGTTTTGGAAATATTGGATTAATTGATTAATTATGTTAATTACACTTTAAATTGAATTAATGTGTTTTTGGAAATATATGTTAATTTAATTTGTTATATTTGGGCTAATGGGCTTGGTTGGGCCAAGTTTGGTTTTGGACAATTGGGTTGGATCCAATTGGGCCTAAAACCATTTTCATAAAGTCCAAATATTACTATTGGGCCTTTAAAAAAATTTAATTGGGCCTAAATTGATTTTTGGCATAAGGTGATTCCTATTTGGGCCTTGTCATTTTGGGTTTGATCCATTATGGCCAAAGCCATGCCTAAAGAATTAATTGAAAGCCCATTGGACTTTAATTGAATAGTATTGGATGCTAATTGAGTCTTTGAGACCCATTTAGATTGGATTTGGAATCCAAGTCTAAAATGCACTATTATAAGTGTAATTATTTAATTTGGAATTAAATATGAATTAGTATTGGATACAATTTAAATTGGATTTAAAATTATAGTTCGATATAATTCAAGAATACGTACTTTGAGTATTTATTCTTAAACGAGTTAGACTCGCGCAAAATAAATCGTTGTTTGAACATTGGATGGTAATTAATTAAAGATTAATTAATTGGATTAGATTGATTGAACAACATGCTTTGTGTGAATACTTGGATGTATTTGTATGAATAATTTATATCGGATGGATATTAGATGAGTGGGTGCAATTTTGGAAATTGTTGTAATAAATTTAGAATTTATTAAATTGGACCTGCGTGTCCAGCCTTTCACCTCATTATCTCTTTGTATTTCTCTTCTCACCAATTCCCCTCAATGTAAATGAGGTTTCTTTAATGTATTATGTAATTGGGTAGAAGTATGTAAAGTGCTAGCGGGATAGAGGAAATGGAGAGATTTGTTCTAGGAACAAATTGTATCGTATATCCATTCGTATATCATTATTAATTTATTAGCGCCTTATTATGCTTTTAGAATGCATGTTTAAGGGTGTATGATGAGACCTAATCAAAGATAATAAATTGGTTGCCAATTATGCGAAAAACCCTCATTAAATATTAAGCGTTTTCCTTCCATTGAGTGGTTCTTTCTCAAGATCCAAGATTGACATTGGTTTTTTGGCCAAAGTCAAGATCATTGTCCATCACGGATGTGTTTGAACCACGAAAGCTTTGTTACATATCGCATGTCTTGGGCAATTGTGATTTGTTGGCCAAAGTCAATGTCACTTCTATACATCGACGTGGATTACGAAGCTTTCCCACTGTCAATGGGTCACGCTTAAATGGAATCATTAAGCTTGTTGAGCCAAAGCCAAGGCTTAGTTGATTCAGAGGAAAAGGTTAGGAAATATATATTGGATATATATCTCGGACTTGGAGGTCCACCTACCGGATCTAAGAATTGGATGTGATCCAATTGATCTTAGAGATCTACCTAGTTAAGTTTCATACAGCTTGTTAGCCAAAGTCAAGGTTGTGTGTTATTTAACGGGATCCTAGCCCACTAGGAAACTGGGTTTCCCGAGTACTCCATAGAGGGTTAGAGGCTCGTCGAAAAATAGTGGGAGGCTTGTATTAAATTTGCAATTTCGTTTAAATACTTGCCAATACGCGCTCTTTTAATTTTATTTATCGTCGTTATAAATATATATTAGTTGGACTAATATTGAATATTGTTTTCTTTGAACAGTTAGACTGTACAAGACACTACTCCACTTGTAGTTTATTATATAGTTGGATTATAGTAACCATTATATTTTGAGTGTACCCGAAATCGTTGATTGGATAGTTGGACTATTGCAATCAAGATGGCTGGAAAGATTATCGTTAGGGGCATCATCATGGGCGAAAATGTCTTTAACGACTCCAATTTTCCAGATTGGGAGATGAATTCAGGATAGTCCTGGGAGCCGAGAAGTTACTATATGTCATAGAGAAACCTCTCGGGCTTGAGCCCGAAGTTGAGCAAATAGTAGAGCATGAGCTTTGGAACACTCATCGTGATGATAACTTTAGTGCTCAATTCGTAATGCTTGCCGCAATGACTCCTCAATTTCGTCATCAGAACAAAGGATTGGATCCTTATAATATGATGTTGAAATTGAAGGATCTTCACAGGTCTATTCTTAGATCTCAGAAGCATGAGTTGCGAAAGAAGCTCTTTCGCTCGCATATGTTAGATGGTACATCTGTCGAGCACTATGTGTCGCAGATGATTGCTGACATCGAACAACTAGGTTAGTTGGGCATAACCTTCGAGGCTGAGACTTCTATAGATTTGATCTTACAGTCTCTGCCCGAATGCTGGGGCGGGTTCGTCATGAACTATAACATGATGAACCAAGAGAAAACTCTTGGAGAGTTATTGGCGATGCTGAAAGAAGCAGAGCTAGAGCTTCTAAAGGGCAAGAAGCGCGAGGCGTACCTTACTTCGACATCCCAGATGGCCAAGGCTTGGCCGAAGGCTTCTGGGGGTGTGAAGAAAAGGAAGAAAAATGGCAAGGCTAATTATCAAAGTCTTATGGGAAGACTAATGACATATCCCAAGACGTCTGCCTACATTGTGGCAAACATGGTCACTGGAAGCGTGACTGCCGTGAGAACAAGGCAGAGTTGAAGGTAGTGAAGACGGGTAAGGCTCCGGCTTCAGGTATGTTTGTTATAAACTTGTCCACTACTGGTTTTAAAAATTGGATTTTTGATTCTGGATGTGGTACTCACATATGTACTGGTGTGCAGGATCCGCTGATTAGCAGGATACTGGCTTCAGGCGAGATCGACCTACGAGTCAGAAACAGGACGATAGTCGCTGTTTTGGCCGTTGGGACCTATGTTTTGTATCCGCCATTGGGGCATGTAATTACATTAGATGATTGTTATTTTGTACCTAGTTTGACTAGAAACATCATCTCTGTATCTAGTATAACCTGATACGGGTATACCTTTATATTCAGGAACACTGAGTGTTTTGTATATATAGATGACATTTTGATATGTACAGTAGATGTTAATAATGGTCTTTATATTTTGAATGTAAATGAATCTCAAACATATATATGACAAACAAAAGGCTCAAACTGAATAAATCAGATGAAACTTATATGTGGCATTGTTGTCTGGGACATATTAACAAAACTCGTATATCCACATTCGAAGAGTGGATACTTGGATGGATTTGATCCTAGTTATATAACGTCTGCGAATCTTGTTTATTAGGCAAAATGCCTAAAATGCCTTTTAGCGGTAATTGTGTACGTGCCACCGAGCTATTAGCCCTCGTTCATGGTGACGTATGTGGGCCCATGTCTAGCCAGGCTAGAGGTGGATATGAATACTTCGTAACTTTTACAGATGTTGCATCGCGTTATGGTTATGTGTATCTTATGACACACAAGTCAGAAACTTTTGAGAAATTCAAAGAGTTTCGACACGAAGTGGAAAAATAGACCGGCAAAAGTATTAAAACATTACGGTTGGACCGTAATGGAAAATACTTGAGCAATAAGTTTGTCGATTACTTGAAAGAGTATGGTATTCTTTCACAGCGGACTCCTCATGCAACACCTCAATTAAAGGTGTGTCTGAACGGAGAAACCAAACTTTGTTGGACATGGTAAGGTTTATGATGAGTCGCACTAAGCTACCAATTTCCTTCACGGGATACGTATTGAATAGTGCAATACTTATTTTGAATAAGGTTCCATCAAAGTCTATTGGACAGACTCCATATGAAATATGGAAGGGAAAGAAACCAAGTTTCTTATTCGTGAAGATTTTGGGATGCTGGGCATACGTTAAACATTTGGATGGTGCCTATTTGTAATTGGTTATCTATGGAAACCAAATGATATTATTTCCACAACCCATAAGAGAACAAAATATTTTTTGCTCTCCATGCGGGTTTCCTTAGAGGAATTCCTAAATGTAGTGGTAAGTGGGAGGAAAGTAGAACTCGATGAAAATCGGTGATACTGTTCCTGACACCGATCCCCTCACGGAATAGGAACAGTTCATCAGAGATGAGATTGTTCCATAATCTTCTAATACACAAGAACCGCGTAGGTCAGAGAGAGTCAGAAAACAACCTTAGAGGTATGGGTTTCTGATCTCACCACTTGTAGATATTAATCTTATTGAGGATAATGAGCTGGCTACGTATGAGGTATCGATACAAGGTATCGACTCCGCTTTATGGCAAGAGACCATGAAGTCCGAAATGGATTCCATGTATAAAACCAAGTTTGGACACTGGTTGATGTACCAAAAGGCATTGTGCCTATTGGTAGCAAATGAGTCTTCATGGTGAAGACCGACATGGATGGCAACAAACAAACGTACAAATCTAGGCTTGTAGTGAAAGGGTATCGTCATCAACATGGTGTTGATTACAACAAAAGCTTTTACCCGTTGCCATGATTAAATCCATTCAGATAATGCTTGCTAAAACTGTATATTTATATTATGAAATATGGCAGATGGACGTCAAAACCGCTTTCCTTAATGGAAACCTTTTGGAGGATGTTTATACACAACACCCTGACATTTTTTCATGCCAAAACATGCAAACAAGGTTTGCAAGTTAAATCGATCCATTTATGGATTGAAGCAAGCATTGCGTTCCTGGAACCAACGTTTTGATGAGATCATAATGGTATATGGTTTCAATCAAAACGAAGATGATTCTTGTGTATATAAGAAGGTTAGTGGGAGCGCACTGACATTGATTGTCCTATACGTTGATGATGTATTGCTTCTTAGCAATTACATTCCCATATTAAAATCGGTGAAAGCTTGGCTTTCATTAAAATTCTCCATGAAATTCTTGGGAGAGGCAACCTTTATTCTAGGAATAAGGATCTACTGGGATAGATCTAAAAGTTGTTGGCACTCTCCGAGAACTTTTACATTGACAGTGTTGAAGAGATTCAACATGGATCAGTCCTAGAAGGGACTGCTTCCAGTATAACATGGTGTCTCTCTATATAAGGACATATGTCCTGAAACTAAAGATGAGAGAGATGCAATGAATCGGATCTCATTCGCTTAAGCCGTTGGATCGATCATGTATGCCATAACATGTACGCGACCTAGTGTCTCATACGCTTTGAGCATATGTAATCACAATCAGGCCGATCCAGGTGACGGTCACTGGATTGATGTTAAGAATATCCTTAAGTATCTTAGACGAACTAATTATGCTTTCTTGATTTATGGAGATGGAGAACTTGAGGTGACTGGGATCACTGTTGCAAATTTCCAAACCGATAAAGACGACTGTAAGTCGTAATAAGGGTATATATTTTGTTTGAACAACGAAACATTGAGCTGGAAATCTTCCAAGCAAGTTACTGTTGTCGATTCAACAATAAAAACAGAATACATTGATGCGGCTGAGGCAGCAAAAGAAGTATTTTGGATCTATAAAATTCCTAATTGGATTAGGAGTAGTTCTGTTAGCAGCTGAGCTAGGCTATAACACAGGCTAAGGAATTACGGTCTCATCAATGATCCAAGTATGTACTTCGAAAGTTTCATCTGATTCGTGAGATCATACATCGTGGTGATGTCAAGATCGAAAAGATCATTTCAGATGATAACCTTGCATATCCGCTGACGAAAGTGATATCTCAGTAAAAGTTTGAGCGACCTGTACATAGTTCAAGTGTTGGACACTTGAGTGATTGACTATAGGCCAAGTGGGAGATTGTTGGACAATTATGACCCATAACATCACTATTTGTAAAAGACATGGTGTTTTTGTACAAATTAACTATGTGACAAAGGAAATTGCTCTTTTATCATTTTGTAATTGGATTACTTGGATAGATAAATGATAAAAGTCCATATGATTAGTACCGGATTAATAAGATATGAGACAGTATTAATCCACGAAAGGTTTAATCATTAAATATCCCTAGTCGTAGTATTATCGAGACTGGACATCGATAATGCGGAATAGGCTAGTATTACACTTGTGCGCGTTATGGAAGCTTAACGATATAGTTCTCATATATTTAAGTATTAGATACTTATGCAAGTGTGATAGGAGGTTCTGTTAGCCGTTGGACCGGGAACAGCTTCGCTCTGGATAGACCCATCGGATTCCAATTGGTAGTATGACTATGTGTCTATGGGAATCTGAATCAGGGTAGGTGTATGTGGTCTTAACCTGAGACTTGCATCGCTAATACTTGTGACAATCAATATACTTTGGTTTTGGTTGTCTGAAGCTTAACAGGTTCAATGTACGCCTCTTTTGGGGTTACTGAGAATCGTAGTGTATTGGATGTGATGTCAAGATGGAAGTATCACTTCAGTCATATGGAGATGATGATCACGTAGGGATACAGAACTAGTACTCTTAAATGCTGCAGCTATCGGGATAGTATGACTAGGACATGATTATCCGATTACATAGACTAGTTGCTAGTGATCCGATATATGCTTCGTACGGGGCAGACACAATTCTTGCCTCAGGCCTAGCATGTGACATCGGATACTGGATCGTAATACGCAATATATTATATACTACGCCTGATACAGATTATATATATTCCATGTTGAATATATTTCTGGAGAATTGGGTAGGCACGGTGCTTTGCTAGAAGCTAATCATGTCTTATAAATCGGTAAGAACGTGGTATCGGGTACGCACTTGTCGGATAGTCCGACAACCGTATTTACTGCCAACATATCCTTGGATCTCTTGGGTCACTTCCTAAAGATTCACCGATGACATTTGACTCGAACATAATTAATCTGGGATTAATTATGAGAGAGAAAATTAATCTGGGATTAATTACGGCAAGAATTAATCTGGGATTAATTATGAGACAGAAAATTAATATGGTATTAATTGTGTCAAGAATTCATCTGGGATTAATTCGACTAGAAGAGAGAACGCGATTAATTTGGAATTAATCGGCAAAATAAATTTAATAGTTAAATTGGATTTTTCTATTTAATTTATTTATGTGGGCTAAAATAATATATTGGATATATTAATTGAAATTGGATTTCAATACGCAATTTAAAATTGGATTTTAATTCAAGCGAGCGAATTAATTTGGAATTAATTTGTAAGTGACTTCCGAAATAATTTTACTGGGTATTATTATTTAATTAAATTAGATTTAATTACTTAGCGACATAAAATTCGTTTAATCGGATTAAACGAACCCGAGCCGAAAGTGTGTTGTGTAAGCCAATTAGATTTGGAATTTAAATTGGGTGGGACCTACAACTCACATCACTTGTCAACTTGTGATGTAAGTGGTTGGCAATAAAGTAAATTTGATTTATTACACATCATACCTACCAAGTCAAGATAACTTTGGTAATTGTTTTTGGAAAACACATCACTATTCATTTCTCATTCTTCTCTCCATTTGGCCGAAACTCTTACCCTTTGTGAGGAAAATTTTTGTTTCAATTTTGTTCAAGCTAGCACTTAAAGAAGTCAAAGAAATGTGATAGAAAAACTCACCCAAGAGTTTGGAACTCAAAAGGAAAGCTTGGAGCTTCAAGAACAAAGAAAGTTTTGAACTTCTCTCATCCGATCAATGTAAGTTTTTTTCGCAAACTTTCTTGTTATATTCACACAATAATCACGCTTAGAGATCACGTGGCATATCTAGGATACTAACAATAAGAAGCTTCACCAAAGTGTTTCATAGAGAAGTTTTTACAGAGATAAGCTTTTATGCCCTGTATCATCCCGATGGCATTCCCAATGATCAGGATGTCATCCACATAAGTACCAAAAATACCACCATGCTCCCACTGACCTTTTTTATACACACATGATTCTTTTGTATTCTTGAGGAAACCAGACAATCTAATAACCTCATCGAATCAAAGATTCCAACTCCGTGAAGCTTGTTTAAGCCCATAAATGGACTTCTTAAGCTTAGAAACCATATCTAAGTCTTGGCTGGATGCAAAACCCTCCGACTGTTCCATATAGATTTCTTCATCAAGAAATCGATTTACGAATACCATTTTGACATCCATTTGTTAAATGTCGTAGTCATGGTAGGTAGCTATAGCCAATAAAATCCTAATAGACTTCAACATCACTACTGGTGAAAAGGTTTCATCATAGTCGACACTTGGTCCCTGTGTGTAATCCTTTGCAACCATTCGGACCTTGAAAGTTTTAACACTTCCATCAGACCCTCTCTTCCTCTTGTAAACTCATTTACAACCGACATAAACGATTCCTTCAAGAAGAGGAACCAAGTCCCATACTTGATTCTGATGCATTAAGTCTAACTCCGATTTCATGGCTTCCTGACATTTCACGGAATCGATGTCTAACATCGTTTCTTTGTAAGTCATTGGGTCAGTCTCTTCTACCAAGAGCATATCAAGACCCATGTCTTGTATCAAAGACAAGCACTGATGAAGTCTTATGACCCTACTCGACCTACGAAGTGTGTGGGTCAAAGATCATTCACCTTCTTGAACCTCATGTTCTTTCTGTGGTTCGTCAGTTATAGGCTGAACTTCATCAAGTTCAACTTGTCTATGATCTCCTTCTTCTGCCAAAAATTCTATTTCTAGAAATTCTGCGAAGCAAGCTACAAACATATTTCGATGCTCGAAATTATTGAACAAATATCCTTTCGTATTGGAAGGATACCCAACAAACCTAAACTTTTTCCCTCTAGGCAAAATCTTATCCTGTTGCGCCACTCTGACGTACGCAGGACAACCCCAAACCTTAATATAATTAAGGTTCGGTTTTCTACTATTCCATATCTGATATGGGGTTGTAAGAACAGCTTTGGAAGGAACTCTGTTCAAAAGATGAACTGTAGTAAGAAACGCATAGCCCCATAGGTAATAAGGTAGATATGTATAACTCAACATAGAAAGAACCATATCCAATAAAGTTCAATTTCTCTTCTCAGACACTCCATTATGCTGTGGAGTACCTGAATGAGTATATTGATCAAGAATCCCATTCTCATTTAAATAATTAGTGAACTCACCGCTCATATATTCACCGCCTCGATCCGATCATAGACACTTGATGAATTTTTCAGTTTGCTTTTCCATTTCATTTCGGAAATCTTTGAACCTTTCAAAAGTTTCTGATTTATATTTCATCAAGTAAACATAACCATACATAGACAAATCATCGATAAAGGTAACGAAGTATGAATAGCCACTTGAGCAATGAGACTCATGGGATCACATACATCAGAATGTACTAGTTCAAAAAAGTCTGAGGCTCGATGTCCTACACCGGTAATTGAGGCTTTTGTCATTTTACCTTGAATATAATATTCACAAGTCGGGTAAAGTTCAATAGTGAGATTCTCAATCAAACCATTCCTAACCAACTGGGTAAGACGTCGTATGCCAATATGACCTAACCTCATGTGCCACAGTTCAGTATCATTAACATCAGATCTATTCCGTTTATTAGTCTCAGCATTCAAAATATCTCTAGATGGATGCAAAATGTAATGACCATTCTCATTTGCACATTGAAGGATTAGAATATTATATTTATCATATAAATACAGAGAACAGTTCTTAATATTTACATAAAAACCTTTTATATCTAATACAAAAAGTGATATAATATTTTCCATGCATCCTGGCATAAAATAACAGTCATTTAACAAAATGCTCCCACTCGACAAGAGAATCTCATATACCCCAACTACAACTGCATCCAAAAAGTCTCCACTCCCGAAGCGCAACTGTAATGATCCAGATTTCAGCTTTTAGCTTTCTATTTCCTTCAGTCTCTGCAACGAATTGCAGATGTGAACAAGACAAGTAGAGTCTAAAATCCAACTGGAAGAAATAACTTAACAAGCTAAAGAGATATCAATAACAAGAAAAATAAATATACTTGAAGGAGAGGCTTTGTCTCTCTTCAACAACGCAAGATATTCAGGACAATTACGTTTCCAGTGTCCAACCTTGCTACAATGGTGGCATGTGTCTTCGGCAGCTCTCTTGGGTTTTGGTTTCACTATCTTACCCTAAGGAGAAATATTTTTACCTTTCTTCTTCTTTCCTTTGCCCTTCTTTTGAGAAACAACAGAGAGAGATGTAGGTTTCAGAAGGCGAGTCGGCACTCTCTTCTTAAGTTCCTCCTCAGCAGTGAGCATCATCCTATGCAACTCACTGTAAGAACAATGAATCTCATGCATATTAAAATTCAGCATAAACTGGCGAAATAAGCTCGGAAGTGAGCCTAGTATCAAACTATGCCCAAGAGTTTCATTGAGTAGAAAGACGTATCGCCTCGATTGATCAATCAAATCAATCATATGAAACACATACGAACTGATTGGTTGACCATCATCCAGTCTTGAGTGAAACAGTTCCACCGCCACTCTATGAAGAATAATTTGCTCTTGATTCATAAAGAGCTCCCTAAGCTGAGAGATTATGCTATATGAATCAGACATATCAATATATTACCTTTTCAGCTTCGGAGTCAATGATCCGAGGATATATGATTTAGCTTTTAGATCATCATCCTTCCATTTCTGGAAGGTTGCATGCTCCTCGGGTGGTATAGCTAGAGGAACCGGTCCATCCAACATATACCATGATCTCTCGGATTCGAGGACAATCTTTAAATATATTTCCCAATCAGTAAAATTTTTGGTCCCAATTAGCTTATTCGTATCAAGAATACGAGCTAAAAGATTGGAAGACAAAGAGCCGGCCATCACAAATCTATCATATAGATAGCGAAAGAAAATTTAGCAGATAATACAGTTTCATACAATATAAAACATAACAACAAATAAATCATGGATTTTTAATTTAAATGATATCCTCCTACTGAATCATGCAATATTGTAATCCCCAAATAGAAAGCAATAATATAATAAAATTAAATTCAACAGTAGAAAGTAGATCCCATAAATATATTTCGGCTCACTGCTTTGGAATGTTCTCGCCTACATATATTCATTAGGTAAACAACCATTGTCAATCACAAAAAGTGACTCAAAATTTTCGGTCCTGATCGTTTCTCGTTGTGACAGCTTTGGCATGTTCACAAGGAAGCGTTTTCAAGGCTTAACTTGTCAATGACAAACTCAAGTTACCGATGTAGTCCTGATAGCTTTGGAACGTTCAAGATTTCCACTTTCACTTGAATTTGTCTATTATCATATAAGTTATACCGGCATAAATAAACTACCATCAGCCATAACTGCACAACTTTGGCACGATACAGCTACAACATCAGGAAAACATTCGCATCTGTACCGACAATGCGGACCAAGGAAAAAGCACACACAAATACAATTTACTTTAAAGCCTTATTAAAGGGAATTTTTCGTTAAATTGTCAAACATATTATTTAGATCCTATCTAAAAAAGCATTGTTAGGGTTGATGCTCTGAGCGCCAATTTCTTATGTATTTCCCTGGAAATACTCTTGTATATATTTTATTAGTGAATAAAATAAACAGTTTCTATAATATAAATTCTTTTATTATATGGTAAAGACGTAAACGACCATAAAGTGATTGGTTATGATACAGTTGCAAAAGCGTCGTAACTGACAATGAGAAGTATCATAATTGTATCATTCTTTAATTGTTCCTAGTCAATGTTTACAATTATTTAGTCAGTTAGTAAACTTGTTGAGACCGGTACATGTCGTATATTGGAATATTAGATTCTAAAGGTTTCTCAATGAACCATGAGTCTCGGGAGACTCGTATAGACACGTAGGTGTTTATATTGGATAAAAACTAAATGACTCACTAAAGATTCTTAATAGATGGTACACCAACGTCAATAAGAATCTTCTCGGGTTGAGTGAGTATAGTGATCCTTCAACTTGAGATATCACTGTGGATATATGAGGTATCCTCCACACTTTGATGGCAATCATGTCACCTATCTATTTAGATCAGACATATGTCTATTCGTTGGGTGTGGATTGATCCTCAGGATATCATGTGCGTATCAAGATAGGATTTGTCATTTCCGTGTACAGAACATATGTATCAATTATGAAATTAGCAATCTGTTAAATCCACGGGCCTGTGATGCACTGTAGAAATAAGTTCTAAGTGCTATTAAGAGATTTCTAATAGAATCATCGACATGATTATACCTAAAGAGATTTGATGTTTATATCTATATCTCTGGGATAATCCAGATACCTGTGACGGAAGGATTATACGTATGTAGTGACCTCGACCAGTATGGTTCAGAGATTTTATCCGTGTTCGTCATAATTTACGGATGGGTAGATTATGGACACGAAATTGGATTTCGTGACGGATATGTCTGAACCTAGAGAGTCTCACTAATGAAATATACTTGTAGGGCACTATGACAACTTTTATAAATAATCATGATTATTTATAAGTCGTTTAACGGTTAAAATGTCTAATCAACTTTCGTAAAGGATGATTTCATTTTTCGAAAGAAATATTGATTAGAATGTCTAATCAATCTTATGTATCATTTGATGATGACATAATAAATACTTTATTATGTGCGATTATAGATATTGATTTAATCGTAATTGTTACGAGTTATTTTGATATCCTATAGACCATAGGATGGATCTTGAAACATGTTCTTTGTGATCTTTGAGATATTAAGAACAGATTTCTAATTCATGGAGAATACAGTCAGCAACCATTAGAGTCATATTAGTTTTGAGACTAATTATGACGTTAGACAGTCTACGTCATAAAGAGTCAGAAAATATGCAGTGAGAGTGTCATAGAGGATTCTACTTTGTGAGTGGAATTAGATGCAACTTATGAAGTATTGACATTGGTATTGTGTTTGCGGTTGTCTACATAGTATTTAGGATCTGATCCACAAATACTTGGACAACTCAGTAGTTGTAGCACAATATTGATGCCGCATCTGAGTCATATTAATGTATAACTTAGGTTCTACAAAATATGAATGATGCTGGCTAAGGGAAATAATTGGGTTTGTTTGACAAATTCAATATGTCATAGCGGACCTGCTTCTTGTTGCCTACCTCTTGAGTGTTAGGTGAGCTCTTGAGGGCCATGTGCATACGATACACATTAAGATGTGTATATGATATCGTGGATTGGCACTCGAGTAAGTGGGAGAAATTGTTGGGGTTGGTGCTCAGAGCGCCAATCCAGACCGTATTTATGTTTGATTCATGAATACGAAAATCCCCATTTTCCATAATATTACATTCTTAGTGGTTGCACCTCTTGTTTTTATATACGTATTCGATATAATTACTATTAGATTGAAACTAAATCTGATTTAGTGATATGTATATATTAGATAAAGACCCGATAATATATAATGTAGTACGCGGTTATAAAGTAGTTTGTAATTGACATTGGGAAGTGTCACTGCTAGAAATATATTATCAAATAAAGTTCATGGTCAAGATTTACTAACACGGGTCGGTTAGTTAAATCCGTTGAGACCAGTATATATCGTATATCAAGACTTGGTCCGATGGTTTATCCCAATGAAACATGAGTCTTGAGAGACTTGTATAGACATGTAGGTGTTTATAGTCGATAAACACTGAATGACTCACCGAAGATTCTTAATGGATGGTACACCAACGTCAATAAGAATCTTCTCGGGTTGAGTACCATAGTGGTCCTTTGACTTGAGATATCACTGTGGATGTATGAGACATCCTCCACACTTAGATGGCAGTCACGTCACCGATCTATTTAGATCAGGCCTCCGCCTGTTGGTTGGGTGTGGACCGATCCTCAGGATATCCTGTGTGTATCAGGATATGATCCGTCAGTTCTGTGTATAGAGCAGAGGTAGTCAAAATATGATTAGCAATCTGTTAAATCTATGGCCATAGTATACTTCGGAAGTAATTCCTGAATGTTATTTAGAGATTGCTAATGGATACATAGACATGATTATACCTATAGAGATTTGACGTTTATATCTATATCTCTGGGATAATTCGGATACCTATGACGGAGGGATTATACGTATGCAATGACCTCGACCTGTATTATTAAGCTAGTTTATCTGTGGTCGTCATAATTTACGGGTTGGTAAATTATGGACACAAAATTGGATTTCGTGACGGATATGCCTGAATCTAGAGAGTCTCACTAGTGAAATATACTCGTAGAGCACTAGAGCAACTTTTATGAATAATACTGATTATTTATAAGTCGTTTAACTGTTAAACGAAAGCTACATGCATAAGGGGCCGAACTGTCATTTCCTAATTAGTGTGTATTTGTGTTTAATATTTGATATTATTAAATACACATTAATTAATTGTCAAATTATGATATTTGACATATATCATTGATATATGTATTTGAGATATTTAAAGTAAATATAATACATATATTTGAGATATTTATATTTAATTAATTATTTAATTGTTAAATGATTAAAGTAATTAAAATATAAATATCTTACCAAATGATAATGATGGGAAATTATTCACAAGTGTATATTGTTGATTTTTCTTTAAAAGAAATGGTAGTCAAATTGAGTTTGACTTCTAAGATATTTGTTTAATTTTGATTAAATTTGAAAATATCTATTTTTTTTCTTTTTTAAGGCAATTTTTGGCCATGACCTAAAATGAATATAAGTGTTATACTTTTGAGTTGCTTTTGTTGACTTGTTGAATTTCATTAAAGGTGTAATGATCAAGTAAGCAAGTTGATAAAGCAAAATTAATTGAAACAAAAATATCAAGATATTTGTATATATGTCTCCAATTTCGGCCAAGGGCTATAATTGGGTGAGTATATATTATTTTGTTTCAAGTTTAGGGTTTAAGGGTTCATAAGTTACCAAATGAAACACAAAAGTAGTTGAGAGAAAAGCTTGAAGGCTAAAGAAGAAAGCTTGGAAAATCCTTGGTTTTGTAAGTTTTTCTTTAAAGCTTTCTACATGAAAAATATTTCTAACATGCTTAGCTTCAACTTGTGTTTCTTGATGCTGTCTCTTAACTTATAGTTTGTGTTTTATTTGATTATGAACTTGAAAGAAAGATGTATGCATGTATGGTTATAAAATGAGCTTGAAATGGTTTCAATGGCTCTCTTTTGATTATTTGATAATCATGTTGTCATTCTAGAGTTGTTGAGCCACTCCTTGGTGACCTAGAATTTTTCTAGAGTTATTTCAAAGTGGTGGGACTTGTTTGGTGTTGTAAAGAATGAATTAAAGTAATGGATTTAATATATTTAGTGAAATTGGTCAATTTGATGAAATTGTAAAATTAGGGTTCTTAACCCATTCCAAATTTGGGGCTTTTCGTAAATGTGATGTATTATGGTGTGTATATGATGCATATTAATTTTTGAGTTGATTGGATTTGATCTTGGCATGTTTTGAATATAAAATGACCAAATTGCAAAAACCGAAATATTTGGGTGCTCTCGGCAATTAGACTAAAATTGGGGATTTTGTTGCAATATGATTTTGATGAGTTTGACTTGTTGGAAATCATTTTAGAAATGATTTAGAATCATCCAAAATTATATTTGACAATTTTAGGACTAAATTATCAATTTGCAAAGTTATGGGGCATTTCGGTATTTACTATGAAATTTGATCTCTTGTGTAATTTTTTAGAATTTGATAATTGGGTAATTAAATAAATAAGTTTATTTAATTGATCCAAGAAAAATTTTGAAATCGGAAAATTTTGATTTTCCATGATTCCGCTGCGTTACCGGATTTCCACCTTAAAACCCCTACAAAATGGTATCAGAGCGAGTCTGATTCTGGATACCCTAATATGATTATGCCTTTTAAATTCATTTTTTAATTTAATCTTTACTTGTTGCATGCATGTGTTTATTTAATTTGATTAAATAAAGTATAAAGTATCTTTTACGGAAAATCCCTAATTAATAAGGTTTTAAAGTAACTAGTATAAATACTTGTTTCTTGGTTCACCTTGTCAATACGGTTTATGAATATTTTTTCCGTGACTACATCCGAGACCGTGCCTCTACTATGACGGTGTAGCCAGTAGAAATTTATTTATGCCGGATGTATATTAGATACTAGATAAATTCAAGCGAAAGCGGAATCCTGAACGTGCCCAAGATGTCAGGGTTACGCAAGTAGCTTGAGTTTATCATTGACGAGTTTAACCTTGATACGCCTCTTGTGAACGTGCCCAAGCTGTCACAACGAGAAACGGTCAGAACCAAAACCGGAGTCACAATGAGTGTGATTGACAATGAGTTGTCTACCTGTGAATATACGTAAGCGAGACCGTGCCACTGTTGTGAGTTGAAATATATTCATGGGGTCCACTTCCCATTATGGAACTTAATTTAATTATTAAATTCTCATTTTTCGTTGGGGATTACGATATTATGTAAAATAATGGGAGGCACTGCTAAGTTTAAAATATTCCATAACTTAAGCAGTGTGTAATATTATGAAAATTGACGCATGTTTGTTTTCCTTAATCTATATTAGATAGAATTAAACTTTTAATTCACTGCTTACATATTTTTATATGTTGTTTCTGACTTAACTTATGGTTGCACTATTCTGGAATATGTTCCAGATAATATTAGACTATGATATTGTTAGATTAGTCTTAACCATCGGGAACTGTTGTTCCGATTTTCTTGAAAAATCAAAATGGTCAGTGACTTAGTTACTAAGTCATGAAAGCTAATCTAGATAGATATCCGTTTTAGGATATTATTCTGTAGAGAGAATATTTTCTTATGCAGTAAGAATTGACACGAATAAGTATGTCTCGAGATTCTTGACTGGCATTAAGAAAACCCCATTAGGTATTTGTTTATCTGATAATGACGTTTCTTAGCTTTAGCTACCTTTTGAGGTAATGTGTCTGACACAGTTTGCTAATCAGTTATTTGCAAATTGTTGTGAATAATTGATAGCAAATTATAAAGCTATAGAAAGGAGATGCGTATAGTTGTGTATAGAAAATATTGATTCTCACAATACGACAACTATAGGTATTGGATACCGGATCTCCCGTCTAGTTATTTAAAATATTATTTAATGAGTGTTTTGATATTTGATATCAGAACTTGCGACTATTGGATAGTTACTTGTTCTTTATAAACAGTTGTTATATATATATATTTTAATACAAATAGTAATGTCATTAACGTAGAGATAAACATTAAGAAAATTTTTGGTACAGTAAATAATTTAGAACAGTGTTTTATGAGATTTCATCACTTAAGCATTAAATGCTTATTCCGTATGGTAAATGATGGTCTGATATGAGATCACACCACATATCCTTATCTATTTAATGAATATTGTATTCGGGAATGTGATTAAACCTCATTTAACCAATCATTGTCATTGGAGTATAAGATTTATTTAACTGATACATTGAATGTATGTAGTTTAATAAATAATAATTGCTTAAGGTAGTTTTCTTTATTTCGTAACTTAGTTGATGAATTGTCATAACTTAGTTACGTGTTTCTGAAAGAACACATATTGAATGTCTTGAAAGATTCAAGAACTTTCAATCTATTCTGATGAAACGCAGATCAATCATCTTTGACTAGTTCAAAGATATTCGATCTGAAATTTTGAAAACTTTATCCTTAAAATTCATAACAAGTCTTTGAATTGTTTAAAGATATTTTATATGATCAAATGTATGAATTTATGCCAATTAGTTCTAAGATTATTCTGTGAATATGATTCTTATTCAATATAATTCTTCCACGATTTCATCTTGATGGAATTGGTCAGTGGGAGTAATCGAATCTTATATGATTTGATTCGTTTGATATTGAGTTTTGCCGAATTAGTTTCAATACTCTTGGGGATATGCTCCAATAACACCAATTCATCCTTTTAATTAATGTTCCATTAGTTTCTACAGTTACGTATATGATATGTATAGGTAGAAAATTCGAATCTTGAAAAGTTTGAGATTTGAATCTTTCTTTTGTATAATGATTATATAATTGAAAGGTCTTGTACCTTGGAGGTACAAGTAAAAGTTGATCATTTATTCTATTTTATAGAATATTGTATTCTATTTGATAGAATATCTTTCCTATAATCCTAAGTAATAAAATTGTTTTATTACTTGGTGTGTAACATCAGATGTTAACTATTGTAGAAAAGACTTGACTTATTGAAGTCAAATGTGAGAATGATAAACTATAATTGGAACTACGTAATTAATAAGATGAAACGACCCTTAAACATCTTCCGTATAAGTCCAATAGGATGTTAGAATCATTTACGAGTATTTGATACTTAATGATTCTATTGTTTTCTTATTGAAGAAAATTATCCTATAATTTATAGTGGGAGCGATATTTGATATCGGTTTCGGAAATTACCATTGAACCATATATCTAAGATTGTTCATAGCATACTATGATCAAGTTTTGAACTTGATTAAGCTTTCGTTATGAATAGTTCATAAAATATGCTAATTGTTTGCGCAGCAAAAGCAATATGAGCTAACTAAAGGTTTGATTTTTACGGTATGACAGTGAGAAAGGTTATACTCAGTAATCTATTGTAGATTCTGAGGAAACTTGTCTCTAGTCACACTGATTGAACAATTTATTATCTGTTGGTTAATGTTGATATTAAATTGTGTATTTTAGCTGAAGAATACAAAGTGGCGTTTTTGAATGGCTTATTCGGATAAGAGATCAGTTGTGATTTCTTTGTTTGAAGAGTACATTCTGGAATGGCCCTAGAGTTTGTATTCTGCTGAGATTGCAGTTTGGTATACTAGCTTATAGAGCCTATTGTAGACTCGGGTTAGCCTTCCGAAAATTTTTGTTCTCTGTATTTGATATCAGTCAGATTGTCTGATTTTATCAAAGTATAGAGAATACATATGTGACAGAAGGGTTAGTGGGAGCGTACAAATTTCTTTCTAGTGTTATATATCATAACGACATTATCATTATTATGGTAATAATGAGATGTTTGTGAGGTAAAATGTTTACCTAAGTCTTCTTTACTCCGTGAAAGTAGTGGGAGTAGTCTCTGTTATATTTGATATAAAGTTTTATATAAAATATAAAACTAAGAGACTTGTGAGATACTCCTATTATTCGTGCATTAGATATGATCTAATAAAGGACACAACAAGACTATCATTATGACAGTTAGTATAACTGTTTGACAGTTAATGTGTGTCTTAAATATAATATTAATCTTTCGTAAATGATGATTTCTTTTTTCGAAAGAAATATTGATTAGAATGTCTAATCAATCTTACGTATCATTTGATGATGACATAATACATACTTTATTATGTGCGATTATAAATATCGATTTAATCGTAATTGTTATGAGTTATTTTGATATCCTATAGACCATAAGATGGATCTTGAAACATGTTCTTTGTGATCTTTGAGATATTAAGAACGAGTTTCTAATTCATGGAGAATATAGTCAGCAACCATTAGCGTCATATTAGTTTTGAGACTAATTATGACGTTAGACAGTCTACGTCATAAAGAGTCAGAAAATATGCAGTGAGAGTGTCATAGAGGATTCTACTTTGTGAGTGGAATTAGATGCAACTTATGAAGTATTGATATATGAAGTTGCATAGTGACCTTATAAATTAGAAGTTTTCACATTGGTATTGTGCTTGCGGTTGTCTACATAGTATTTAGGATCTGATCCATAAATACTTGGACAACTCAGTAGCTGTAGCACAATATTGATGCTGCATCTGAGTCATATTAATGTATAACTTAGGTTCTACAAAATATGAATGATGCTGGCTAAAGGAAATAATTGGGTTTGTCTGACAAACTCAATATGTCATAGCGGACATGCTTCTTGTTGCCTACCTCTTGAGTGTTAGGTGAGCTCTTGAGGGCCATGTGCATACGATATACATTAAGATGTGTATATGATCCTGTGGATTGGCACTAGAGCAAGTGGAAGAAATTGTTGGGGTTGGTGCTCAGAGCGCCAATCCAGACCGTATTTATGTTTTATTCATGAATACGAAAATCCCATTTTTCCATAATATTACTTTCTTAGTGGTTGCACCTCTTGTTTTTATATACGTATTCGATCTAATTACTATTAGATTGAAACTAAATCTGATTTAGTGATATGTATATATTAGACAAAGACCCGATAATATATAATGTAGTGCGCAGTTACAAAGTAGTTTGTAATTGACATTGGGAAATGTCAATGCTAGAAATATATTATCAAATAAAATTCCTGGTCAAGATTGACTAACACGGGTCGGTTAGTTAAATCCGTTAAGACCAGTATATGTCGTATATCGAGACTTGGTCCGATGGTTTATCCCAATGAACCATGAGTATTGGGAGACTCGTATAGACATGTAGGTGTTTATAGTGGATAAACACTGAACGACTCACCGAAGATTCTTAATGGATGGTACACCAACATCAATAAGAATCTTCTCGGGTTGAGTAGCATAGTGGTCATTTGACTTGAGATACCACTGTGGATGTATGAGACATCCTCCACACTTAGATGGCAGTCACGTCACCGATCTATTTAGATCAGACCTCCACTTGTTCGTTGGGTATGGACCGATCCTCAAGATATCCTGTGTGTATCAAGATAGGATCCGTCAGTTATGTGTACAGAGCATAGGTAGTCCAAATGTGATTAGCAATCTGTTAAATCTATGGCCATAGTATACTTTGGAAGTAAGTTCTGAATGTTATTTAGAGATTGCTAATGGATACGTAGACGAGATTGTACATATAGAGATTTGACGTTTATATCTATATCTCTGGGACAATATGGATACTTGTGACGGAGGATTATATATATGCAATGACCTCGACCTGTAGGATTCAGCTAGTTTATCAGTGGTCGTCCTAATTTACGAGTGGGTAAATTATGGACACGAAATTGGATTTCGTGACGGATATGCCTGAATCTAGAGAGTCTCACTAGTGAAATATACTCGTAGAGCACTAGGGCAACTTTTATGAATAATACTGATTATTTATAAGTCGTTTAACTGTTAAACGAAAGATACATGCATAAGGGGCCGAACTGTCATTTCCTGATTAGTGTGTATTTGTGTTTAATATTTGATATTATTAAATACACATTAATTAATTGTCAAATTATGATATTTGACATATATCATTGATATATGTATTTGAGATATTTTAAGTAAATATAATACATATATTTGAGATATTTGTATTTAATTAATTATTTAATTATTTAATTGTTAAATGATTAAAGTAATTAAAATATAAATATCTTACCAAATGATAATGATAGGAAATGATTCACAAGTGTATATTGTTGATTTTGCTTTAAAAGAAATGGTAGTCAAATTGAGTTTGACTTCTAAGATATTTGTTTAATTTTGATTAAATTTGAAAATATCTATTTTTTTTTCTTTTTTAAGGCAATTTTCGGCCATGACCTAAAATGAATATAAGTGAGTTGCTTTTGTTAACTTGTTGAATTTCATTAAAGGTGTAATGATCAAGTAAGCTAGTTGATAAAGCAAAATTAATTAAAACAAAAATATCTAGATATTTGTATATGTCTCCAATTTCGGCCAAGGGCTATAATTGGGTGAGTATATATTATTTTGTTTCAATTTTAGGGTTTAAGGGTTCATAAGTTACCAAATGAAACACAAAAGTAGTTGAGAGAAAATCTTGAAGGCTAAAAAAGAAAGCTTGGAAAATCCTTGGTTTTGTAAGTTTTTCTTTAAAGCTTTCTACATGAAAAATATTTCTAACATGCTTAGCTTCAACTTGTGTTTCTTGATGCTGTCTCTTAACTCATAGTTTGTGTTTTAATTGAATATGAACTTGAAAGAAAGATGTATGCATGTATGGTTATAAAAATGAGCTTGAAATGGTTTCAATGGCTATCTTTTGATTATTTGATAATCATGTTGCCATTCTAGAGTTGTTGAGCCACTCCTTGGTGACCTAGAATTGTTCTAGAGTTATTTCAAAGTGGTGTGACTTGTTTGGTGTTGTAAAGAATGAATTAAAGTAATGGATTTAATGGATTTATTGAAATTGGTCAATTTGATGAAATTGTAAAATTAGGGTTCTTAACCCATTCCAAATTTGGGGCTTTTCGTAAATGTGATGTATTATGGTGTGTATATGATGCATATTAATTTTTGAGTTGATTGGATTTGATCTTGGCATGTTTTGAACATAAAAGGACCAAATTGCAAAAACCGAAATATTTGGGTGCTCTCGGCAATTAGACTAAAATTGGGGATTTTGTTGCAATATGATTTTGATGAGTTTGACTTGTTGGAAATCATTTTAGAAATGATTTAGAATCATCCAAAATTGTATTTGACAATTTTAAGACTAAAATGATCAATTTGCAAAGTTGTGGGGCATTTCGGTAATTACTAAGAAATTAAATCTCTTGTGTAATTTTTCAGAATTTGATAATTAGGTAATTAAATAAATAAGTTTATTTAATTGATCCAAGAAAAATTTTGAAATCGGAAAATTTTGATTTTCCGTGATTCCGCTGCGTTACCGGATTTCCGCCTTAAAACTCCTACAACATGGTATCAGGCATAGATGATCACTCACAAGATCACCGTGGTGTCTCAAGTCAAAAGACCACAATAACTATTCAACTCGAAAAGATAACTATTGACAGTTTTATGGAATATCTATTAGTCATTTTCTATGAGTTTGTTCGATATTTATTCCACTAATGAATATTCGCATTTCTATACGAACTTCCACTAAGCTCATAGTCTGTTGAGACAAACCATATGTCCATTACATATATAGACAATGCACTAGTCTTACCTATATAATGACCGACCCATGTCAATAGATCTAGACCAGGAATAATTTATATTCGAGAGAATATGTGATATTTCTCAACATCATTTGCAACTCTTGTAAATATATCACCATATATTGTAACTCTTGGGTCTTTACTAATTTCATATAAGGTTCCGAGTGAAACTCGAAATCTCTAACTCTTAGAGTAATCTAACACTTAGATTTACAATATATAAATAAAAGTAAGAAATTACCATACAAAAAAATAAATAATCATGATAAAGAAAATATTATATTACATAAATAATAAATATTCATAAAAAAAAATAAATGGTGCCAACAATGCACCATCAATTTAACGCCGTTATCACCCGGATGGAAGATGGAAAATGGAACAAAATTGACACATTAAAATTTCTCATGTGTCAAACTGAAATTTACCCCATATAAGGCGGACGGGGGATAATGTCCCAACGATCAATTATCACTGGCTTCTGAATTCCTCCTCTTCCAGCCGCCGGGAAATCCTTCTGCTTCAGCGGTAACAATCCGACGCCGCTTCAAAACATGCTATAAAATGATTTCAGAATCTTCACAATATTATTATTACCACCCCTGCCACTGGAAACTGTCATGGTCATTTCCGCGAAGCGACTCCTCACTCTCCTCAAGGCTGAGAAAAACCCTCACTCGGCACTCGCCCTGTTCGATTCAGCGACTCGCGAACCTGGTTACACTCACTCACCCTACGTGTTCCACCACATCCTCCGCCGACTCGTCGAGCCAAAACTTGTCGTCCACGTCAGCAGAATCGTTGAACTAATCCAAACCCAGAAATGCAATTGCCCTGAAGATGTAGCTTTATCAGTTATTCAAGCTTATGCTAAAAACTCAATGCCCGATAAAGCTCTTGATATATTCCGACGAATGACCGAAATATTTGGATGTGAGGCTGGTGTAAGATCGTACAATGCTTTGTTAAATGCTTTTGTTGAGTCAAAACAGTGGGAACGCGCCGAGTCTTTCGTTTCATATTATGAGAGTGCTGGTATTTCACCAAATTTGCAAACTTATAATATTTTGATCAAGATTTTGTGTAAGAAAAGACAGTTTGAGAAGGCAAGAGGTTCTTAAATTCATTGTGGGAAAAAGGTTTTAAGCTTGATGTGTATAGTTTTGGTACTTTGATTAATGAGTTGGGGAAAAGTGGGGATTTGTTGGGTGCATTGGAGGTGTTCGATGAAATGTTTGACAGAGGAGTAGAAGCTGATGTGGTGTGTTATAATATTTTAATTGATGGGTTTTTTAAGAAGAGGGATTATGTGAGAGCTAAGAAAAATTGGGAGAGGTTGGTGATGGAGCCGTCGATTTATCCAAATGTGGTTACTTATAATGTAATGATTAATGGTTTGTGTAAATGTGGAGGTTTGATGAGTGTTTGGAGATGTGGGATAGGATGAAGAAGAATGAAAGAAAGAAGGATTCATTTACTTATTGTAGTTTTATTCATGGGTTGTGTAAGGCGGGGAATGTTGATGGGGCTGAAAAGGTTTATAGAGAAATGTTAGAGAGTGGGGTTTTTATTGATGTGGTTACTTATAATGCTATGCTTGATGGGTTCTGTAGAGTGCGGAAGATTAAAGAGTGTTATGAGTTGTGGGAACTGATGGGGAGGAACGGTTGTCGAAATATTGTGAGTTATAATATATTGATCAGAGGGTTATTAGAAAATAGGAAGGTGGATGAGGCTATTTCCATTTGGGAGCTCTTGCCGGAGAAGTATTATAATGCAGATTCAACAACTTATGGAGTTTTAATACATGGGTTGTGTAAGAATGGGTATTTGAATAAGGCATTACAGATATGAAAGAGGCAGAAGAAGGAGAATGTGATTTGGATGTGTTTGCATATACCTCCATGATTGATGGGTTATGCAAAGAAGGGAGATTGGATGATGCAGCCAGTTTAGTTAGTCGGATGGATAAGCATGATTGTAAATTGAACGCCCATACTTGTAATACACTTATGAATGGGTTTATCCGAGCTTCAAAACTTGAGGATGCAATTCGACTTCTTAGGGAAATGGGCACAAAGGGTTGCTCTCCAACTATTGTCTCATATAACACTCTCATAAATGGTTTATGTAAGGCGAAAAGATTTAGTGAGGCATACGCTATTGTGAAGGAAATGCTAGAGAAAGGGTGGAAGCCAGACATGATCACATATAGCTTGTTGATGAATGGTCTTTTTCAAAGCAAGAAGATTGACATGGCTCTCAACTTGTGGGGCCAAGTTCTTGAAAAGGGTTTTAGCCCTGATGTAACTATGTGCAACATTTTAATTCATGGGCTCTGCTCTGCATGCAAAGTTGAATGTGCTTTGCAGCTCTATTCAAACATGAAGAGGTGGAACTGTGTTCCAAATCTTGTAACTTATAACACCCTTATGGATGGGCTTTACGAAACTAGAGACTGCGAGAAGGCACAAGAGATTTGGAATCGTATTCTAGAAGAACGGCTACGGCCAGATGTCATAACTTATAATATTACTCTCAAGGGGCTATGTTCCTGCAATAGAATATCAGATGCTGTTGAATTCCTCAATGATGCTTTGCGACGTGGCATTCTTCCAACCGCCATTACATGGCACATACTTGTAAGAGCAGTTATAAACAATGGGCCTTCTGCATGATCCTTTGTTTTTCCACAAAAGCTTGGAAGTATGTATTGACTCCCACCTTTGCTTCGTCTTTATCAGTTTTTTATCACCAACTGTAGCTGCTTCCTAGTCAAACTGTATGATATAAGTGAGTTTATGATTGTTATTGTTTTCTTCTCTTTTTAGCTTGTATTAGCAGCTTGATAGCCCTTAACAAGAAGAAATACAGGAACTAGTCTGTGGGCAAGCCTATTGCAATTCTTGGGTGCAGGTGCTAGGATCCAGTTCCTACCCTAAAAAACCAATGGATGCGAGAATGGAGCTTTTTGCATTAAAGTTGAGGTATGGGCGACTCTTTCTGAATTAATAACCTATAACCTTATGTTATTTTCATTTCCTGAAACAGTCGTGCACGCACAGTTTTGCGGATGTACCTTCAATGGGAATGAGTTGCCAAATCAAAGTGATGAAACCCTCAAAATCCTTCTTGTTAACTGGCATGCGGAATTCAGTGATTATGGTTAAATAGTCTAATTTTGAGGTCATATTATAGGTTAAGGTATAGATAGAAACCCTTCTAAATTATAAAATTTGGGAGGAATTTTTGGAATCATCAGATAAAGGGCCAAAGTGGATGTGCCAACTACACGAGGATATTTTTACTAGAAAATCTACAATTAAACGTGTGTCGATGAACAGATTGAATCGCATTGAACATCAAATATCAAATTTCTAACAAAATGTTGTTTATTATTTCCTTGCACGTCAGGTAGAAAGCTTTACGCTTTTGCTTGCCAGTCTTTTCGTCTTTAGTTATGTGTATAATTTGATTTTTCACCTCATATTCTTTAGTAGTTCTGAGAAAAGGTTGAATTGAAACTAATTGTACATTGTCATAAACTATGTTTATGGGATGGAATCCAATATTTTCTATGATGGAGAAAAATTCACAAAGCGAAAGCATCAAACTTGGTCATCAGTACTTGAGTTTTGGTGATTGCAGTGATATCACCAAGATCAGATGAAGATGATGCAAAAGCGAAGTTGCTTGATGTATCAGCCCCTTGTGCTAAGATATCACTTGGGGTTATGTATCATGCTATATTTTTCAAACTAAGGCTAAGTGTTCTTACACAAGATATTCAATAAACTAGAGGAGAGAGGAAGGTCTTTCATTTATTTTTTTGGTCAGTTTTTTTATCTCCTGTTTTTTCTGTTTCTGATAGTATCCCCTGCTCGTAGAGGAACTGAAGAAGCAAAGGCACTAAAATTGCTCCTCGAACTACAACTTTTCGCCAATCGGATGAAGAGATGAAAGAATCAGCAATTCCAATGACTAGCAGACCAATTAAAGCCAGGTAAATATTCCTCCTGGTTTTTGAACCGGTACTTGCTGCAGTAGTCTCGCTTATCTTCTTTGCTTCCTCCTTAGCTTTCGCTTTCTCTACAGGCTTTTTCTGCCCCAGGCTTTTAAAATACAGCCCCTCATTCTGCTCTTCAACCATTTGACCTTCAAATTCTGCTAACTTCTCTATTGTTTTCCTCAATCTCCATTCTCTTCTCTTCTGCAGATTCTTCAGACTTGCATTTGGGACTCTATATTCTCCATTATCTGCTAGTGACAAATCGAACAACTGGGTTATGAACCTTGTAGCAAGCACTCACTATCGATAACATTAATTACTATTATGCAGAAGCACAGTAATAGTTACACACGTACCCTGGAGCTAGCTTCATCGAGTCTTTTGAGAGCATCCTCTCCAATCTTATCAAACTCAATATTGGCTTCTTCAGCAAACTGAGTTAGATAAGCTGATCTTTCATCCAAGAAATCCTTCAGGCGAACTTTTTGAGCTTGAAACATTGCAATTCTTGCCAGCAGCTCTTGCTTTTGAGCATCTCCTTCATATGAGGATTCTTCAGATTCAGAATCTTTGGATTTGCAGAGGGACACAAATGAAGATTTTGTGCTTGTAAGTCTTCTTCTGTGCAGGTTGGTTGAGGTTGAGGATGTTTGAATAGCTTTGAGTGCAATCATTTTTTCTTTTGCTCTTCTGAAAAGAAATAGGGAGTGAGGATTTGTACCGGACGGGGGATGTTTTTTCATTTTTGAGCCCCACAATTCTCTTTACAATATCTTCTTGTATTGGTTTCATTTAGTATTTAACGTCCATTCGCCATGCAAATTAAAATGTCTCTCAAATCCACTTGGGCCTTATGCGAATAAGTTTTGGAAAATAGAATTTAAATGATATAAATTTATTTACAACTGGATTGTATAAGATAGATAGCTCAAAATTTGTGTCAATTTTGTAAGTTAAAATTTAGGGGTAGACACTATTTGGTCCGATTCGGTATGATTATAAAAAAATTTGTACTTATATTTATTCGGTTTTTTAAAAAAGTAATTGTACGGTTTTTTTATAAAAAAAAATTGCTAATTATTTTTAATTGTTGATTTGGTTCGGTATAATTGGATTTTTTTTTTCAATTTTTTAAAAATAACAATAAAAAATTAAAAACATCTGGAGAATCTAATTGTTCAAATCATTACAACTACACTAATAAAAAAATTTCATAAGTTATAATCATTATTTAAATTATTTAAAATTTAGGAAAATAAAAAGAATAATAATCAAAGTAAAAATTTATAAATATTTCATGAAATTAAACACCGCTAAACACTAAATAAATTAAATAATATAACAAATATAATTATAAAATAACAACATAATATGATTAGATTTTAATAAACTAAATTATTCAATTAATTCGGTAAAAAGAATAATAACTAAAAAAATTTCACAACACACTATATAGTATGAACAAATTGAATGACCCTGGATGCTGCTGCACAAGTGAATGAAAAGCTTATCCCTTCCACTTTGAGGCATTACTCCTTGACTAAGTTACTAGAACCTCTCTGTGTCCACTTAAAACCAATTCCCCTGCTGCTGCCCACTCCCTTTGGATTCGCTGAGGAAATCGAACCGTGTCTGATTTTCTTCATGCCGTTGCTGATGAAATTGCCCAAATTGATCATCCCGTTTCTGATGATGATCTCACAATCTATGTTCTCAATGTTTTGGGTTCGAGAGATTGCTGCTACTATCAGCACTCGTGAATCCTCTTTGTCCTTTGAGGAACTTACTTGTAATTATGACAGATTTGTTGATTCTTTACACTGAAGAGATAACCTTCTACTCCCATTTTCTTGATGATGAGAAACTTTCTCTGTTATAAGCTTCCTTGATCTTTTCTTTATGACCTATTTTCCTTATGCTTCTTTTCTCTCTCGTGAAGCATTTGTAAATGAATCATAATTGCACATATAGCATTTCAATGCTTCTGATTTAGATAATTATACATAATAGAGATGTAAAAAAGTTTGTCCTTATACTTTTTTCACATCTCAATAATCAAGGCTAATTTAAAGCTAATCACATGCTTTTGGCCTTTAATTTAGCCTTCATCACAATAATTGATGATAATAGTTATCATGTGAATGAATATTATAAATAATATTTACTCACGTGATAATCAAGACGGAAGGAGAGAGTGTAACATCCCAGATTTTCAGGATAGTTCTGGAAGGTTCCCGAACCGAAGTTATAGCCTCGGAACAGGATGATAATAAAGAATAAGAGTTCAAGCGATGATATATGGATCAGAATAATATAAAGTGAAGATTTGTCGCATTAGAAGACGTGTCGTCTCAAAAATCAGTTACACAATTTTTATTATACGCGTAAAGTTTGCCGTTTCGGTAACGAAAATAGTAAACGAATTCCGATTGAGTTGATTCTTGAACCATCAGACTCGTTTTTCCAAGACGAACAACTTTCGTGTTGATCATTTTTCGAAAATCACATCAGAAAGGCTTCAAAATAGCTAATTTATGAAATTATCCTTCTAAGTGTGGGCAATTTAGTAATTTTAGAAGAATGACACTTTATTATTGTTTTTCATTTCAAAAAAAAAAAAACAAAAAAGAAGAAAACAGAGGAGATACGAGAGAGAGAGGGAGAAGAGAGAAAGGAAGGGACTGGCCACCCCCGGCGGTGCGCGCCGGCACCGCCGGCTTCGTCTCTACCATGCCGGCCACATGGTGGCCGGCGATTCCTCATTGGACGGCCGGAGCGGTGAGAAAGAGAAGGAGAAAGCCGCGTGAGATGGGTTTCACGATCCCGGCTCGTCGGTTCGATTCACGGCCCGAGCCACCCGCCAAATCGAAGCTCTCGACGAGTACTACGAGATGGTGGTGACGGTTTCTCTGATTCGTGCCCGGAATCACGCCAAACGAGGAGGGAAGCCACATATGAACAGTAACCCCGACATGAACAATAGCTCCGATCGGAATTCCGTCGATTCCAGCGCATTCGTGGGATCGTTTGGAGTCCGTATATGGCCTTGAAATCTTGGTAAGAGCTCTCGGTAAAAAGTCGCTAATTTCAAGTTTTTCGCTAAATATTCGGATGTTTCTAGTAGCTTCGTAGAGTAGCGTAATGATATAAATTGAGTTGTTTGAGCTTTAGTATGTTGAATATGTGCTTGTCGTAGAATCTGAGTGAGAACGGATTGTAGGGATTTTAAGGGGGAATATCGGTAACACAGCGGAATAGTGGAAAATCAAAATTTTCCAATTTCAAAATTTTTTCTTGGATCAATTAAATAAACTTATTTATTTGATTATCCAATCATCAAATTCTGAAAAATTAGACAAGAGATCAAATTTCTTGGTAATTACCGAATTGCCCCAAAACTTTGTAAATTGATTATTTTAGCCCAAAAATTATCAAATATAATTTTGGATGATTCTAAATCATTTCTAAAATGTTTTTCAACACATCTAATGCATCAAAATTAGATTTCACACAAAACCCCAATTTTTGAGCAATTGCCGTGAGCACCCCAAAATTTTCCAATTAATTGCAATTTGGTCCATTTTGTTCAAAACATGCCAAGATCAAATGCAATTAACCTAAAATTTTACATGCATCATATTCATAACATAATACATCACATATATGAAAAGCCCCAAATTTGGAGAAGGTTATGAACCCTAAATTGGACAATTTCATCAAATTGTCCAATTTTACCAAATCTTTAAAATCCAACACTTTAATCCATTCAATACTTCACCAATCTAGCCTCACCACTTTGAAACAACTCTAGAACAATTCTAGGTCACCAAGGAGTGGCTTACCTGAAGGGGTCTGATAGGGGTGAATCCGGTAACGCAGTGGAAGCGGTGAAAATCCGATTTTCAGATTTCAAAACTTTTTCTCGGATAAATTAAATAAACATATTTATTTAATATTCCAATAATTAAATTATGAAATAAAATTTCAAATGAATCAAATTCAAGTGAAATTACCAAATTACCCTTATATGGTATTTTGTCCGTTTTAGTCCGAAATTGATCCAATCAATTTTGAATGATTCTAAATCATTTCTAGGATGAATTAATCATGTTCAAAACATCAAAACACCATAGGACACAAAAAACCAAAATTCCCTCACCAAAGCCGTGAGCTCCATTTGGGGGCAACATTGACCATTTGGTCATTTCATGCTTCAAAACTCATCTTAATGAAATCCAATCAACATGAAACTTTGCATGTATATATACACACCCAAATGCTCAACATATATGAAAACCCCCAAATTTGGAATTAGTTACAAACCCTAATTTTTCAATTTCCACAAATTGGACAAATTAGGACATTTACATTAAATCAAATGTTTCAATCATCAATCTTTCAACTAATTCAAGTCTCAACACAATGAAACAACTCAAGATCAAATCTAGGTCATTTAAGAGTGGGTCAACAACTCTAGAATAGCAACATGGTTTCATAAACCTTAAAAGAATACATATAACTACACTAGTTACATTCTTTGTTCATCATACATGCTCAACACTTTTAAACAAATTTCCATCATCAAAAACCACAAGAAATAAAGAAAAGAATAACTCAAGAAACTCATGAGAGGTAGCCTAGATCATAAGGAACAAATTCCTTTCTAATAGTAAGTTTAAGAAACTTACAAAATCCAAGCTTTTCTTTAGGTTTTTCTTTTCTTCTTCACTTTCTTTCTTTGCCTTTCTTCAATGGAATTTTGCTTTTGATAAAGTGTATTAGGTTAATGAAATGAAAAATGAAAAAACAATTTATATGTGCAACTTTTGCACTATGGCCGAAATTAGCATACCAAATTCACCAAAATTGTAATTTCAATTTCATTTGCATTATTAGTAAATCAACTTGCATAAATATCTTTTATAACCTTTATTAGATATTTATTTTAGTCAAATATGGCAACTAAAGTCATTTACTTTAAATATCCTAAAGTAAAATATTTATATTTTAATTAATTTAATCATTTAACAATTAAATAATTAATTAATTAATCAAATACAAATATATTAAATATATGTATAATATTTACATTAAATATTAAAAACATATATTCATTTAGGAAATAAGTCAAATATCTCATTTTGACTATTAATTAATGTGTACTTAATTTAATCAAGTATTAAATGTAAATACACAATAATTACGTAAATGACTATCTAGTGTCTTTAGCATGTATCTTGCGTTTAACCATTAAACGACTTTATAAATAATCAATATTATTTATTTATGTTGCTCTAGTGCTCAACGAGTATGTTTCATTATTGAGACTCTCTAGGTTCAGGTATATCCGTCACGAAATCAAATTTCATGTCCATAATCTATCCACCCGTAGATTATGACGATCACGGATAATCTCGCTAAACCATACAGGTCGAGGTCATCGCAAATGTATAATTCCTCCGTCACAGGTATCCGGATAAATCCCAGAGATATAGATATGAACGTCAAATCTCTATCGGGATTATCCAGTCGACTATTCTATTAGCAATCTCAAAAAGAATGTTTAGAACTAGCTTCTAAACTTACCACGGGCCCATGGTTTTATCTGATTGCTAATCATATGGACTACCTATGCTCTGGTACACAGAACTGACGGATCCTATCTTGATACACATAGGACACCCTGAGGATCTATCTACACCCAGCGAACAGGCGGAGGTCTGATCTAAATAGATCGGTGACGTGACTGCCGTCTAAGTGTAGAAGATGTCTCATGTGCCCACAATGGCATCTCAAGTCTAAGAATCACAAGTCTAAGAATCACAAGTGCTACTCAACCCAAGAAGATTCTTATTGAAGCTAGTGTACCATCCATTAAGAATCTTCGGTGAGTCGTTCAGTGTTTATCCACTATAAACACCTACACGTCTATACTAGTCTCCAAGACTTATGGTTCATTGAGAAACCATTGGAATCATATATTCCAGTATACGACATGTACCGGTCTCAACGGGTTTACTATACTGACCAAGTAGTGTAAACCTTGACCAGGAACTGTCTGAGAATGACAACGTCATGATACGACTCAATGTCCGTTGCGACGCTTTTGCAACTGTACCATGACTAATCATTCTAAGGTCATTACGTCTTTACCATATAGAAATATAGATTATATTATAGAAACTGCATATATTATTACTAATAATAATGTTTTACAGAAGTATTTAACAAAATACAACCGGGAATTGGCGCTCTGAGCACCAACCCCTACAAAATCTCCCACTTGCTCTAGTGCCAATATCGATTGTATCTAATACCCATCGACTCCACGTGTTTATCAAACAGCTTCGGAGGTATGGCCTTCGTCAGCGGGTCTGCTACGTTGTCTTCACTCGGTACCTTGCACACGACAATATCCCCTCGCGACACGATCTCTCGAATGATGTGGTACTTGCGTTCCACATGCTTCGACTTCTGATGCGCCCTCGGTTCCTTTGCTTGCGCAATGGCTCCAGTATTATCACAGTATAACGAAATCGCATTCTCGATACTTGGGACAACTCCCAATTCTATGATAAAATCTTTATCCACACAGCCTCCTTTGCGGCTTCAGAAGCTGCAATATATTCCGCCTCAGTGGTGGAATCAGCTGTAGATCCCTGTTTGGAACTCTTCCAACATACTGCACCTCCGTTAAGGGTAAAGACAAATCCAGATGTAGACTTTCTATCATCGGGATCCGATTGAAAATCAGAGTCTGTATACCCTTTAACCTGCAGTTCGTTTCCTCCATAAATAATCAACTTATCCTTAGTACCTTTAAGATACTTTAGGATATGTTTAATGGCCATCCAATGGTCATTACCTGGATTGGACTGATATCGACTAGTTACGCTAACAGCGAAAATGATATCAGGCCTCGTACATAACATGGCATACATTATGCTACCCAAACATGAAGCATAAGGTTGGTTAGACATTCTAACCTTCTCATCTTCTGTTTGAGGACACATCTTCTTAGAAAGATGAATCCCATGTCTGAACGGTATGTTTGCTGTCTTACAATTACCAAAGCTATACCGTTCCAAGATCTTATCTACGTACGTTGATTGGGATAACCCAATCAGCCTCCTATGTCTATCTCGATAGAGTTTTATCCCTAAAACATAGGAAGCTTCTCCCAGGTCCTTCATGGAGAAATTCTTACAGAGATATGCTTTAACGCTTTGTAACATTCCTAAATCATTCCCAATGATTAGGATGTCATCAACATACAGGACTAAAAATACGACCATGCTCCCACTGGCCTTCTGATACACACAGGATTCTTCCGAATTCTTAAGAAAACCAGACGATCTGATAATCTCGTCGAATCGAAGATTCCAACTTCGTGAAGCTTGTTTAAGTCCATAAATGGACTTCTTAAGCTTACAACCATACCCGAGGTTTGGCTGGATGTGAAACCTTCCGGCTGTTCCATATAGATTTCTTCATCAAGAAACCCATTTAGAAAAGCCGTTTTGACATCCATTTGCCAAATCTCGTAGTCATGATACGCAGCTATAGAAAGCAAAATCCGGATAGACTTAAGCATTGCCACCGGCGAAAAAGTTTCATCGTAGTCGACGCCAGGTCGCTGCGTGTACCTTTTGCTACCAGTCGGGCCTTGTAAGTTTCAACCTTACCGTCAGGCCCGCGCTTCCTTTTGTAAACCCATTTACAACCGATAGGAACAATTCCTTCGGGAAGCGGAATCAAGTCCCAAACTTGATTTTCATGCATTGAATCTATCTCGGATTTCATGGCACTTTGCCATTTCACGGAGTCGATGTCCAACATCGATTCTCTATAGGTGAAAGGATCGGTCTCTTCAACTAAGAGAACATCCAGACTCTTTTCTTGTATCAAATACAAGCGTTCAGGAGGTCTAGATACCCTTTCCGACCTATGGAGTGTGTGTGTTGAAGGTCCTTCATCTACTTGAACTTCAGGTTCCTCCGTTGGTTCGTTGTTTTCAGGTTGGACTTCATCAAGTTCAACCCTTCTATGATCACTACCTTCTGACAAAAATTCTACTTCTAGAAATTTTGCGAAGCGAGCTACGAACACGTTTCGATGCTCGGTGTCATAGAACAGATATCCCCTCGTGTTCGAGGGATATCCAACAAACCTAAACTTTTACCCTCGAGGCGAAAGCTTACTTTGCTGAGTCACCCTAACATAGGCAGGACAACCCCAAACCTTAATGTAATTAAGATTCGGTCTCCTACCGAACCATATCTCATACGGTGTCGTAGGAACAGCCTTTGAAGGAATCTTATTCAAAAGATGAGCGGCTGTTAAGAGACAGTACCCCATAAGTAATAGGGCAAATCTGTGAAACTCAACATCGATCGGACCATATCCAATAAAGTCCGATTTCTCCTTTCAGATACACCATTGTGCTGTGGTGTACCTGGAGGAGTATATTGAGCGATAATCCCATTCTCCTCATATAATCCATGAACTCACCACTCATATATTCGCCGCCTCGATCTGATCGAAGGCATTTAATATATTTCCCAGTCTGTTTTTCTACTTCATTTCGGAACTCTTTGAACTTTTCAAAGGTTTCCGATTTATGTCGCATCAAATAGACATAACCGTACCGTGACAATCATCGGTAAAGGTAACGAAGTATGAATAACCACTGTGAGCAGTTTGACTTAGTGGACCACATACATCAGAATGTACGAGTTCCAGTAAGTTAGTGGCACGGTGTCCAACACCAGAAAATGGGGCCTTGGTCATTTTACCCTGAATACAGGATTCACAAGTTGGATAGGATTCAATGGTAAGATCTGATATCAAACCATTCCTAACCAATTGGGTAAGGCGTTTAACGCCAATGTGACCAAGTCTCATATGCCAAAGTTCAGTATTATTTATTTCAGGTAATCTACGTTTATTAACTCCAGTATTTAATATATTTTAGAAGTTTGCAATGTATAATGACCATGCTGATTTGGACAACTAAGGATCTGAATATTATTTCTATCATATAAATACAAAGAACTATTCTTAATATTCATACAAAAGCCTTCTGTATCAAGTACAAAAAGTGATATAATATTAGCGACACATCCTGGTACAAAATGACAGTCATTAAGCAAAAGTGTCCCATTCGGCAATGAGATCTCGCATACTCCCACTGCAACTGCATCCAAAGAGTCTCCACTCCCGAACCGCAACTGCATCTCCCCTGGCTTCAACCTCCTACTTTCCTTCAGCACCTGCAACGAATTGCAAATGTGAATGGGACAAGCAGAATCTAAAATCCAGCTGGATGTAACGGCTTCACAAGCCAAAGATAATCAATAACTGGAAAAATAAAAGTACCTGATGTAGATGCTCTGTCTCTCCTGATCTGAGCAATGTAATCTGGACAGTTTCTCTTCCAGTGCCCGACCTTGCCGCAGTGGTGGCATTTGTCTTCAGAAGCCCTTTTGGGCTTGGCTATCTTCGCCTGCTGTGGAGGACCGAAGGCCTTCTTCTTCTTCCCTTTCTTCTTCTTTCCTTGGACATTCCTAGGGAAGAAGCAGACAGAGAAGTAGATCTAGGTGGGCGAGTCGGTACTCCCTTCTTCAGATCCTCTTCTGCCGTGAGCAACATCCTATGTAGCTCCTGGTAGGTGCAGACTGTCCCGTGCATGTTGAAGTACATCACAAACTGGCGGAATGAAGCTGGCAGAGAACCAAGAATGACACTCCTATCGAGAATGTCATTTAGGATGAGATTATGTTGCCTCAATTGATCGATCAAATCGATCATTTGAAGAACATGTGGGCTAACACTTTGCCCCTCATCCAGACGCGCATGGAACAGTTCCATGGCGACCTTGTGAACAATAACCTGTTCCTGGTTCTCGAACGATTGTCTTAATCGTGTTATCATACTATAGGAATCTGATGTTCCATAGTATTGTTGCTTGAGTTTCGGAGAGAGCGAACTAAGGATGTATGATTTAACCCTTAAATCATCATTCTTCCAAGCTTCAAAAACTTGGCGTTCCTCCTCTGAAGCATCCTCACCCACTGCAAGGGGCAACGGACCCTCAAGAACATAACCCAACTTTTCGGAATCGAGGACAATCCTAAAATCCAATTCCCAGTCCGTAAAGTTCTCAGCGCCTTTTAGTTTGTTCGCATCTAACATACGCGCAAACTGGTTTGTGGATTGACCCGCCATCGCAAATCTATCATATAGATCACGAAAAACGGTTAGCAGAAATTAAGCATTTCATATAATATCAAAAGCATAAACTAGATCATGGATTTTTAATCTAATATGCCCCTCCCACTAAATCATGCAATACTGTAATCCCAAAACAGAATACAAATATTTAATAATTAAATTAAATATAAATAGTGAAAAGTGGATCCCGTGAATATATTTCAGCTCACAGCAGAGGCACGGTCTCGCCTACGTATATTCATCAGGTAGACAACTCATTTGTCAATCACTCAATAGTGACTCCTAAGTATCCGGTCCTGGCCGTTTCTCGTTGTCGCTGCGAAGGCAGGCCCACAAGGAGACGTACCAAGGTAATACTCGTCAATGATAAACTCAAGTTACTTACGTAATCCTGACAGCTAGGGCACGTTCAGAATTCCGCTTTTACTTGAATTTATCTAGTATCAGATATACATCCGGTATAAATAAATCTTTATCGGCTACACCCTCACAGCAGAGGCACGGTCTCGGATGTAGTCACAAAGAAGTATTCATAAACCGTATTGACAAGACGGACCATATAACATGCATCAAATACAAATTACATTTAAACCTTATTATTAGGGATTTTCCGCTAAGTGTCATACACCCTAAATCTAATCAAATTAGTTCCTAATAAGCATGCATAAATCAAGAAAACATGATTAAACATTGATTCAATGTAGGCTAAGCATTTTAAGTGGCCTAGAATCAGACTCGCTCTGATACCATTTTGAAGGGGTCTGATAGGGGTGAATCCGGTAACGCAGCGGAAGCGGTGAAAATCCGATTTTCAGATTTCAAAACTTTTTCTCGGATAAATTAAATAAACATATTTATTTAATATTCCAATAATTAAATTATGAAATAAAATTTCAAATGAATCAAATTCAAGTGAAATTACCAAATTACCCTTATATGGTATTTTGTCCGTTTTAGTCCGAAATTGATCCAATCAATTTTGAATGATTCTAAATCATTTCTAGGATGAATTAATCATGTTCAAAACATCAAAAAACCATAGGACACAAAAAACCAAAATTCCCTCACCAAAGCCGTGAGCTCCATTGGGGGCAACATTGACCATTTGGTCATTTCATGCTTCAAAACTCATCTAATGAAATCCAATCAACATGAAACTTTGCATGTATCATATACACACCCAAATGCTCAACATATATGAAAACCCCCAAATTTGGAATTAGTTACAAACCCTAATTTTTCAATTTCCACAAATTGGACAAATTAGGACATTACATTAAATCAAATGTTTCAATCATCAATCTTTCAACTAATTCAAGTCTCAACACAATGAAACAACTCAAGATCAAATCTAGGTCATTTAAGAGTGGGTCAACAACTCTAGAATAGCAACATGGTTTCATAAACCTTAAAAGAATACATATAACTACACTAGTTACATTCTTTGTTCATCATACATGCTCAACACTTTTAAACAAATTTCCATCATCAAAAACCACAAGAAATAAAGAAAAGAATAACTCAAGAAACTCATGAGAGGTAGCCTAGATCATAAGGAACAAATTCCTTTCTAATAGTAAGTTTAAGAAACTTACAAAATCCAAGCTTTTCTTTAGGTTTTTCTTTTCTTCTTCACTTTCTTTCTTTGCCTTTCTTCAATGGAATTTTGCTTTTGATAAAGTGTATTAGGTTAATGAAATGAAAAATGAAAAAACAATTTATATGTGCAACTTTTGCACTATGGCCGAATTAGCATACCAAATTCACCAAAATTGTAATTTCAATTTCATTTGCATTATTAGTAAATCAACTTGCATAAATATCTTTTATAACCTTTATTAGATATTTATTTTAGTCAAATATGGCAACTAAAGTCATTTACTTTAAATATCCTAAAGTAAAATATTTATATTTTAATTAATTTAATCATTTAACAATTAAATAATTAATTAATTAATCAAATACAAATATATTAAATATATGTATAATATTTACATTAAATATTAAAAACATATATTCATTTAGGAAATAAGTCAAATATCTCATTTTGACTATTAATTAATGTGTACTTAATTAATCAAGTATTAAATGTAAATACACAATAATTACGTAAATGACTATCTAGTGTCTTTAGCATGTATCTTGCGTTTAACCATTAAACGACTTTATAAATAATCAATATTATTTATTTATGTTGCTCTAGTGCTCAACGAGTATGTTTCATTATTGAGACTCTCTAGGTTCAGGTATATCCGTCACGAAATCAAATTTCATGTCCATAATCTATCCACCCGTAGATTATGACGATCACGGATAATCTCGCTAAACCATACAGGTCGAGGTCATCGCAAATGTATAATTCCTCCGTCACAGGTATCCGGATAAATCCCAGAGATATAGATATGAACGTCAAATCTCTATCGGGATTATCCAGTCGACTATTCTATTAGCAATCTCAAAAAGAATGTTTAGAACTAGCTTCTAAACTTACCACGGGCCCATGGTTTTATCTGATTGCTAATCATATGGACTACCTATGCTCTGGTACACAGAACTGACGGATCCTATCTGATACACATAGGACACCCTGAGGATCTATCTACACCCAGCGAACAGGCGGAGGTCTGATCTAAATAGATCGGTGACGTGACTGCCGTCTAAGTGTAGAAGATGTCTCATGTGCCCACAATGGCATCTCAAGTCTAAGAATCACAAGTGCTACTCAACCCGAGAAGATTCTTATTGACGCTGGTGTACCATCCATTAAGAATCTTCGGTGAGTCGTTCAGTGTTTATCCACTATAAACACCTACACGTCTATACTAGTCTCCAAGACTTATGGTTCATTGAGAAACCATTGGAATCATATATTCCAGTATACGACATGTACCGGTCTCAACGGGTTTACTATACTGACCAAGTAGTGTAAACCTTGACCAGGAACTGTCTGAGAATGACAACGTCATGATACGACTCAATGTCCGTTGCGACGCTTTTGCAACTGTACCATGACTAATCATTCTAAGGTCATTACGTCTTTACCATATAGAAAATAGATTATATTATAGAAACTGCATATATTATTACTAATAATAATATTTTACAGAAGTATTTAACAAAATACAACCGGGAATTGGCGCTCTGAGCACCAACCCCTACATTACCACTCTAGAATGGCAACTTGATTTTCTAAAAATCAAAAGTAAAGCTTTGAAACCATTTCAAGCTTACTTACATGCTTCAATCTTTCATCAAAGTTCACAACCAAAATAAACACAAACTATAAGAAGAGAGACAACACCAAAGCAACAAAAAATGATGCTAAGCATGTTAGAAACAATTTTCATGTTGAAGACTTTGAAAAATAACTTACAAAATCATGATTTTCCAAGCCATCTTCCTTTAGCCTTCAAGTTTTTCTCTCAACTTCTTTTATGTTTATTTGGTATCTAATGAACTTGTTAAAACCCTAAAATGAAATGAAACAATATATACTTCACCAAAATTAGCCCTAGGCCGAAATTGTGAAGAAAAGAAAATAAAAATATCTAGATATTTTTACTTTGTTTCATTTAATGGCTTTTATGCAACTTGTTAACCTTTTATCATTACAACTTTAATGATATTCATAAGTCAACAAAAGCAACTTAAAGATATAACAATTATATTTAATTAGGGTGTTGGCCGAAAATTCAAAAGAAAAAAGGAAATAGATATTTTCATTTTAAACAATTTAATCAAATATCTAAAGAAGTCAAAACAATTTTGACAACCTTTTCTTTAAGTATAAAGTCAATAATTTACACTTATAATCATTTCCTAACTTTATCATTTGGTGAGATATTTATATTTTAATTATATTAATCATTTAACAATTAAATAATTAAATAATTAATTAAATACAAATATCTCAAATATATGTATTATATTTACTTTAAATATCTCAAATACATATATAAATGATATATGTCAATACCTTTATTTGATAATTTATTAATGTGTATTTAATAATATCATATATTAAATACAAATACACATTAATTAGGAAATGACGGTTCGGCCCGTTCGCATGTATTTTTCGTTTAACGTTTAAACGATTTATAAATAATCACCAGCATTTATAAAAGTCGCCCTAGTGCTCTACGAGTATGTTTCATTAGTGAGACTCTCTAGATTCAGGTATATCTGTCACAAAATCTAATTTCGTGTCCATAATTTACCCACCTGTAAATTATGACGACCACGGATAAACTAGCTGAATCATACAGGTCGAGGTCATTGCATACGTATAATCCCTTCGTCACAGGTATCCAGATAATCCCAGAGATATAGATGTAAACGTCAAATCTCTTTAGGTATTATCCCGTCGACGTATCTATTAGCAATCTCTAAATAATATTCGGAACTCACTTCCGAAGTATACTGTGGCCACATATTTAACAGACTGCTAATCATATATGGACTACCTATGCTCTGTACACAGAACTGATGGATCCTATCTTGATACACATAGGATATCCTGAGGATCGGTCCACACCCAACGAACAAGCGGAGGTCTGATCTAAATAGATCGGTGATGTGACTGCCATCTAAGTGTGGATGATGTCTCATACATCCATAGTGGTATCTCAAGTCGAATGACCAATATGCTACTCAACCCGAGAAGATTCTTATTGACGTTGGTGTACCATCCATTAAGAATCTTCGGTGAGTCGTTCAGTATTTATCCAATATAAACACATACACGTTTATACGAGTCTCCCTAGACTCATGGTTCATTGAGATAAACCATCGGACCAAGTCTCGATATACGAAATGTACTGGTCTCAACAGATTTGACTAACCGACCATTGTTAGTGAATCTTGACCAGAAACTATATTTGATAATATACATTTAGCAGTGACACTTCCCATTGTCAATTACAAACTAGCTTTGTAACTGTGTACTGCATTATATATTATCGGGCCTTTGTCTAATATATATATATCACTAAAAAACATTTAGTTTCAATCTAATCGTAATCAGATCGAATATGTATATAAAAACTGTAGGGGTTTTTAGGGGCAAAATCCGGTAACGCAGCGGAAGCGGTGGAAAAATCAGATTTTCCGATTTCAAAACTTTTTCTCAGATTAATTAAATAAACATATTTATTTAATTATCCAATAATCAAATTATGAAAATAAAATTCAATAAATCATATTTAAGTGAATTTACCGAATTACCCTTACTTGGTATTTTTGTCCATTTTAGTCCGAAATTTATTAAATCAATTTTGAATGATTCTAAATCATTTCTAAGATGAACTTAGCATGTTCAAAACATTAAAACACCAAGGCAACCAAAATCCCCAAATTTCCCTCACTTGGCCGAGAGCCTCCATTAGGGGGGGTTTGTGCATTTTGTCATTTCATGCATCAAAACACATCAAGATGTAATCCAATAAACATGAAACTTTATATGCATCATATACACATCCAAATACACAACATAAATGAAAAGCCCCAAATTTGGAATTGGTCATGAACCCTAATTTTTCAATTTCTTCAAATTGGAAAAATTAGACCAAATAGTTTAAATCAATTACTTTAATCATCATTCTTTCATCCAATCAAAGTCTCAACACAATGAAACAACTCAAGATCAAATCTAGGTCATCTAAGAGTGGGTCAACAACTCTAGATTAGCAACAAGGTTTCCAAAACCTTAAAAGAATGCTTACAACTACACTAGTCACAAGCTTCCATCATTACACATGCTCAACACTTCCACCAAACTTCCATTCATCAAAAACTCAAAGAATAAAGAAAAGAATAACTTAATAACATCACAAGATGTAGCCTAGATCATAAGGAACATTTTCTTATCTAAGAGTAAGTTGAGAAAACTTACTAAATCCAAGCCTTTCTTTGGTTTTTTTTTTCTTTTCTTCTTCACAAGCTTCTTTGGTTTTCTTTTAATGGAGTTTTTGTAAAAGTGTATTAGGTTAGAAAGTGAAATGAAATGAAAACAATATATACTTGTTACACTTTAGCCTTGGCCGAATTTGGCCAAGCCAAATACAAGAATATTAATTTCATTTTCATTTAACATAAATTTGATCAACTTGATTAAATATCTAAATAACACTTTATAGATATTTATATTAAGTCAACAAAGGAAACTTAATCATTTAAACCAAATATCCAAATGTTAAGATATTTATATTTTAATTAATTTAATCATTTAACAATTAAATAATTAATTAAATAAATAAATACAAATATATATTAAACATATGTATTATATTTACATTAAATATCAAATACATATATTCATTTAGGATAATAGTCAAATATCTTAATTTGACTATTAATTAATGTGTATTTAAATTAATCAAGTATTAAATGTAAATACACAATAATTAATCAAATGACTATCGGGTCCCTTTAGCATGTATTTTGCATTTAACCTTTAAACGACTTTATAAATAATCAACATTATTTATATTTGTTGCTCTGGTGCTCTACGAGTATATTTCATTATTGAGACTCTCTAGATTCAAGTATATCCGTCACGAAATCAAATTTCGTGTCCATAATTTATCCACCCGTAAATTATGACGATCACGGATAATCTCGCTGAACCATACAGGTCGAGGTCATGGCAAATGTATAATTCCTCCGTCACAGGTATCTGGATAAATCCCAGAGATATAGATGTAAACGTCAAATCTCTATGGGGATTATCCAGTCGACTATTCTATTAGCAATCTCTAAAAGAATGTTTAGAACTAGCTTCTAAACTTTACCACGGGCCCATGGTTTTATCTGATTGCTAATCATATGGACTACCTATGCTCTGGTACACAGAACTGACAGATCCTATCTTGATACACATAGGACACCCTGAGGATCTATCTACACCCAACGAATAGGCGGAGGTCTGATCTAAATAGATCGGTGACGTGACTGCCATCTAAGTGTAGAAGATGTCTCATGTGCCCACAATGACATCTCAAGTCTAAGAATCACAAGTGCTACTCAACCCGAGAAGATTCTTATTGACGTTGGCGTACCATCCATTAAGAATCTTCGGTGAGTCGTTCAGTGTTTATCCGCTATAAACACCTACACGTCTATACTAGTCTCCAATACTAATGGTTCATTGAGAAACCATTGGAATCATATGTTCCAGTATACGACATGTACTGGTCTCAACGGGTTTACTATACTGACCAAGTAGTGTAAACCTTGACCAGGAACAGTCTGAGAATGACAACATCATGATACTACTCAATGTTAGTTGCGACGTTTTTGCAACAGTACCATGACTAATCATTCTAAGGTCATTACGTCTTTACCATATAAAAAGATAGATTATATTATATTAAACTGCATATTATTTCTCGGATTAATTATGAAAAATATATTTATTTAATTATCCAATAATCAAATTATGAAAATAAAATTCAATAAATCATATTTAAGTGAATTTACCGAATTACCCTTACTTGGTATTTTTGTCCATTTTAGTCCGAAATTTATTAAATCAATTTTGAATGATTCTAAATCATTTCTAAGATGAACTTAGCATGTTCAAAACATTAAAACACCAAGGCAACCAAAATCCCCAAATTTCCCTCACTTGGCCGAGAGCCTCCATTAGGGGGGTTTGTGCATTTTGTCATTTCATGCATCAAAACACATCAAGATGTAATCCAATCAACATGAAACTTTATATGCATCATATAAACATCCAAATACACAACATAAATGAAAAGCCCCAAATTTGGAATTGGTCATGAACCCTAATTTTTCAATTTCTTCAAATTGGACAAATTAGACCAAATAGTTTAAATCAATTACTTTAATCGTCATTCTTTCATCCAATCAAAGTCTCAACACAATGAAACAACTCAAGATCAAATCTAGGTCATCTAAGAGTGGGTCAACAACTCTAGATTAGCAACAAGGTTTCCAAAACCTTAAAAGAATGCTTACAACTACACTAGTCACAAGCTTCCATCATTACACATGCTCAACACTTCCACCAAACTTCCATTCATCAAAAACTCAAAGAATAAAGAAAAGAATAACTTAAGAACATCACAAGATGTAGCCTAGATCATAAGGAACATTTTCTTATCTAATAGTAAGTTGAGAAAACTTACTAAATCCAAGCCTTTCTTTGGTTTTTTTTTCTTTTCTTCTTCACAAGCTTCTTTGGTTTTATTTTAATGGAGTTTTTGTAAAAGTGTATTAGGTTAGAAAGTGAAATGAAATGAAAACAATATATACTTGTTACACTTTAGCCTTGGCCGAATTTGGCCAAGCCAAATACAAGAATATTAATTTCATTTTCATTTAACATAAATTTGATCAACTTGATTAAATATCTAAATAACACTTTATAGATATTTATATTAAGTCAACAAAGGCAAATTAATCATTTAAACCAAATATACAAATGTTAAGATATTTATATTTTATTAATTTAATCATTTAACAATTAAATAATTAATTAATTAATTAAATACAAATATATATTAAACATATGTATTATATTTACATTAAATATCAAATACATATATTCATTTAGGATATTAGTCAAATATCTTAATTTGACTATTAATTAATGTGTATTTAAATTAATCAAGTATTAAATGTAAATACACAATAATTAATCAAATGACTATCGGGTCCCTTTAGCATGTATTTTGCGTTTAACCTTTAAACGACTTTATAAATAATCAACATTATTTATATTTGTTGCTCTGGTGCTCTACGAGTATATTTCATTATTGAGACTCTCTAGATTCAGGTATATCCTTCACGAAATCAAATTTCGTGTCCATAATTTATCCACCCGTAAATTATGACGATGACAGATAATCTCTCTGAACCATACAGGTCGAGGTCATGGCAAATGTATAATTCCTCTGTCACAGGTATCCGGATAAATCCCAGAGATATAGATGTAAACGTCAAATCTCTATGGGGATTATTCAGTCGACTATTCTATTAGCAATCTCTAAAAGAATGTTTAGAACTAGCTTCTAAACTTTACCACGGGCCCATGGTTTTATCTGATTGCTAATCATATGGACTACATAAGCTCTGGTACACAGAACTGACGGATCTTATCTTGATACACATAGGGACACCCTGAGGATCTATCTACACCCAACGAATAGGCGGAGGTCTGATCTAAATAGATCGGTGACGTGACTGCCATCTAAGTGTAGAAGATGTCTCATGTGCCCACAATGGCATCTCAAGTCTAAGAATCACAAGTGCTACTCAACCCGAGAAGATTCTTATTGACGTTGGTGTACCATCCATTAAGAATCTTCGGTGAGTCGTTCAGTGTTTATCCGCTATAAACACCTACACGTCTATACTAGTCTCCAAGACTAATGGTTCATTGAGAAACCATTGGAATCATATATTCCAGTATACGACATGTACTGGTCTCAACGGGTTTACTATACTGACCAAGTAGTGTAAACCTTGACCAGGAACAATCTGAGAATGACAACAACATGATACTACTCAATGTCAGTTGCGACGCTTTTGCAACAGTACCATGACTAATCATTCTAAGGTCATTACGTCTTTACCATATAACAAGATAGATTATATTATAGAAACTGCATATATTATTCATAATAATAATGTTTTACAGAAGTATTCAAAAGAAATACAACCGGGAATTGGTGCTATGAGCACCAACCCCAACAAAAATAAGAGGTGCAACCATAAATAAGTAATATTATGGAAAAAAAGGGATTGTTCATATTCATGAATCAGACATAAATACGGTCCGGATTGGCGCTCTGAGTACCAACCCCAACACGGATTAGATTAGATCGATCTAGTAAATAAAGCGGGTTTCCGGTGAAACCAGGTTTCTCGCTCGACTGAGCGTTGATGACCGTAACTATGGATACGACATAAATATGATATTGCGAAAGTAATTAAGTAATTCTGGATAAGTTTGGAAGGTTAAGGATCCTTCCGCAGCATTTGTGGAAACATTTCCGCAAGATTTTCCACAAACGCGTAAAATGAGAATCTAAGCCATCTAGCTGGTTTAGAATAGTATATAAAGATATATTAGAGTAATTAAGCTTTTTAAACCGTAGAATCGGAGAAGATTCGTGTATTCTGGGAAGGTCCGGAAGTTTATTATAGATAAGTAGAAAGTTCCACAAATAGCTGTTCTGATCATGTTTTGTTATTTGTTTTGACAGATCGAACCAGGATTATGAGTGTCCGCCAAGCCAGGTAAGTAATCCATGCGATGAATACTTGTGATATGTGTTCTGTTTGAATTTAGATAATAAAGAAATTTTATAAGTATATGTATAACCATAAAACAGAATGTATATATGCAAGTAAGATACTAGCAAGCCTGAGATTGAAAATATAAGAATGATGAAGTATATGTATACATGATATGTGAGCAAATGCATATGAGTATAATATAAGGATACTTGAGATTGAAGGGTTGTGGAAACTACACCCTAGGGAATGAGATTAAAGTTTAAAGAATGATAAGTTATAAGGAAGTAAGTATATATGTACAAATGCATGTAGAAGAATACAAAACAAGAACACGAATACATACATAGATAAGTATAAGCATGTATAAGTAAATAGGTACGTAAGTAGGCAGAAACAAGTATGTATGTTAGTATGCATGCATGTGTGTAAGCATGTGAAACAGAGTATGTATGTATGAGCAAGAGGCTGTGTGTCTTGAAGTACAAAAAGTATGTAAGTATACATGGAGAAATAAGTAAGCATGTATATAGTATGTATGTATATTGTATACAAGTATTTTGATGCATGTTTAAGTGAGCATAGAATATATGTGTATATGAATATATGTAAATGAGAGGTTGAGCACCGGACTTGAGCATGAGAAAGTATATATGTGAGTACTTGTGGTGTATGGATATGTATATTTGGTAAGGAGACATGCAGGTTATGATGTATATATGTGTGTGCATTTGATGGTTGTATATGTATTCAAATGATTAAGTTGCATAAGAAATGGCTATATTGCATAAGTGATGATAAATGAATATATGCATTAAGCAAAATGTTATAATGATGAGCATGTCTTGGAATATTTAATTATGTTTTCATACTTAATTATTAATTTATTTCAAAAATGAGATTTACTTTTCAGTTTCTAAAAAGATAACCAGTTTTCTTTACAGTGAATTTTAGAAATGAAAGGTTTTAGAAATTTTTTAATTTTGATACATGATTTTTATATTTTCGATGCATGGGGGAAAAACCCACCTCAGTATGTAACTTTATTCAGATATGGAATTGATGGACAGCACATGTGCACATGTAGAGGACTGAGAGGACGGTGATACGTAACGCCCCTAGATCCTAGTTCTGGACTAGCGATGACAGATGCCCATAGATCATAGTTTTAGGGCTTGGAGGGTAGCATAGATCCGTACCCCAGTTCTAGTTCAGTGCATTGGGGGACATCGATACGTAACGCCCCAAGACCACTAGTTTCAGGGACAGTAGTGGCATGCTTTGGGGGATAACGATATGTAACGTCCCCATACGTCAAGTTTTTCAGAGCCAGATTAGTTTACAGATATCATATTTCCATAAAACAGTTTTCCAGATCAGATTTTCAGAAAATGGAGTTTTTATGAACAAAACTTTTAGAAAGAAATGATTTTTACAAGAGAATACAGTTTTGAGAATGAGATTAAAGATTTCAGATATATTTTCCATGTAAACTTTCAAACCCAATTTTATAATCAGTTTTCAGACAAGATTTATAGAACACCGGTTTTCAAGTAAGTTTACAGAGATTTGGTATTTAGAAGCGTTTTCCAATTTCAGTTTGGAATTCAGTTTTCAGAAATGACATCCTGATTTCAGTTTTCAGTTCTAGTTTTAGATTCAGATTGTGACAAGCATAGATAGGAAGAGTTTTATAGTTTGAGATATGTGTTCAAATTGTTGCATGAGAATATATTATTGATAGCATATGCAAATGAATAAGAGAATTATGTTACATAATGAATTTTGATTATGCTATATATGTATTATGTGATTATGATGCATGATTTCAGACACATGGTAAGTAGTATATGAAGTATATATATGGCTTTGCATGTATGATGGAATGCGTAAGTACGAGGTGTGCGATTTTCATAGGTAACAGGTAAAGGAAGGTAAAAAGTTTGAATGTGTTTTTGTGCTATGATTAGTTTATAAATGATTATATGACGAAGATGTGGAGTGTGAACGAACGGTAAGAGTTATGTTATAGAATGGAATGATTAATTCGGAATTATACATGTCGGATAAACGATTAAAATAAGACTTAGTAAGTGGTTTTTTTAGAACTTAAATATAAGATGATGAATCAGACAGTGGTAAGAATAAATACATGGTGAGTTAAAGAAGTTATAAAATTTCAGAATTAAGATAAGTAAACAAGGGCAAAACAATGATATAAGTTAATATTTTAATTAATATTGGAAGATTTTATTTTTTGAATGCATACATGGTTACTTACTAAGTCTTATGACTCACACCACCACAGTTTGTTAGTTTTACAGGTTAGTAGCAGTCATACTGAACCAGCTTGATATCAATGAAGACTTTGAAGACAGTGGATCACCCCAATTGCAGTCAAGAGAGTCATTGAGTCCTGGGTCAAGTTATGGGTCATCACGACCCCTTGCATTTGTATTTGCACTTGTATTGCATATTTAAAGGATTATGTAATAGTATAGTATTATTTTGAGTTCTGGCCGGAGGCCAAGTGATTTGCATTTCGTTTATTGAGTTTTGGCCTGAGGCCAAGATGATGGTTGCATATATTTTGAGTTTGCATAAACAGGTTGTCTCATGGTGCTGGCTATAAGCCAGGTTGCATGATGTTCTGCATACATTATGTCGAAATTTTCGTTAGAATCAGAGACTTATGGAGGCAGGATTAGCCTGTCTCCTGTCGGTAACATCCTGGCTTAGGCGGGATGTTACAGAGAGGGGGACATAAAAGTTATAACTAATTAATTAAAGACGGTTTATAGAGTAAGTTATTATAGAGGACTGATGGTGAGACTTTAATTCATTAATTTGTAGATTGTAATGAGCTTATCCATCAAAAGCCCATAACAATTTCAAAGCCCACTCTAATTTCCGCACATAAATTAATATAGAGTCTAACATACTTTATTAGATCAAACAATTGGGTTTTACAGTTTCTATTACAAAATCAATTATCTTAGTACTTTATTAAACCCTATCTCACAATTAATAGAAGACCACAATAATATTAGAATAAAATATTCTAACATTCTCTCACTTGAGCGATATCAATTGTGAATGTTTTAATGCTAAGATTACTTTATGGATCCAAAATTGGTTAAAAAATAACTTTAGTTTACCATTTCATCCAATAAGTACCTTTCATAGCGGTAGCTACATTATAATGCAACATAGTACCTTTCACGGTCATGTATATTAAACAACCTTATCTACATGAATAAGATGTGATAGAGAAGTAAGATACAATAGCACTCACTTTATGATCTAAAATTTATCTGCTATCTTCTCTTATCGGTCACCAATTTCTCTACTTTATGCAGCTCAAGCACGTATGAGAAATCAAAAATTAAATAATAAGCATACAGTAGCACTCACTTTATGATCTAAAATTTATGTACTATATTCTCTTATCGGTCACCAATTTCTCTACTTTATGCAGCTCAAGCACGCATGAGAAATTAAATAATAAGCATGTATATCTTTTATTTCTTTATTATCTCGAGATAAACTTTATGTGTCACAAGACATACCAACAAGGCTTCTTAACTTTATGCCACGAGCCAATGCTTATGATTGACACTCATCATTAGACTTTACACAATGATATATCAAACAATAAATATTTATATCTTCCAATGAAGATGCACCTTTATAGATAATCATTGCAAAAAATCCAAAATACATGTCCAAACATACAATCGTACACACAAAATAACATAGTGCAATGATGCCTCCCACTAACCTATGGTATCAAAAGACTTTACCAAACCCATACAAGAAACATGCCTTGCATAAATAATGGGTCGCAGACCTTTGGTAAAAGGATCAACAATCATATCATTTGTACCTGATATCCTCTACTGTAATGTCATATTTCTTTACTGGCTCATTTATTGTCAAATATTTGACCTTCATACGCTTTGACCTAGTGATATTCTTATTATTTTTTGTAAATAATACAACTGAAAGATTATAACAATATAACTTTATAGGTCTTGAAATGGAGTCAACAATTGACATTTCTATAATGAGATTTCGTAGCCAAACAGCCTGTGACGCTACACCAACACATGCTACAAACTCAGCCTGTATTGTGGAAGAAGTTACTAATGTCTGCTTGATACTTTTCCAAGATATATTTCCACCTGCTAGTATAAACACATATCATGAGGTATATTTCCTATCATCTGAACAACCAGCAAAGTCAGAGTCTGTATTCCTTACAAGTTCAAGAGTCTCAACCTTTCTATATATCAACATGTTATATTTAGTCATCTTAAGATATTGAAAAACTTTCTTGGTAACAGTCCAATGTTCCTTTCTAGGATTATATAAAAATATTCCTAGTACACCAACTGCAAATGTAATGTCAGGTCTAGTGCATACTCGTGCATACATCAGGTTTTTCTACTGCACTAGCATATGACACTGCATTCATGGACTCTCTCTCAACTTTATTCTCAGATGACTGTGCCAAACTCAACTTATCGCTTTTAGCAATTGACACATCCCAAGATTTATAATCATGCATACCGAATCTCTTCAATATCCGCTCAATGTATGTCTTCTGAGAGAGACCTAATACCTTTCGAGTTCTATCTTTTTGGATTGCAATATCTATAATAAAATATGATTCTCTAAGATCTTTCATATCATAATGCCTAGACAATTACTGTTTTACCTTATGCATCATTCTTAGATCGTTACATGCAAGCAAAATATCATCTATATAAGACATGAGAAATATAAATTTACTCACACTGATCTTGATATATATGCATCTATCAACTTTACTTTCCACAAAGCCTAAAGAGGAGATTACATTGTCAAACTTTAGGTACCACTGACGAGAGGCTTGACTTATTGAATCTACAAACAAGATGATCTTCACCATATTTTTGAAATCCTTCAGGTTGTACCATATATACCTCTTCACTTAATTCTCCATTTATGAATGCGGTTTTAACATCCATCTAATGTAACTCTAAATCATAATGAGCTATTCTTGTCATGATTACTCTAAATGTATCTTTAGAAGATACAAGAGAAATTTTTTTAGTGTAATCAATTCCTCCCCTCTGAGTAAATCCCTTGGCAACTAATCTGGCTTTAAACCTCTCAATATTCCCTTTAGAGTTTTTCTTGGTCTTATAGACCCATTTACAGCCAATAGGTCTACAACTTTCAGGTAATTCAACAAGCTATCACACACCATTATATCCTATAGATTGCATTTCATCCCTCATTGTTGGGGTTTTGGGCGAAGGGCGCAGCGAAAATGTGGTTTGGGCGAAATCGTAATTTCAAAACTTTTCAAATTACCGAATAAATTATTCAATATCTAATATGAATAATTTATAGATATTGAATAATTTATTCATATTTCACCTAAACCTATTTATTCGATATCAAATAAATTCATAAATATATATGAAATGTCGTGAAACTTTTACGAAAAACGTTTTTCCGCAAAATGACGCAAAACACGTTTTCACCGAACCGACCACCCAACACTTATGGGGACTGCCCAGGTCAGCCCCAATAGTGTTAGGGCAGTTCATGGGCTGCCCAAACAGTGATGAACTCACTGTTTGGACAGCCGTCATCCGGTTGGCTCAAAAGTCACCCGGTAACACCGTTTTTTGCTGTTTTCGCTTATTTCAACTCCGAAACATTTTTCGAAAATTGTTCCAACTCCCAAAACACATCAAATACATTCATATGACATCAAATTCATCACAAAATTTCCAGTTTACAGAGATCTGATCCAGAAACCGAAATTATCTATTTTTTAAGCTTTAAATCCAATTTTTCAACATTAATCAAATTAATCTCAACACCAATTAAAGTCACCACACATGAACCACCCAAGAATAATTCTAGGCATTACAAGAGTGGTCATAACACTCTAGAATGATAACATGTCATCTAATGAATAAATTGGACCAAAATTACAATAATTCCATCTAAATATACTTCACACATGCACATAAGCTTCTAATTCATCCACCACAACCAAAAGCCCCAAATTTTACAACAAAGAAGAAACCCTATATCTCAATAGATCTTCAAGAAATATGAAACAAAATTTATAATCTTAGGGAGTAGAGGAATTACCTTTAATCCTTTATTTTCCTAAGCATTTTCTTTGATTTTCTTCTTTGCTTTCACTTGATTCATCAAACAAGCTTGAAACCCATTTCATTTTTAAGGCTCACGGCAATGGTAGAAAAAGTGAAGAAGAAAACAATTTTTTTTTTTAATTTAAATAGAAGTGCCGACATAAGGGGGGCAAAATGGTCATTATGCAAAAATTAATCCAATTAATTATATTAAGCTTTTTGGTGACCAATCAAATTCACACACATATAGCTTAATAAAGTCATTCCATGTATTCCAATTATAATTGGACAAATTTCATAACATTTATGAAATAAGTTTATAATTAATCATTTAAATATTTAACAATTAAATATCCAAATAATCAATTAATAAAATTATTATTATATATGTATTTTTATTTACAATAAATAACAAATACATATATTTATGGCATGTGTCAAAAACTCATTTGACGATTAATTAATGTGTATATAATCGTATTATGTATCAAATACAAATACTCAATAATTATGATTGGTCAAAATCCCCTAATGCATGTGTTATCGTTTAACCGATTAAACGATTCAAATTAACTCACTTAATCCGATGAAGTATTTTGAATAATCCGTATTATTCATATTGCGTTGCCCAAGTGCTCAACAAGTACACTTCATATTATGAGACTCTCTAAGTTTAGGTTTATCCGTCACGAAATCCAATTTCGTGTCCATAATCCACCAACTCATGGATTATGACGACCACAGATAATCTCGCTAAACTATGCAAGCCGAGGTCATTACATACGTATAATCCATCCGTCACAGGCTATCCATATTATACCTGGGGTATAGATAAAAATGTCAAACCCGTTCGGTATAATATAGTCAACTTTCAATTTACGATCTCTAAATAACACTCGGAACTGATTTCCGAAGTTATACCACAGCCATGGATTTACTAGATCGTAAACACGTGAGGATGCCTATGCCTTGTACACAGGACTGACGGATCCTATCTTGATACGCACTGGATATCATGAGCATCAGTCCATACCCAACGAACAGTCGGAGGTCTGATCATGAATAGATCGGTGAGGTGACTGCCATCAAAGTATGGAGGATAACTCATATATCTCACTCTGGTATCTCAAGTCGAAGGACCACTATGCTCGCTCAACTCGAGAAGATTCTTATTGACGTTGGTGTACCATCTAATAGGAAATCTTCAGTGAGTCATTCAGTATTTATCAAATAAACACCTACATGTCTATACGAGTCTCCCGAGACTCATGGTTCATTGGGATAAACCATCGGACCAAGTCACGATATACGACATGTACTGGTCTCAGCGAATTTTACTAACGGACCCGTGTTAGTAAATCTTGACCACGAACTTTATTTAAGGATATACATCTTATAGTGTGTTCCCAATGTCAATTTCAAACTACGTTGTAACTGCACACTACATTGTAAATCCTAGGGTCTTTGTCTAATATACACGTATCACGAAACCAGATTTAGTTTCGATCTATTCATAATCAGATATCTAATCGTAATTAGATCGAATAAGTGTATAAAAGACAAGGGTGCTACCATTAAATTAGTAATATTATGGAAAATGGAATTGCTCGTATTTATGAATGGGACATAAATACGATTCGGATTGGCACTCTAACACCAACCCTAATAATTTATTCCACTTGCTCTAGTGCCAATCCACGGTATCATATACATATCTCAATATATATCACATACCCATGGACCTCAAGAGCTCACCTAGCACTCAAGAGGTAGGCAACAACAAGTAAGCTCGCTTTACAAATTAAAGTTTGGGTTAAATAATAATTTCAAAACTTTACAAATGATTGATTAGCAAACTGTGTCAGACACGTGACTTCTAAAAGTCACTAAAGCCAAGAAACGTCATTATAAGATAAACAAATACTAAAGGGGTTTTCTTAATACCAGTCAAGAATCTCAAGACATGAACTAATTCAAGTCAATTCTTACTGCATCGGAACAACAGGTCCCGATGGTTTTAAATCAATATAACAATATCTTAGTCTACTGTCTTTCTATAACCTATTCTAGAAATACGCAACCATAAGTAAAGTCAGAAAACATATTCAAGTAATATGCTATGCAGTGGATTAGAAGCATAATTCTATAAACAATATAGGATAAAAAGAAAACAAAGCAGAATATTCCATAAAATTACGCAGTGCCTTAGTTATGGATTTTTAACCCAGCAGTGTTTCCCACTACTTTTCGTAATACCGTAATCCCCAATGGAGAACAGGAATTCAATAATTAAATCGAATTCCATAGTGAGAGTAGGATCCCATGAATATATTTTGACTCACAGCTTTGGCACGATCTCACCTACGTATATTCATTAGGTAGACAACTCATTGTCAATCACTCACCAGTGACTCCTAATTTTGGTCCTGACCATTTCTCGTTATGACAACTTTGGCACGTTCACAAGGAGGCGTATCAAGGCTTCACTTGTCAATGACAAACTCAAGCTACCGATGTAGTCCTGACAGCTTTGGCACGTTCAGGATTTCCATTTTCACTTGAATTTGTCTAGTATCAATATACAACTGGCATGGATAAAATCTCATAACCTACACCCTCACAGCTTTGGCACGATCTCGGATGCAGTTATAGAAAGATACTCATAAACCATAATGACAAGACGGACCAAGAAACATGTATCCAATACACGTCACTTAACAACATTATTTCTAAGCGGGGATTTTCCTCAGGAAGCTATACTCTACATCAAATGCAGAATTTTAATCTAAATCATTTTCTAAATAATTCAATTCTACCTATAGAAAACATAACTCAATTTAACCATTAAATTTCCGTCATATTTCCGTTAGCGTAGAACAGAAAAGTCAAGAAACATATATAGATTATATGCATGTGTGAATATTAAAATTGGATTAAATATCAAATATCAAGCATGAATAATGTAATGGATGAAGCATCAGACCTGCTCTGATACCATTTTTTTTGGGGTTTCGGGCGATGGGCGTGGCAGAAGCTCGGTTCGGGCGAAAATGTAATTTAAAACTTTTTCAAATTACCGAATAAATTATTCAATATCTAATATGAATAATTTATTCATATTTCACCTAAACCTATTTATTCGATATCAAATAATGACATAAATATATATGATACATCGTGAAACTTTTACGAAAAACGTTTTTCTGCAAAATGACGCAAAACACGTTTTTGATCGAACGGACCACCCAACACTTATGGGGACTGCCCAGGTCAGCCCCAATAGTGTTAGGGCAGTTCATGGGCTGTCCAAACAGTGACGAACTCACTGTTTGGACAGCCGTCACCCGATTGGCTCAAAAGTCACCCGGTAACGCCGTTTTTGGCCTTTTTCGCTTATTTCAACTCTGAAACACTTTCTGGAAATTGTTCCAACTCCCAAAACACATGCAATACATTCATAAGACATCATTTTCATCATAAAAAATAGAACAATTCCAGGTCTGATCCAGAACGGAAAAATGCCAAATTTCATGCTTTAAATCCAAATTTTCAAGATTAATCTAATTAATCATAACACCAATTCAAGTTATTGGACAATTATGACCCATAGTGTCACTATTTGTAAAAGACATTGTGGTTTTTTTACAAATTAACTATGTGACAATGAAAATTTCATTTTATCATTTTTTGTAATTAGATTACTTATATATATAAATGATAAAAGTCTTTATGATTAGTTCCGGATTATAAGATATGAGACAATATCAATCCACAAACGTTTAATCATTAAATATCCTTAATCGTAGTATTATCGAGACTGGACATCGATAATGCAGAATAGACTAGTATTACACTTATGCGTGTTATGGAAGCGTAACAACATAGTTCTCATATATTTAAGTATTGGATACTTATGCAAGTGTGATAGGAGGTTGTGTTTACCGATGGTACGGAAACAGCTTCGCTCTGGATAGACCCCGCGGAGTCCCATTGGTAGTATGACTATGTGTCTCTGGGAATCCGCTTCAGGGTAGGTGTATTTGGTCTTAACCTGAGACTTGCATCGCTAGTACTTGCGACAATCAATACGCTTTGGTTTTGGTCGTCCGAGACTTTAACAAGTTCTGTGTATGCATTTTCTATGTTTATTGAGAATCGTAGTGTATTGGGTGTGATGTCAAGACGGAAGTATCACTTCAGTCATATGGAGATGATGATCACGCAGGGATATAAAACCGGTTCTCTATTATGTTGCAACTATCGAGATAATATGACAAGGTCATGATTATCCGATTATAGAGACCAGTTGCTTGTGATCCGATATATACTTCGTACGGGGCAGACACTATTTCAGCTCCACGCCTTGCATGTGACATCAGATACTGGATCGCAATACGCAATACTACATATACTACGCCTGACAAAGATTACATATTCCTTAAAAGAATATTTCTGGAGAATTGGGTAGGCACGGCGCTTTGCTAGAAGCCAACCATGTCTCATAAATCGGTTAGAACCTGGTATGAGGTACGCACGTGTTTGGATAGTCCGACGACCAGATTTACTGCCAACATATCCAGGGATCTCATGGGTCGTTTCCCGAAGATTCACTGTTGACGTATGACTCGAACATAATTAATCTGGGATTAATTACGGCGAGAATTTATATGGGATAAAATTCAATTAGAAGAGAGAGAACGATTAATTCGGAATTAATCGATAAAATAATATATTTGATATATTAAATGAAATTGGATTTCGACGCGAAATTAAAATTGGATTTTAATTCGGGCGAACGAATTAATTTAGAATTAATTCGCGAGCGACTTTAACGGTAATTTTGCTAGGCATAATTATTTAATTAAATTTGATTTAATTAAGTCGCTACGGAAAAATCGTTAATTCAGAATTAACGAACCCGAGCCCGGAATATGTTTGCGGGCCTACTCGAATTTTGAAGTAAAGTGGGGCCCACAAGTCACATCACGAGTCAAATCAAATGTCACTTAAGTGATGGATGTCTTGTCACTTTTTGGTGATTGACATCTAGTCATTTTTGATTGATGGGAGTAGTTGGAGGCATTAATGGCATTTTTCCCTCCAAACTTGGTTTTGCTTTTTGGAAAAGGATATACCAAAATTTGTTTTGACTTTTTCATTAGTGGTATTTGGTTTTGAAAAAAAATACAAGCAGAACAAAAATTCTCCCAAATTTCTCTCCTTGGCTGAATTCTACAAGTTCAAAACGGAAAATTTTGTTGCAAAATTTTCCTTTGCTAGCACACAAAGAGTTCATACAAGGTGTTAGGGAAACCTCCCCATTGAGTTTGGAATCTCTACCTTCAAGCTTGGAGCTTCAACAAACAACTTCAAAGAGGAGATCTTGAAGCACTTCTCAAAGCAAAAGTTTTGTTATCAACACAACCATCCATCCGTTCATTGTAAGTATATTTCCGCTATAATTCTTTTAGTATTCACATTATTTCATGCTAGATTTGATCTTGGGATGACCTTAGAAACCCAACAATGGTATCAGAGCCTTAATGAGCATGAAATTGAATTAAAGGTTTATATTCTTGATTTGGGTATTTTTGATTTGAGCATGTTTTGATCAAATTGTTTGTTTGAGTATGCTTATATATTGATAACTTAGAGTTATGCATGATCAATTTGATGAAAAATTAATTGGATTAATTTTCCCCAAATTATAAGGCTTGGCCGAAAGTTATAGTGCCCTAAAGTCTTGGTAATTTTTTATTTTTTAGACCATTGGATGTGTTTAAAGACTTGGATATATTGATTTGTGATTTAATTGGATTGAAATCGAAATCGGATATAAAATCCTTCCATTGCCGTGACCAAAGAAGCATGAAAATGAATTGATTTTGTTTCAATAATGTTGGACATGTGTTGATTAGAATAATGCATGATTAATTAATTAAATTGATATTTTGGGAATGTTAATTTAGATAATTAATTAGTGCAATACACTTTAATTAATTAAATTATGAAATTTGGAATATTAGAATTTAATTAATTGGGCTTAATTTGGAATTGGGCTAAAGATGTTGTATTTGGGCCTAATGGGCTTGGTTGGGCCAAGTTGGTTTATGACAATTGGATTAGATCTAAATTGGGCCTAAACCATTCCATTAAGTCCAAATATAATATATGGGCCTTTAAATATTTAATTGGGCCTAATGGGCCAAAATTGATTTCTTGACAAATAGGGTGATTCCTTAATTAGGCCTTGGTATTTGGGTTTGACCCATATTGACCAAAGCCCATGCCTTAAGAAATTAATTGAAAGCCCATTGGACTTTAATTAAATGACATTGGATGTTAATTGGGCTTTGAGACCCATTAAGATTAGATTAGAATCTAAGTCGTAAAGGCGCATTTAAAGTGTAATTATTTAATTTGGAATTAAATATAGAATTAGTATTGAATGCAAATTAAATTGGATTTAAAATCGTAGTTCGATATAATTCAAGAATTCGTACTTTGAGTACTTATTCTTAAACGAGTTGGACTCGTGCAAATCAAATCGTTGTTTGAACATTGGATGATCACTTAATTCAAAGATTAATTAATTGGATTAGATTGATTGAATAACATGCTTTGTGTGAATACATGGATGTGTTGTATGAATAATGTATATCGGATGGATATTAGAAGGGTGAGGGAAATTTTGGAAATTGTTGTAATAAATTTAGAATTTATTAAATTGGACCTGCGTGTCCAGCCTTTATCTCTCGATTCTTTGTAATTCTCTTCTCACCTAATTCCCCTCAATGTTAATGAGGTTTCTTTAATGTATTATGTAATTGGGTAGAAGTTAGAATAGTGCTAGCCGGGGAGAGGAAAAAGAGTGATTTGTTCTAGGAACATTTGTGAGATATCCATCCGCATATCATTATTAATTTATTTACCGCGCCTTATTATGCTTTTAGAATGCATGCTTAAGGGTGTATGATGAGACCTAATCAAAGATAATAAATTGGTTGCCAATTTACGCAAAAAATCCTCAATCAAATATTAAGCGTTTTCCTTCCATTGAATGATTCATTCTCAAGATCCAAGATTGGCACTGGTTTGTTGGCCAAAGTCAAGACCTTTGTCCATCGCGGATGTGTTTGAATCATGAAGGCTTTGTTCCATATAGCATGTCTTGTCCAAGTTGTGATTTATTGGCCAAAGTCAAGATCACTTCTTGTCCATCGACATCGATTACGAAGCTTTCCAAAGTCAATGGGTCCCGCTTAACTGGAATCATTAAGCTTGTTGTGCCAAAGCCAAGGCTTAGTTGATTCAGAGGAAAAGGTTAGGAAAATATATTGGATATATTGGCATATATATTGTTTATATGTTTCGGACTTGGAAGTCCACCTACCGGATCTAGGAATTGGATGAGATCCAATTGATCTTAGAGATCTACCTAGTTAAATATCATACAGCTTGTTGGCCAAAGTCAAGGTTGTGTGTTATTTAACGGGATCCTAGCCCACTAGGAAACTGGGTTTCCCGAGTACTCAACAGAGGGTTAGAGGCTCGCCAAAAAATAGTGGGAGGCTAGTATTGAATTTGCAATTTCGTTCAAATACTTGGCTTTACGCGCTTTCAAATTATTTCGTCAATTATATATTTATTAGTTGGACTAATATTTTATTATTTTTCTTATAACAGTTGGACTGTACCCAAATATCGTTAATTGAATAGTTTGACTATTGCAATTAAGATGACTGGAAAGATCAGAGTTAGAGACATTATCATGGGTGAAAATGTCTTTAATGGCGCGAACTTTCCTGATTGGGACATGAACCTTAGGATTGTCCTGGGGGCTGAGAGGATGCTCTATACGATAGAGAGACCCCTCGGGCCTAAGCCCGAAAATGAGCAGCCGCTTGAGCTTGAGCTTTGGAAAACTCATAGCGATGAAAACTCAACTGCTCAGTCCGTCATGCTCGCTGCGATGACCCCTCAATTTCGTCGCCAAAACAAGGGATTGGATCCATATACTATGATGGCAAAATTGAAGGACCTTCACCGATCTAACCTTGTACCGCAAATGTATGAATTACAAAAAAAGCTCTTTCGCTCTCGAATGTCGGAGGGTATATCTGTTGAGCACCATGTGTCACAGATGATTGCCGACATTGAACAGCTAGGTCAGCTAGGTATAACCTTTGAGGCTGAGACTTCTATAGATTTGATCTTGCAGTCTCTTCCTAATAGCTGGAGCGGGTTCATCATGAACTACAATATGATGAACCAAGACCATACTCTTGGAGAGCTGATGATAATGATGCGTGAAGTAGAAAAAGAGCTGATGAAGGGCAAAAAGCGCGAGGCACACTTCGCTTCAACATCTCAATCTCCTAAGGCTTGGCCGAAGGCAACTGGAGGTGTAAAGAAGAAGAAGAAGAAGAAGAAGAAGAAGGCTAAATCGTCAAAACCTTCTGGGAAGGGTAATGACAAATCCCAAGATGTATGTCTGCAGTGTGACAAGCGGGGTCACTGGAAGCGTGACTGCCGCAAGTACAAGGCACACATAAAGGAAATCAAAGCGGGCAAGACACCGACTTCAGGTATGTTTGTTATAGAAATAAACATGTATACTTCTAGTTTTAAAAATTGGATTTTTGATTCTGGTTATGGTACTCATATATGATGTGCAGGATCTGCAGATTAGCAAGAGACTGGCCTCAGGAGAGATTGACCTCCGCATTGGAAATGAGACTCGAGTCGCCGTTTTGGCCGTTGGGACTTATATTTTGGAACTGCCCTCGGGGAATGTACTTAATCTTTCAGACTGTTATTATGTACCTAGTTTGACTAGGAATATTTTATCTGTATCTTTATTGGCCCAATGTGGCTATACTTTTGTTTTTAGAAACACTGGGTGTTTTATGTATAAAAATGATATGGAGATATGCAGTGCTGATGTAGATAATGGTCTTTATATTTTGAATATAAATCTATCTCAAACTTATAATGTAACAAACAAAAGGCTTAAACTAAGTAACAAAGATGAAACTTATATGTGGCATTATCGTCTGGGACACATTAACAAGACTCGCATATCCACACTTTCGAAGAGTGGGTACTTGGAAGGATTTGATCCAAATTCATATGACGTCTGCGAATCTTGTTTATTAGGTAAAATGCCTAAAACACCTTTTAGCGGTAAATGTGTACGTGCTACCAAGCTGTTAGCCCTCGTTCATAGTGATGTATGTGGGCCCATGTCTAGCCAGGCTAGAGGTGGATATGAATACTTGGTAACCTTTACGGATGATGCATCACGTTATGGTTATGTGTATCTTATGAGACACAAGTCGGAAACCTTTGAGAAATTCAAAGAGTTTCGACACAAAGTAGAAAAACAGACCGGTAAAAGTATTAAGACATTACGGTCGGACCGTGGTGGCGAATACTTAAGCAATGAGTTTCTTGATTACTTGAAAGAATATGGTATTCTTTTACGGTGAACTCCTCCCGGAACACCGCAATTAAACGGTGTATCTAAATGGAGAAACCGAACTCTGTTGGACATGGTAAAGTCTATGATGAGTCGCACAGAGCTACCTATTTCCATATGGGGATATACATTGAACATTGCAATACTTATTTTGAATAAGGTTCCGTCAAAGTCTGTTCAACAGACTCCGTATGAAATATGGACAGGAAATAAACCGGGTTTCTCATTCCTGAAGATTTGGGGTTGCTGGGAATACATCAAATGTTTGGAAGGTACCAAACTAGATACCAAATCAGATAAATGCCTATTTGTAGGATATCCTAGGGAAACCAAAGGATATTACTTCTATCACCCACAAGAGAACAAAGTATTTGTTGCTATACATGCAGTTTTCCTTGAGAATGAATTCCTAAATGCAGTGATAAGTGGGAGGAAAGTAGAACTCGATGAAAATCAGAGTGATACTGTTCCTGGCACAGAATCCTTAACGGAACACGAACAGTTCATCAGGGATGAGACTGTACCACAATCTTTGAATACACAAGAACCACGTAAATCAGAGAGAGTCAGAAAATAACCTGAGAGGTATGGGTTTCTGATCTCACCTCATGTAGATATTAATCTTATTGAGGAAGACGAACCAGCTACGTATGAGGAAGCGATACAAGGTATCGACTCCAGTTTATGGCAAGATGCCATGAAGTCCGAAATGGATTCCATGTACACCAACCAAGTTTGGACACTGGTTGATGCACTAGAAGGCGTAAAGCCTATTGGTTGCAAATGGGTAATCAAGAGGAAGACCGACATGGATGGCAATATACAAACGTACAAATCTAGGCTTGTATCGAAGGGGTATCTTCAATGAAATTGTGTCGATTACGATGAAACTTTTTCACCCGTTGCCATGATTAAATCCATTCGGATTGTGCTTGTTATTGCTGCATATTTCGATTACGAGATATGTCAGATGGACGTCAAAACCGCTTTTCTTAACGGAAACCTTTTGAAGGATGTTTATATGCAACAGCCTGACGGTTTTATCGTACCTAAACATGCATACAAGGTTTGCAAGTTAAATCGATCCATTTATGGATTGAAGCAAGCATCGCGTTCTTGGAACCAACGTTTTGATGAGATCATAAAAGAATATGATTTCGTTCAAAATGAGGATGATCCTTGTGTATATAAGAAGGTTAGTGGGAGCGCACTGACATTCATTGTCCTTTATGTTGATGATGTATTGCTTATAGGCAATGACATTCCCATGCTACAATCGGTGAAAGCTTAGCTTTCATTAAAATTCTCCATGAAGGATCTGGGAGAAGCAGCCTTTATTATAGGAATAAAGATTTACCATGATAGATCTAGAAAACTGCTTGGACTCTCCCAGAGCACGTACATTGACAAAGTGTTGAAGAGATTCAACATGGAACAGTCTAAGACGGGACTGTTGCCAGTGTCACATGGCGTCACTCTATCGAAGGACATGTGTCCTAAAACTCAAGATGAGAGTGACAACATGAGTCGGATATTGTTCGCCTCGGTAGTCGAATCGATCATGTATGCCATGATATGTACACGACACGATGTCTCCTATGCTTTGAGCATGTGTAGTCGCTATCAGGCCGATCCAGGTGAAGGTCACTAGATGGCGGTTAAGAATATCCTTAAGTATCTTAGACGAACTATGAATGCTTTCTTAATCTATGGAGATGGAGAACTTGAGGTAACTGGGTATACCGATGCAAGTTTCCAAACCGATAAAGACAACTGTAAGTCGCAATCCGGGTACATATTTTGTTTGAACAACGGAGCAGTAAGCTGGAAATCTTCCAAGGAAGAGACGGTTGCCGATTCAACAACAGAAGCGGAGTATATTGCTGCAGCTGAAGCAGCAAAAGAGGCAGTTTGGATCCATAAATTCCTAATTGGATTAGGAGTAGTTTCGTTAGTAGCTGAGCCTATTCCATTGTATTGTGACAATAACGGGGATATAGCGCAAGCTAAGGAATCGTGGTCTCATCAAAAATCCAAGCATGTTCTTCGACGTTTCCATCTGATTCATGAGATCATACATCGTGGCGATGTGAAGATCGAGAAGGTTGCATCAGAGGACAACATTGCAGATCCGCTGACGAAAGCTATTCCTCAGCAAAAGTTTGAGCGACATGTACATAGTTCAGGTGTTAGATGCTTGAGTGACTGGCTATAGGCCAAGTGGGAGATTGTTGGACAATTATGAACCATAGCATCACTATTTGTAAAAGACATTATGGTTTTTGTACAAATTAACTATGTGACAATGGAAATTGCATTTTATCATTTTTTGTAATTAGATTACTTATATATATAAATGATAAAAGTCCTTATGATTAGTTCCAGATTATAAGATATAAAATAATATCAATCCACAAAGGTTTAATCATTAAATATCCTTAATCGTAGTATTATCGAGACTGGACATCGATAATGCAGAATAGACTAGTATTGCACTTGTGCGTGTTATGGAAGCATAACAACATAGTTCTCATATATTTAAGTATTGGATACTTATGCAAGTGTGATAGGAGGTTGTGTTTACCGATGGTATGGAAACAGCTTCGCTCTGGATAGACCCCGCGGAGTCCCATTGGTAGTATGACTATGTGTCTATGGGAATCCGCTTCAGGGTAGGTGTATTTAGTCTTAACCTGAGACTTGCATCGCTAGTACTTGCGACAATCAATATGCTTTGGTTTTGGTCGTCCGAGACTTTAACAGGTTCTTTGTACGCCTCTTCTGGGTTTATTGAGAATCGTAGTGTATTGGGTGTGATGTCAAGACGGAAGTATCACTTCAGTCATATGGAGATGATGATCACGTAGGGATACATAACCGGTTCTCTATTATGTTACAACTATCGAGATAATATGACAAGGTCATGATTATCCGATTATAGAGACCAATTACTTGTGATCCGAAATATGCTTCGTACGAGGCAAACACTATTCCAGCCCCAGGCCTTGCATGTGACATCATATACTGGATCGCAATACGCAATACTACGTATACTACGCCTGACAAAGATTACATATTCCTTAAAAGAATATTTCTGGAGAATTGGGTAGGCACGGTGCTTTGCTAAAAGCCAACCATGTCTCGTAAATCGGTAAGAACGTGGTACGAGGTAGGCACGTGTTCGGATAGTCCTACGACCGGATTTACTGCCAACATATCCAGGGATCTCATGGGTCGTTTCCCGAAGATTCACCGATGACGTATGACTCGAACATAATTAATCTGGGATTAATTACGGGGAGAATTTATCTGGGATAAAATTCAATTAGAAGAGAGAGAACGATTAATTCAGAATTAATTGATAAAATAATATATTCGATATATTAAATGAAATTGGATTTCGACGCGAAATTAAAATTGGATTTTAATTCGGGCTAACGAATTAATTTAGAATTAATTCGCTAGCGACTTTAACGGTAATTTTGCTAGGCATAATTATTTAATTAAATTTGATTTAATTAAGTAGCAACAGAAAATTCGTTAATTCAGAATTAACGAATCCAAGCCCGTAATGTGTTTGCGGGCCCACTCAGATTTTGAATTAAAGTGGAGCCCACAAGTCACATCACGAGTCACATCAAATGTCACTTAAGTGATGGATGTCTTTTCACTTTTTGGTGATTGACATCTAGTCATTTTTGATTGATGGGAGTAGTTGGAGGCATTAATGGCATTTTTCCCTCCAAACTTGGTTTTGCTTTTTGGAAAAGGATATACCAAAATTTGTTTTGACTTTTTCATTAGTGGTATTTGGTTTTGAAACAAAATACAAGCAAAACAAAAACTCTCCCAAATTTCTCTCCTTGGCCGAATTCTACAAGTTCAAAACGGAAAATTTTGTTGCAAAATTTTCCTTTGCTAGCACACAAAGAGTTCATACAAGGTGTTAGGGAAACCTCCCCATTGAGTTTGGAATCTCTACCTTCAAGCTTGGAGTTTCAACAAACAACTTCAAAGAGGAGATCTTGAAGCACTTCTCAAAGCAAAAGTTTTGTTATCAACACAACCATCCATCCGTTCATTGTAAGTATATTTCCGCTATACTTCTTTTAGTATTCACATTATTTCATGCTAGATTTTATCTTGAGATGACCTTAGAAACCCAACACAAGTCACGACACATGAAGTACCCAATAACAATTCTAGGTGTTACAAGAGTGGTCATAACACTCTAGAATAGCAACTCATCATCAAATGATCAATTTGGACAACAATTACAATAATTTCATCCAAATACACTTCACACATGCACTACACTTCCAATATCATCATCCAACACCAAAAGCCCCAATTTTTCAGAATTGAAGGAACCCTAGAACCTTTATAAATCATCAAGAAATAAGAAACTAAATTTCCAAGCTTAGGGTTTTGAAGAATTACTTTAAATCTCCTAAATCCTTAGCATTTTTTCTTGATTTTCCATCATTTCTTCATGGATTCTTCAAACCAAATTTTGAGACCCATTTTTAGAGGAGTTTCGGCCATGGATATGAGTTCAATGAAGAAGAAAACATTTTCCGCTTTTAAATTCATGTAACCGACTATGTAGGGGTAATTTTGGCATTTTATAAATTTAATCTAATTAAATCATAATAAACTTTATCTTAACCAATCAAAATGGCACACATAAAGTCTAATTTAAATCATGCCAAGTAAACCAATAATAATTGGACAAATTTCATAACATTTATGAAAAAAGTTTATTAATTAATCATTTAAATATTTAACAATTAAATATCCAAATAATCAATTAATATAATATTATTATATATATGTATTTTTATTTACAATAAATAACAAATACATATATTTATGGCATGTGTCAAAATCTCATTTGACGAATAATTAATGTGTATCTAATTGTATTATGTATCAAATACAAATACACAATAATTACGATTGGCCAAAATCTCCTGATGCATGTGTTATCGTTTAACTGATTAAACGATTTGAATTAACTCACTTAATCCGATGAAGTATTATGAATAATCTGTATTATTCATATCGCGTTGCCCAAATGCTCAACGAGTACACTGCATATTGTGGGACTCTCTAAGTTTAGGTTTATCCGTCAGGAAATCCAATTTCGTGTCCATAATCCACCCACTCATGGATTATGACGACCACGGATAATGTCGCTAAACTATGCAATTCGAGGTCATTGCATACGTATAATCCCTCCGTCACAGGCTATCCATATTATACTTGGGATATAGATGAAAATGTCATATCCGTTCAGTATAATATAGTCGACTTTCAATTTACGATCTCCAAATAACACTCGGAACTGATTTCTGAAGTTATACCACAGCCATGGATTTACTAGATCGTGAACACGTGAGGATGCCTATGCCCTATACACAGGACCAACGGATCCTATCTTAATACGCACTGGATATCATGAGCATCAGTCCACACCCAATGAAAAGGCGGAGGTCTGATCATGAATAGATCGGTGAGGTGACTGCCATCAAAGTGTGGAGGATAACTCATATATCCCACTGTGGTATCTCAAGTCATAGGACCACTATGTTCGCTCAACTCGAGAAGATTCTTATTGATGTTGGTGTACCATCTATTAGGAAATCTTCAGTGAGTCGTTCAGTGTTTATCAAATAAATACCTACATGTCTATATGAGTCTCCCGAGACTCATAGTTTATTGGGATAAACCATCAGACCAAGTCACGATATACGACATGTACTGGTCTCAGCGGATTTTACTAACGGACCCGTGTTAGTAAATCTTGACCAAGAACTTTATTTAAGGATATACATCTTATAGTGTGCTTCCCAATGTCAATTACAAACTATGTTGTAACTGCGCACTACATTGTAAATCCTATGGTCTTTGTCTAATATACACGTATCACTAAACCAAATTTAGTTTCGATCTAATTATAATCAGATATCTAATCGTAATGAGATCGAATAAGTGTATAAAAGACAATGGTGCTACCATTAAATTAGTAATATTATGGAAAATATAATTGCTCATATTTATGAATCGGACATAAATACGATCCGGATTGGCACTCTGAACACCAACCCTAACAAAATATTCAATTCTTGCTGGACAATGCAAGCATCAGGAAGAACAATGTTAATATTTTTCAGCTTGTTCTGAATATGGATCATCATTAAAATGTACTCCCTAATACCTCCATTACCATTATACTTCATTAAGTATAATTGCTTCAGAAGGTATTTATTTCTACATTGATTGAGACTTTGTATATTTGAGATAAAGCTATCAGAAAATCTTTTGCTATAGTGGTTTCTGGAAAACCACTTAACAAATGTTCAGGAATTGATCTCTTCATAGTAAAATAGCACATATGATATGACTTATGCCATATTGTATATAGTTTCTTATCAATATCAATACTGGAACTATTAATATCAGCTGGCTTAGGAGTAGTATAGCAAGGTCAATATCTGCTAATTCCATAACCAACTCCAAATCTCTCTTCCACACTTTAAAATTGGAGCTAGTTAACATCTCTATAGTCATAGTGTTGTTGTTAATTATTTTGGGATATATGCCCAAGAGCTTCCTGTAATGTAAATAGAATTATTTGTTATAAAATAAAAGATGCATTGTTCATTTATCAATTATTTTGATTTGAATCGCATATTATAAATTATCATGTTTACCCTTGATTACTTATGTGCCTTCAGACTTAGTGTATGAATGTCATACATAAGAGGATTTAAGTCTGAAATTTGTAATCTAAAATAGTCCATAAAGAGCAAAACAATCGGGTATTTTGTTTGTGGTTTATCTATAGCTGCGGTTTATTCAATAATTATATGACGACCTTGATCCGGGATCGTCCATGTGGTGACATGAGAATGGAGGCACCTTATATGATGTGATCATATAGGACTATAAATTCGTTAAATAAAGAAATTCATTTCAATCTACTAGATGGTCATATATGGATTAATCTGAGTGTACTGCGAACTTCTGCATGGCAGGCTATGACCTTTGATTTGCAAAAGTGAGGTTTGTGTAGAAATCTCGACCAATAGTTACGTACTTTGGGGACATGGTTTGGTGTGTAGCTGAGGATGTTTTACATAGATATGAAGTTCACTCATTCTTGCGAGAAGTAGAAGAGTATCTTCCTTAAGGGTTGATTTGGTACTTGAAAAATTAGAGTGCTTAAATCTTCCTATTACGAATAGAAAGATAAATATTCATAATAGTTATGAATAAATCGTTTATTAATTAGCAGGGTATAACAGACATTATGACCCGACTCTAATTATAAGATACTTGTGGAGGGTCGATCTGTATGCAGTGATTAAATCGATGGACACTGATGAGTTTCGGTATAAAACATATCTACAGTAACGAGGGTGCAACTTTAGATTTTTAGTAGAATAACCTAAAGTTAATAATTCAAAATATTTAATTAAAGAGTTTTAATTAATACTTTGGGATTATTGGAGCTCAGAGTTGCAGATCCATTTGGTACCCGTGCTAGCTCGATATACTATAGCAAATCATATTATAATTGGATAGTCCAATTATGAACTCACATGCATAATAATTGATTATGTTAAAATTATTAATGTGATTAATAATTGAAGTCACACTTGAAAACTATATTAAATAAGTTTAATATAAAGTTTTCATTATTTAATGATTATGAAATAATCATATACATTTATATTTATATTTTGTAAATATTAAATTATATGATAATTTAATTATTATTTTGAATTAAAATGTGTATTAATATTTGATATCAATACACATTATTAATATGAGTTACAAAATATGTATTAAGATGCAGGTTTAATGTCTTTATTATGAAGACATTTAACCATGAATTTTGTTGTTACAAAATTTGAAAAGTTTGGCAAAAAATGCCCAAGGATTTAGGGATATAATGGTAATTTCAATTTCAATTATGTTAATATAAACTTAGCGATTAAAAAGGAAAAGTTATTTTGCTTTGTGATCTAATCTCATTTTTGAAAAAATACGTAGCCACCTTGTTCATCTTATTTTCTCTCAAGTGTTGAAAGAAAGAAACAAATAGTGTGACATTTTTCTCTAAAGAGTTTAGAGATTAAAGATTGTGAGTAAAGTCGACACTTCAATTTGTTGGTAACGAAAATAGCAAGGAAGGCCGGGTGGTATTGACGAAACTATCTTCTCATTCTTTTCAAGGCTAATTCGGGGTTGTCTTTGGGATGTTTCGGAGGTTAAAAAACACTAATAACTGTTGCAGAGGATTTAGCATAGTGAACAAAATTTTATGTGTAATGTAGTAGTGAATAGTAACTCGAGTACAATAGCAGTGAATAGTAACCATGAGTACTGTAGCAGTGAACAGTAACAATGCGTACTGTAGCGCGTTGTAGCAGTGAATAATGATTGCAAACACTGTAGCGTGGACAGTAAAATTGTTACTGTTCATAAAAAATTATACAAAACAGTTGCTAAAGGGGCTGGATAGATTCGACAATAAGGAGGGAAGAGCGGAAAATTTTTCAAAGTCAATCCCGGTGCCTAACACGCTTCCGCCGAGTGGGAAATCGTTTCCTACAATTGGCATCAAGAGAGAGGTTGAAAAATATTCTTAACCCTTCTCATTTTTATTAAAAAAATTTCTGTTATTTATTTATTTATATGTGATATAAATATTTTTACATGTTGTGATGAGTAGGCACAAATTTTATGTTCATGTGATGAATATTTTTTGGTTAAATTCATGTGATAAATGTATTACATTAGTCGTAAATTTTCCAGCTCTTATTTCTATGTTATTTTATTTTTGGGAATGTAAGGCCATAGGGTCAATTTTTACAAGTGTTGTAAATATTTTTCTTCGTAAAATTATTGAGTTGTATCAATTTTATGTAATTGAGGAACCGATGTTGCCAACAACTCAACACCATTTCATGGAGTGAGATTTAAAGACCAATGGATGCCTTGGTAAACTTTTGTACTAATTAGATTAGTATAGGAAAAATAAGAGTTCTGATCAATATAATTTTATTTTATGTTATATGTATATTTAATTCGAAATATTTAAATAACATGTCATATAGCTTAGAGTGTTTACTCTTGCATTTTCACATGTCATAATATGTAATAGATGCATGGATATTCTAGTCATAAAATTTGATTTTATGAAATTTAAAAGAGTTAAATTGGAATATGATGTGCATGAAAACAAATTAATATGATTAATCGTTTTAATGGTTTAAAAATTATAAATTCAAATTTAATATATATGGGCTTTATAAGTGGATTATGTTTTCCATTGGTATATCAGATGGAAACCCGAACGTAAATTCCATAGCCGATTTCGAATGGATGGTAGTGTGGTCTGCACTCGGGATATAATTCCACATACCATTGGAATTTGTAAGGCGTTTATATTAATTAAATTTTTGGTCCCTTATTTGAATTTCTAAATTTTAAACTTGTTAGTGACCTAAAATTTTAAGAGTTAAAATTAATTAGGTCACTAAAGTAAACTTAATTAAATTAGTTTAATTAAGTAAAATATTAGTTGAGACTAATAAGAGTTAATGAATAAATATTTTAAGAGTTAAAATTGGATATATCACTAATTTTGCACCAGTGTAAAGTTGAGTTATGTTTTAGCCGCGCATAAACTTGTAGGCACTAGTAAATTAAAATATTAGAAATTTGAGTAGAAACATTTAATCTTAAAATAGTGAGTGTAAGAGGGATATAAGACAATATATCAAGTGATCTCCGTTATTAATCCGAAAATATGAGATTCAAAAGGCGCCTCAAGACGGTTTTATTTTCGTCCCCCTACAGATGGTGTCCATTTTAGGTCAATATCAAGTTTGGATTCCAAGAGGATAGGAATTCTAGATGTATCTGGTGAACTGACCTACCATACGGCGGCACTTCACTAGTGAAGTCCAAGGGTTCTGAAACAACTGGTTACACTCACAAAGGAATGATTAAATATTAATCGAAATTCCTTGATCAAATCAAATAGGGGTTGGTTAATATAGGAATAAGAGTTATTCCCACATATATTAATCAATTGAGATTGTCTCGATCTATCATGCAAATACTTGACCTACCCTAATGTGACACTTATTTGTGAGATGATAGATTTCTGTGGCATATTAATTCTTTTAGGTTTCTAATTCATTATACATGGTACATGCATCATGTTTAATTTTATGCCCTAATATTTTGATGATTTTAATATGCGATGAATGAATACTAAAATGCATACTTATTTTATTTTCCGCCATAGTTTCTCCAATCATTTCAATTCCCTCAAATGATAAACTAACGGGAGAAAACTATGTAAAATAGAAAAGTAACATGATTGCCATCTTGATCCGTGAAGACCTTAAATTTTTCCTGACAGATGATCCCGAGCAAGCCAGAAATTCTGGCCAAGCTGTACGCGATGCCTACCAAAAATGGGTTGCTGCCAATGAGAAAACCCATTACTACTTGCTAGCAGACATGTCCGAGGTTCTTGCTGTAAAGCATGAGCCAATGGCTACATCATCTTTGATGATGGAGTCATTGCAAGGCATGTTCGGACAACCTTTAGAGCTGCAACATCATGAGGATATGGTCTCAGCGATGACCGCAAGGATGAATGAATGGACATCAGTCCGAGAGCACGTCTTGAGGATGATGACCTGTTTTAACACGACTGAAACTCATGGAGCTCGTATTGATGAGCGTAGCCAGGTGACCATGATCATGGAAACTCTTCCGAAGAGTTTCTTGCAGTTTAAGAGCAATTATGTTATAAATAAATTGACTTTTACTTTGACTCGGCTGCTTAATGAGCTCACCTATTATGAGTCCAAGTTGGTGGATCCTCGTAAGCCCAGTGGAGAAGTAAATATTGACGAATCTTCTAAAGCTATAAAGAAGAAGAAGAAAGGAATTGGGAATGCTAAAGCAAAGCCTATGAAGAAGAACAAGAGAAGCTCGAAGGATGCCAAGCCCAAAGGAAAATGTTTCTATTACAACAAGGATGGATATTGGAAAATGAACTGTCTTAAATACCTTGCAGAGCTGAAGGAGAAAAAGGCCACAAGTAAATATGATTTACTTGTGTTGATGGGGATTTCTGCAACTAAGGTATTTGAAAAGTTCGGCGAGGGCGGAGAGGGAATTCTCCTTGTCTGGAAGACCAATGCTCAGAGGGTATATGTTGTTCTTCGACCCGGCGTGGAGCTCGGGCCCAGTTTCTCTGGTACGACTGACCAGAGGGTACAATATGGCATAGATTTCAGAGACCGACAAAATCAGAACCGAGGTCGACCACAGTAGACCGGAGGCTCGGTTTGATTTTATCTTACCTCTTGGAACAAGTTGGCAAGCTCATATATTATGGATCGGGGCGGGAGCAGCTGAGGTGTTCGGTGAGTTTATTGGCCGACGTTCTATAACTGATGCGTGGCCAGGATATTTCAGACTTTTTCCTCTGAAATCTACTTTCGTATTTGAGATCTTACAGGCTGTCATCATTAATGAAAATGCGTGACAATGTACTTTTACGGCGTGATGTGATGGGAAATCAGAGGGTAGGCTTTGTTTTCAGCGATGACAGATGGGAAGAGAGCTTGTCAAATCGCCAGAAATCTGCAGTGCTGGCGGCACAAAGATATGGGAACAATATTGTATATCCATTGGTATATAAGGAGAGGGTGATCTCATTTGTAAAGGTTGGAAAACTTTTCATTTTAGCATTACTTGTAAGAAACTCAAAGAAACCACAAACAGCTCGGTTACTATTAGACCTGCCCCTAAACAGGTCGGTAGAGCTCGATTTGGTAATAAAACAGCCCCATCTATTTTATGCCCGTGGACGTAGGCTGGATCAGCTCCGCCGAACCACGTTAAACGCTTTTTGTCGATTTTTGTGTTTTGCCACATTTTTCTTCGGTCTACTCATAACCAAATAAATTCAAGGTTGAAGGAGGATTGTCTCGGGAAGATTATCTCAAAACTGCCCCTGGGACGAAAATTACCCGTCAACAACTTGTAATTGAGTCTTTATTAGTGGAGGATGATAAATTGCAGAGCTGAAGGAGAAAAAGGCCACAAGTAAATATGATTTACTTGTAATTGAGTCTTTATTAGTGGAGGATGATAAATCTGCATGGATTGTTGATTCTAGAGCCACTAACCATGTTTGTTCTTATTTGCAGCTACTTGACTCATGGAGGGATCTTGCTGAAGGTGACTATACCATGAGATTCGGGACATATGATGTCGTTTCAGCAAGAGCATTGGGAGTTTCAAGTTTAAAATTTTCAAATAATAGTTATTTACATTTGAACAATGTGCTGTTTATTCCTAATTTTCGCAGGAACTTGATTTATGTCTCTAAACTTTTGGATGATGGTTTTTCTATTTCATTTAATAATAATTTAGTTATTATAGCTAGAAAATGATTGACTATATGTACAAGAAACTTAGAAAATAATTTATATGTGTTAAGGCCGTTAACATATAATTCACTGCTCAACACTGAAATGTTTTTTAATGTTTAAGGTTGAAAAACCTAGAACAAAACGGCAAAAGATTTCTCATGATGACACATATCTGTGGCATCTTAGACTTGGTCATATTAGCCTTAACCGGATAGATAGGTTGATAAAGAACGGAGCTTTAAACCAGTTAAATCTTGGAACTTTACCAGTCTGCTAATCTTGTCTATAAGGAAAGACGACAATTAGAAATTTTACTGGAAAAGATATAAGAGCCAATCAACCACTTGAGCTAATACATTCGGACATTTACGGACCAATGAATGTAAGAGCCCGAGGAGGTTATGAATACTTCGTCATATTTATTGATGATTATTCTAGATATCGGTACATTTACCTAATGCAGCATGAATCATATATCTTTGAAAAGTTCAAAGAATAACTTGCTGAGGTTGAGAACCAATTAGGTAAGACGATCAAAACTCTACTATCGGATCATGGATGAGAATACCTTGATAGCGATTTCAAGGAAATCTTGGTTGAGCATGAGATAATATCTCAGCTCACAGCACCTGGAACACTATAGCAGAACGGTGTTACAGAGAGGAGAAATCAGACCCTACTAGACATGATGAGATCTATGTTTACTTATAGTTTACTACCTAGTTCATTTTGGGGATATGCATTGCAAACAATAATGTATATCCTTAATATAGTTCTATATAAGTCTGTTCCTAAAACTCCCTTAGAGTTTTGGAGTGGTCGTAAAGCTAGTTTACGATATTTCCGCATATGGGGGTGTCCAGCACATGTGCTGAAGAATAAAACTATAAAGTTGGAGAACGTTCTCATGTGTGCCTATTTTTAGGATACTCTAAGGAGACTAGGGGTGGGTTCTTATAGTCCGGAAGATAATAAAGTGTTTATGTCGATAAACGATACGTTTCATGAGGAGGATTATATGAGAGAGTTCAATCCTCGAAGTAAAGTGTTACTCGATGAGTTACTTGCTGGTTCGACCAGCACACCATCGTCAATAATAGTTGACAGAAACATAGCATATTCGACATCTGAGCGTCAGATGCAAGTATGTCAGAATGATTAGCCATCAAGACACAATGAGAGGGTTGTACGACAACTTGATCGCTATCTAGGAGTCGGAGAGGTACAATTTGTTGCATCTAGTGAGGGTGTAGATGATCCATTGACCTCTCTTAGTGCAATGGATGATTTTGATAAAGAGGAATGGCTCAAAGCCATGAACCTCGAGATGAAGTCGATGTACTCAAACTCAATCTGGAAACTTGTAGACCGGCCTGATGTGGGTAAAACTCATAAGTTGTAAGTGGATCTACAAGAGAAAGAGGGGAGAAGATGGAAAGGTATAGACCTTCAAGGATAGGCTAGTGGCCAAGGGTTATACCCAGAAAGAGAGAATTAACTAAGAGGAGACTTCTCACGAATAGCCATACTTAAATCCATATGCACTCCTCTCTATTGCTGCATATTATTGTTGAAAATCTAGTATTAGATATGCGGCGGAAAATTAAAAATTTTCAATTTTAAACATAAATTTCCAATCCAAGATCATAATTAATTTTTCATGCTTCATGATAATATTTATTTATGAAACATAAATAAAAACATACCTTAAACCTTTAAGTAATCCTCGTACCGTTCCTCGTAAATTCTTCAGAGCCACCCACACGTTTGGCCTCCAACGGTATCCACACAAAGCAGAGAGTTAAGGATTTTGGATTTCTCAAATCCAATATTATATAAGTGTCTTTTCTTTGGTGCTAGCTTAAGAAAAGAGACTTGTTTTGGGGTTTATGGAATATTGGGAATAAAAAAATTTGCTTAAAGAAAAATCAATATTTTTTTTTTTTTTTATTTCTTTCCTCTCACGTAAATTCCTTTTCAATTTTTACTTCAATTTGTTTTTCAAAAATTGCAAAAGTCTCTCACCAAGGTAAGTCACATTTTTGTCTTTCAAAATCCTCACAATTTTTGTTGTTCACAAAGTTAATGGAAAAATAGTTAATTTATAGGCTTTCATTTGAGTTGTTTTAATTCCAATCAAATTAGAATTAATAGGATAAGATTTAATCATATTAGAATAGGAATTTTAATCCATCCTAAATAAACAACCATTATCCTATTTTATTTAATTAAATTAATTAAATAAAATTTATCAATTCTAATCAAATTAGAATACTATAAATCTGAAATTATAATTTAATACAAACCCTTTGCTAAATTACATTCCAGACCTTATACTTTTGGAAATTACAAAATGACCCATGTACTTTTGGAAATTACGAAAAAGCCCATATTTTTCAGATTTGCACCTTGGTCCTAAAATTTCCAAAATTCCATTTTTATCCATAATTTCTAAAATTACGAATTTATCCCAAAGTTTAAGAACTTAACATTTAAGTCCTAAAACTTAAATATACATAATTTATCATTAACTCATCAATACTTTAAAGTGTGTGACCCATTAGGTTCTTTCTTATGTTGGCAATGGAGATAGTTATAGATTTCATAAGTCTCGATACATTAATCTAATTAATTTATCATCAATTAACTCTTTAATTAAGAAACTAATTTCCATAGATCAAGAGCGGCATCTAGCATCGCATCATGACCCCCAATTAAGAAAGAATACTAACTTTAATGAAACCTATTTTGTATACGATTATCGTATGATTCAATCCTTTCGCCTCATACATATCCCGCCAATGATTCTAGAGTATGGAAAATGTCTACTCTATTAAATCATGGCTATTAGAACAATGACTTAAGCTGGTAATATATATATATATAGAGTTTCTGAAACTCCTTTCAGAACTCGTCATGGCCATGGACTTATATTATCACTTATGTCAAATCGCGCCTCTTGGGATATCGACTATATGTTATCCAGAGCGGCGAATCTTTTATTGATCACTCATTATCTTCGTACGTTTTTCATATTACCCAATCATTACCCTATACACAATCTCGTTATGGACTATTGAGGTGTAATGTCAAAGCATATATGATCCACATACAAGATGCCATGGAGATCTCAAGTCTAAAGATCATTCATACTATCGTTACAAAGAGAAATCTCATAGACATGTGGATAACACTCCATATGGGTTCTCAAGCGGGTCAGTTTGATGTACTTGTTCTCCAACAGGCATCCATATATTAGACTAAGTGAACACCTTCACTAGTAGCTTATGAGATCAGCTACTTTCCTTCGATAAGGAAGCATAAATAACATATGCCGATCTAAATTGGATCTATCAATGTCCTCTGTTGATAATCCTACGATCAGTGACATTTAAGAATAACTGGATCTCATAAATTAAACTGTGTTGATAATCCTACGACCAGGGACATTTAAGAATGATTGGATCTCATAAATTAAACTTACTTTAATTCCTTTAATCATCATTCTAAGGAATTTATTTTACAAGTAGTCAAAATTATTTATGGACAATATTTATAAATAATTTGCCAAATTTTATTAATCAATGTAATAATATAAAATTACATATTTATCCCTATTGGATCTAGGGCATTTAACCAACAATCTCCCACCTGCACTAGAGCCAATCTCTATGATATTTTACACCAAACAATTCAGCGTGCCTATCATACTTTTATTGGATTAGTGCTTTAGTAAGTGAATCTGCTAAGTTCTCTTAAGTATGAATCTTCTCTATCTTCACATCACCTCTTTGGATTATCTCTCTAATCAGGTGATATCGTCTAAGAACGTGTTTGGATTTCTGATGAGACCTTGGTTCTTTAGCCTGTGCTATGGCTCCGATGTTGTCACAATACATTACAATCGCATTGTTACTGTCAGGAATAAAACCTAAGTCTGTGATGAACATTTTTATCCAAACTGTTTCTTTAGCTGCTTCTGAAGCGGCTATATATTCGACATCCATTGTTAAGTCTGCTGTTGTAGTTTGTTTAGAACTCTTCCAGCTTACTAAACCTCCAAACATAGTAAACAAGTATCCTGATTATGATTTGCAATCATCTTTATCAGACTGAAAGCTAGCATCACAATAGCCCTATACTTTGAGCTTGGAACTTCCTCCAAAAATCAAGAACACATCATTAGTCCTTCTTAAGTACTTAAGGATTATCTTGACAGTTATCCAATGATCTTCTCCAGGATTAGCCTAATATCTACTCGTAACACTTAGAGCGTAAGACACATAAGGTCTCGTACATAACATAGCGTACGTGATTGATCATATAGTAGAAGCATGTGGGATTTGTTTCATGCGCTCAACCTCTTCAGAAGATTTAGGGCACATCTCCTTATAGAGATAGATTCCATGTCTCATGGGCAAGTAGCCTCTTTTGGAATCTTCCATCTTAAACCTTTTAAGAACTTTTTCTATGTACGTGGATTGTGAGAGGCCAATCAACCTTTTAGATCTATCTCTATAGATCTTAATTCCTAGAATATAAGTTGCTTCTCCCAAATCCTTCATGGAGAATTTCTTAGATAACCATAGTTTGACTGATTGGAGAATTAGAATGTCATTTCTTATTATTAATATGTCATCCACATATAATATTAGAAATACGACTGCGATCCCACTAAACTTCTTGTATACACAAGGTTCATCTTCATTTTTGATAAAATCAAACTATTTGATGGTCTCATCAAAGTGAAGATTCCAATTCTGAGATGTTTGCTTTAATCCATAAATGGATCGTCGTAGCTTGCATACATTGTTTATGTTTCCTTTAGAAATGAAGCCTTCAGGCTGTGTCATATACACATCCTCTACGAGGTTTCCATTCAGGAATGCAGTTTTGACATCCATCTGTCAAATCTCATAATCATGGTATGCTGCTATTGCAAGCAAAATCCTAATGGACTTTAACATGGCAACTGGGGAAAAAGTTTCATCATAATCAATTCCTTGAATTTGTTTGTAACATTTTTCCATCTGCATCTGTCTTTCTTTTAAAGATCCATTTGTACCCAATGTGAGTTATCCCTTTAGGTGTATCTACTAGGTTCCAAACTTGGTTGGTATGCATCGAATCCATTTCGGACTTCATAGCTTCAAGCCATTTAGAAGAGTCAATGTCAGACATTGCCTCTGTATAACTAGTAGGGCTTTAACCGGTTCTGTGTACGCCTCTTCTGGGTATATTGAGAATCTTAGTGTATTGGGTGTGATGTCAAGATGGAAGTATCACTCCAGTCATAGTGGAGATGATGGTCACGTAGGATACGGAACTAGTACTCTTATGTACTGTAGTCATCGAGATAATATGACAAGGTCATGATTATTCGATTATAGAGACTAGTTACCAGAGATCCGACATGTGCTTCGTACGGGGCAGACAAAATTCCAGCCCCAGGCCTAGCACGTGACATCCGATACTGGATCGTAATACGCAATACTACGTATACTACGCCTGATACAGATCACATATTCCTTTAAGAATATTTCTGGAGAATTGGGTAGGCACGGTGCTTTGCTAGAAGCCAACCATGTCTTGTAAATCGGTAAAAATGTAGTACTAGGTACGTACGTGTTCGGATAGTCCGACGACCGGATTTACTGTCAACATATCCGGGGATCTCATGGGTCGCTTCCTGAAGATTCACCGATGACGTATGACTCACACATAATTAATCTGGGATTAATTAGTAGAGAGAGAAAATTAATCTAGGATTAATTACAGAGATATTTTATCTGGGATAAAATATTATTTAAAAGAGAGAGAACAATTAATTTGGAATTAATCGATAAATTAATATATTCGATATATTAAACGAAATTAGATTTCGACGCGGAATTAAAATTAGATTTTAATTCGGGCGAATGAGTTAATTTAGAATTAATTCGTTAGCGACGTGAATAGTAATTTTGCTAGGCATAATTATTTAATTAAATTTGATTTAATTACGTCGCAACGGAAAATTCGTTAATTCAGAATTAGCGAACCCGAGCCCATGAGTGTTTGCGGGCCCACTCGCATTTCGAATTCAAGTGCGGCCCACAAGTCACATCAAGCGTCACATCATTAGTCATTCAAGTGATGGATGTTTTGTCACTTTGAGTGATGTGATGTCTAGTCACTTTTGAGTGATATGAGTTGTTGAGGGCATTAATTGCCATTTTGGCTCCAAAATTTGTTTGACTTTTTGAAAGGCAAATGCCAAATTTTGGAAATCAATTTTTTGGTAATTGTTTTAGAAACACAAACCAACTCATCACACTTCTCTCCTCTCCCTCCACTTTCGGCCAAGGGCCAATCTTCTCTCCCAAAATTTCTTCAATGCCGTGAGCAAGAAGAAGGCCAAGGGGAAATTTTTTGGCAAAATTTCCTAATGCTAGCACACATTTGGAGTCTTACAAAGGTGATAGGGAAACAAACCCTTGAGCATGGAATCATTTCCTAAGCTTGGAACTTGACCGAATCATGGAGCACAAAAGGAGGCCATTGCCGAAACCAACAAAGAAGGAAGCTTGGAGCAGAAAAGTTTTGTTGTCATCGCATCGCAAAATCCGATCATTGTAAGTATGATTTCGCCATACTTCGTTATTGTATTCACTTATATTTCATTGCTTGAATGATCTTGGGACTATAGTAGAAACCCAACATTTACAAATTAAACAAGATTCACAAGTTGCATATGATTCATAATCAAAGGGGTTCAAGTAACCCTATTTATGCATTTTTGTAAGTCGTGTTTCATTGATATGACCAAGTCTACAACGCCAAATGTATGATTCTTTTAAACTATCTTATTTATTTATATTAAGGATAATGTTATTTAGTTCCAGAACATACAATCTATTGCTTAAATATCCAATACCATACGAAATATCATCATATGAAAATGAACAACAATTATTCTTTATTATATAATTAAAACCTTCATTGTCCAAACAAGATACATAAATAATGTTTCTACTAAGTATTGGAACATAAAAATAATTTTCTAATTCTAGAATTAATCCACTTGGTAATGATAAAAAATAAGTTCCTACGGCTAAAGCAGCAACTCTTTCTCCATTTCCCACTCGTAGGTCCACTTCATCTCTTTGAAGTCTTCTACTATTCTTGAGGCCCTGCATATTGTTACATATGTGAGAACCACAACCAGTATCCAATACCCAAGTAGAAGATTTACTATCATTAAGATTAACCTCAATCATAAATATACATGAAGTAGAAGCAACTGCTTGCTTTTTCTTTTCCTCGAGGTATTTTGCACAGTTTCTCTTCCAATGCCCATCATTTTCACATAAGAAACATTTGCTCTTGTCTTTCTTCTTAGTCACACCACCAGTGGGCTTGTAAGTGTTGGCCTTTTGGGCCTTACCCTTTGAACCTTTCTTAGGGCATTTCTTAAATTTTTTGGAACCACTCATTAGCATCACAGAACCTTTCTGTGATTTTATGTCTTTCTCAGCAAGTCTTAACATATTAAGCAACTCATGAAGTGTAACATCCAACTTGTTCATATGAAATTCAAAATGAACTGAGAGAAAGACTCTGGCAGTGATTGCAATACAAGATCAATATATAAGCCATGGTTCATGATAAAACCAAGATCATCTAATTTTTTAATATAGCTAATCATCTTCAGCATATGGTCATTAACTGAAGAACCATATTTCATTATGGATCGAAACATAGTCTTAGATATCTCATATCTTTCAGTACGAGCGGATGCATCAAACAACTCCTTGAGATGTGTTATAATTGTGCTCGCATCCATAGACTCATGTTGCTTTTGTAATTCTGATGACATTGAGCCCAACATCACACATACTGCCTACTCATTATCATCATAATGCTTCAACCAAGCATTATATTCCTCTTGTGTTGCATCTTCGACATGTTCTGGTGGAACACTATGTTCCAGGACATAAACCTTATTTTCTTGCCTAAGAACAATTCTTAGGTTGCGGTACCAATCCGTGAAGTTAGGTCCAGTCAACTTATTTGCATCAAGTATGTTTCAGAGGGAGATATTGTTACTCATATTTTGTTTGGAAACCTATATGAAGAATAGAGAATTTTGATTATATTTATTGCATTGATATAAACCATAAGATATTTGGACTTTTAATCTAAAGGTTACTCCCACTATTTTATTTGAATTTTTTCAACCCTCTGAGTGACAAAATTATCGTGGGCTACGATCCCATTTTACTTAAAATAAAATGACAACAAGGGTTAATCACTTTATTTAAGTTCAATTGGGTAGGTACTTATTACCAATTACATCTCACGTAACTCATGGATCGTTACGTTGATAACTCATGTCATGACAACTCTTGTCATCATATCTTATATGAAACTTGACTTTTGCCTCCAGAATAAATGATCATGACGAGGGTCAACTCATCAAATATTTTGGTTAAGTCAAACCATTATTTATAATCTAAACATATTCGATGTTAAACTTGATCTTGACGAGGGCCAAGTAATCAAGAATAACAAATAGTTCTGGTTTTGATTATAATAATGGAAGGCAATGTTATAGACTTAAATTATTCGGAGGGATTTTAGTTTTAATTAAACTTTAGAATAAAACATTTTGAATGAAAGAATGCACCAGTTAGGTTCCCAGAAGAGTGGAGGGGTCACATCGGTCCCACATAAAACTCAAACTTCTTAGGTTCTTATCGCCCTTTTGACAGAACCAGCTTGACATGCATCAATCAAACAAGCAGCTAAATTCCAAGTCTATTTAAATTAGGTCTCTTATTTATACATCTAATGTATTTTAGTTCATCACAAATTCTTTAAAATATTCATAATATTTTATTATCCAATCTTATTGGATAAATTTATGATATTATTTTATTATGTTTAATTGTTTATGGGACTTAAATAATTTATCTTAATCTTATTAGAATATAATTTTAATCTTCATTAAAATTCCATAATTAGAATCATTATTCTAATAGGAAATAATTTCCTTTATTTGAGATTAATGTATCCTCTTTAAATTTGAATTCTAGATTTTTAATCTGATTAGAAATCATTCAAATTTAATTTATATCCTAATCTTATTAGGTTACTTAATTTAAATTTATTTTAGAGATAAATTCATAATCCAATTAGAATTTTATTTCTTAATAAATTTTAATTGTATTAGGATACATTAATTGAAATTAAATTCTTTAATTAAATTTTAATATAAATCAAATTTTTTAAAATTCAATTTTTTTTTTAATATACTGGTTTTTTTTTTGGCCTGCAGCTTTGCTGCTGGTGTTAAACACCAAACCCCATGGCATTGTCTTCACACAGAACAGTGCCGTGGTTTACATATACATACATATACATATATAACTAACTTAATTAATTTGATTTAATTCTCAATTAAATCAAATTTCAATTAATCTCAAATTAATCATGTCCCATAAATTTAAACATAATCTTAACAATATTCATACAATCATATCAAAAGCATGCAAATTAATTTAGGCTCCTGATACCACTGTTGGAAATCTAGCATACGATATGCGGCGGAAAATTAAAATTTTTCAATTTTAAACATAAATTTCCAATCCAAGATCATAATTATTTTTTCATGCTTCATGATAATATTTATTTATGAAACATAAATAAAAATATACATTAAACCTTTAAGTAATCATCGTACCGTTTATCGTAAATTCTTTAGAGCCACCCACACGTTTGTCCACCAACGGTATCCACACAATGCAGAGAATTAAGGATTTTGGATTTCTCAAATCCAATATTATGTAAGTGTCTTTTCTTTGGTGCTAGGTTAAGAAAAGAGACTTGTTTTGGGGTTATGTAATATTGGGAATAAAGAAATTTTGCTTAAAGAAAAATCAAATTTTCCTTATTTTTTTTATTTTATTTTATTTATTTATTTTTTTTGCCTCTCACGTAAATTCCTTTTCAAATTTTGCTTCAATTTGTTTCAATTTATTTTTCACAAATTGCAAAAGTCTCTCACCAAGGTAAGTCACGTTTTTATCTTTCAAAATCCTCACAATTTTTGTTGTTCACAAAGTTAATGGAAAAATGGTTAATTTATAGGCTTTGATTTGAGTTGTTTTGATTCCAATCAAATTAGAATTAATAGGATAAAATTTAATTATATTAAAATATGAATTTTAATCCATCCTAAATAAACAACCATTATCCTATTTTATTTAATTAAATTAATTAAATAAAATTTATCAATTCTAATCAAATTAGAATACTATAAATCTGAAATTATAATTTAATACAAACACTTTGCTAAATTACATTCCAGACCTTATACTTTTGGAAATTATAAAATGACCCATGTACTTTTAGAAATTACGAAACAGCCCCTAATTTCCAGATTTGCACATTGGTCCTAAAATTTCCAGAATTGCATTTTTATCCATAATTTCTAAAATTAAGAATTTACCCCAAAGTTTAAGAACTTAACATTTAAGTCCTAAAACTTAAATTTACATAATTTATCATTAACTCAATAATTTAAAGTGTGTTACCCATTAGGTTCTTTCTTATGTTGGCAATGAAGATAGTTATAGACTTCATAAGTATCGATGAGTGTATCTATATGGTACAACCAGAGGGGATATCGACTCTATGTTATCCAGAGCGGGGAATCCTTTATTGATTATGGTACAGCCCGTATACGATTATCGTATGATTCAATCCTTTCACCTCGTATATATCCCGCCAATGATTCTAGAGTATGGAAAATGTCTACTCTATTAAATCATGGCTATTAGAACATTGACTTAAGCTGGTAATATATATATAGAGTTTCTGAAACTCCTTTCAGAACTCGTCATGGCCATGGACTTATATTATCACTTATGTCAAATCGCGCCTCTTGGGATATCGACTCTATGTTATCCAGAGCGGGGAATCCTTTATTGATAACTCACTATCTTCGTATTTTTCATATTGCCCAATCATTACCCTATACGCAATCTCGTTATGGACTACTGAGGTGTAATGTCAAAGCATATGTGATCCAAATACAAGATGCCATGGAGATCTCAAGTCTAAGGATCATTCATACTATCGTTACAAAGAGAAATCCCATAGACATGTGGATAACACTCCATATGGGTTCTCAAGCGGGTCAGTTCGATGTACTTGTTCTCCAACAAGCATCCATATATTAGACTAAGTGAACACATTCACTAGTAGCTTATGAGATCAGCTACCTTCCTTCGATAAGGAAGCAGAAATAACATATGTCGATCTAAACTGGATCTATCAATGTCCTGTGTTGATAATCCTACGATCGGGAACATTTAAGAATGATTGGATCTCATAAATTAAACTTACTTTAATTCATTTAATCAACATTCTAAGGACTTTATTTTACAAGTAGTCAAAATTATTTATGGACAATACTTATAAATAATTTGCTAAATTTTATTAATCAATGAATTAATATAAAATTACATTTTTATCCCTATTGGATCTAGGGCATTTAACCAACAATTATGACTATTAGATTTGGCAGATGGATGTCAAGACTGCATTCTTGAATGAAAATCTTGATGAGTGTATCTATATGGTACAAACAGAGGGGTTCATAGCCCAAGGTCAAGAGCAAAAGGTTTGCAAGCTACAACGGTCCATTTATAGACTTAAGCAAACATCTCGATCTTGGAACATAAGTTTTGATACCACAATCAAGTCTTCTAATTTTAAGTAGAATGTCGATGGGCCTTATGTATACAAGCGCGTTGTAGGCACTGCATTTTTGCATATAAGTCCCTATGATGAGTCTCATTTGGAGACACTACCTTTTAAGTCACGGAAGTCGCGGGAAACGGACGTCGGAAGGGGAAATTCAGAATAAGTATGTCATCAGATTCATTTCACAAGTTCACTGTTTTTGTTCGTGTTGTGTTCGTGACCACGTTCGAACGTCAAGCAGATTGCGGGCGTTCGTGTAGCTTTTGAATCGGCGTTCGAACGGTGTCGGTATTTCTGGTTTTGCTGCTAACCTCACACCCAAGCCCAATTAGCCCACCAAAGCCCATAAAACATATCCAATTAATAAAATGCATATTTAACACATGACAAATTAAATAAAATCTAAAAATCATATACCAATTTAAAATAAAATCATGCCTAATTAAAATCAATCAAATATATCCCTTCCTAATAAAACAAATATCATTCCTAAACCAAACAAATTAAATATATTAACTTCCTAATTAACCAAATCTTGTCTCCAATCAATCTTTGGTTTTCCTTACATAACACCAAACCATATCCTCATTTAATGCACCAAATCCCTTCCTTGTCAAGCAAGGATTCACCCATCCCCTTTGTCTATAAATGAGACCCAAAACCAAGACACTCCCCTCTATTGATACACAAAGAATAACAAGCAAAATTGTTTTTTCTCTTATTCTCTTCTCTATTGCCGAGCATATCACCCAAAAATCCCCTTCCATTGCCACAAAATCACCACCCAAAACACCATCTCCATTGCCGCACAAACCACCATTGAAACACTCCCCCGAGCAGTAAGCTAAACTATCGAAAATCACAGCCCCATATTACCAAAAATCAATACTTAAAACATTCACTGTTTGACCGAAAAACTGCCCCTGGAACCCCCCCATAAACTACCGAAACTCACCCCTAAACAGCAGCCCTTTAACCACAAAAACAGTAGCCTAAAACATCAAAAACAGTGACCGAAATACAGCAGCCTGAACAGCGAAGCAGCGAAGGGAAACGTTGAACCAGTGATCCGGAGGAGTTGCGGAGCATCCACCCTTCCGACGACCGCGTACGGTACTTCCGAGAGTCGACATAAAAGGTTAGACCTGAGGGCACTCTTCGTATTTATTTTTATTCATCTTTTAATCGTTTTAGTTATTTATTTCGTATGAGAGTCGTTTATGGATGCATGTTGTGGCTTTGAATAAAATGGAAAATGTGTCGCCTCTTGTGGTATATAGGATGGAAACCCATACATAAATTCCGTAGCCGAATCTGAATGGACGGTAGTGCGGTCTGTAATTGGGATACAAAGATTTAAGGCCGCACTCACCCCTCGCAAGGGAAGACCTCAAACTGTTGGGTTCAGAATGGTCCCTTACTTATGCCACTTGTAATGAAATAATTTGTGCAATAATTTAACCAAGCCTAAACAACATTTATTTCCATGGATAATCTACTCCTAAGTTCGCATGCATAAGTACAAGGCTCATATCTAAGTTTTCATATAACCTATGTCCTAATTTGCATACATAACGATAAATATGGCTAGCATGCAATGTCATAAGCACATTACATTCGATCATAGGCATGCCAGTAGATAATAATTGTACAATCACGCATGAAAGCAAATTGGAATAACGGCGAACATGCAATAGCACACGGTAATCTCATGAACATACTTCGATCATATAATGCGGAAAACAAAGAACAACCTAGACATAATGCAAATTCCAAAAGAAAAATAAATGACTAATCATGCTTGGAAATGAACAACCGAATAGGCTAAATCATGCTTGACTATCATCTCATGATAAAAATAATATGATTGATTACATGATACAAGAAAAATCACCTAAGAAACAAATTATGCATGACATGTGATAAAAATGACTCAGTTCAGTATATGCACGTTCGTGTAGCGTTTGAAAATGCGTTCGAACGGTAAACAGAAGGTTCGCGTTCGTATAGCATTTGAGAACGCGTTCGAATGGGACAGAACCTGATGAAACAAAATGCATTCGCGTTCGAGTAGCGTTCGTAAATGCGTTCGAACGGTAAACAGAAGGTTCGCGTTAGTATAGCGTTTGAGAACGCGTTCGAACGGGACCAGACCTGATGCATGAATAAAATAAAGGAAATACGTGCGCGTTCGCATAGCGTTAGTAAACGCGTTCGAACGGTAAATAGAAGGTTCGTGTTCGTATAGCGTTCGTAAACGCGTTCGAACGAACTGAGATAGAAAAAATGCGATCATGCGGCGTTCTGAAATGTGTTCGAACGGGGTTACAGCAGTGACCTAAAAAAAAGCAGTAAACAACATGACGCATACGTGAACGGATGAATAGATGACACCTAATAAATAATAACGAGCTACAAGGCGCGGCAAAGCATCGTGGTAAAGGATTTTAACCCCTCGACATAGAGGACCTTTAATCCAACTTACTAAGCCCATTCGCTAATAACATAATGCACATAAAAACAAAGACAACAATATCAGACTTTGTATGCCCGATTGAACACATCTTACATTCAACCAAATATACGTCATCCGGCGTGGCGAAGCATCGTGGTAAAGGATTTTAACCCCTCGAAATGGAGGACCTTTAATCCAACTTACTAAGCCCATGCGCTAATGACATAATGCATTTAAAAATAAAGACAACGATATCGGACTTTGTATACCCGATTGAACACATCTTACATTCAACCGAATATACGTCATCCGGCGCGGCAAAGCATCATGGTAAAGGATTTTAACCCCTCGAAATGGAGGCCTTTAATCCAACTTACTAAGCCCATGCGCTAATGACATAATGCATATAAAAATAAAGACAACGATATCAGACTTTGTATACCCGATTGAACACATCTTACATTCAACCGAATATACGTCATCCGACGCGGCAAAGCATCGTAGTAAAGGATTTTAACCCCTCGAAATGGAGGACCTTTAATCCAACTTACTAAGCCCATACATTTTATCTCATCATTACACAAACAAATAACATGCATAATTTAAATAACGGATAAATAAACGAATCAAACAACATAAAACAAAATATGCGCCATTTGCTCAAGTGGTACGTGGAGTTGTATCCCAAGTACAGACCGCACTACCGTCCATTCGGATTCGGCTACAGAATTTATGTCTGGGTTTCCATCTTATATACCACAAGAGGCGACACATTTTCCATTTTATTCAAAGCCACAACATGCATCCATGAACGACTCTCATACGAAATAAATAACTAAAACGACTAAAAGATGAATAAAAATAAATACGAAGAGTGCCCTCAGGTCTAACCTTTTATGTCGACTCTCGGAAGTACCGTACACTGTCGTTGGAAGGGTGGATGCTCCGCAACTCCTCCTGTTCACTGGTTCAACATTTCCCTTCGCTGCTTCGCTGTTCGGGCTGTTGTTTTCCCTCGGTTTCGCTGCTGTTTTGCTGCTATTTTGCTGCTGTATTTCGGTCATTGTTTTTGATGTTTTAGGCTATTGTTTTTGTGGTTAAATGGCTGCTGTTTAGGGGTGAGTTTCGGTAGTTTAGGGGGGTGTTCCAGGGGTAGGTTTTTGGTTAAACAGTGAATGTTTTAAGTAGTGATTTTTGGTAATATGGGGCTGTGATTTTCGGTAGTTTAGCTTATTGCTCGGGGGAGTGTTTCAATGGTGGTTTGTGCGGCAATGGAGATGGTGTTTTGGGTGGTGATTTTGTGGCAATGGAAGGGGATTCTTGGGTGATATGCTCGGCAATAGAGATGAGAAGAAGAGAAAATTTTTTTTGCTTGTTATTCTTTGTGTATGCGTGAGAGAGAGAGAGAGGAGTGTCTTGGTTTTGGGTTTCTTTTATAGACAAAGGGGATGGGTGAATCCTTGCTTGACAAGGAAGGGATTTTGTGTATTAAAGGAGGATATGATTTGGTGTTATGTAAGGAAAACCAAAGATTGATTGGAGACAAGATTTGGTTAATTAGGAAGTTAATATATTTAATTTGTTAGGTTTAGGAATGATATTTTTTTTATTAGGAAGGGATATATTTGATTGATTTTAATTAGGCATGATTTTATTTTAAATTGGTATATGATTTTTAGATTTTATTTAATTTGTCATGTGTTAAATATGCATTTTATTAATTGGATATGTTTTATGGACTTTGGTGGGCTAATTGGGCTTGGGTGTGAGGTTAGCAGCAAAACCAGAAATACCGACACCATTCGAACGCTGATTCGAACGCTATACGAATGTCCGCAATGTGCTTGACGTTCGAACGTGGTCACGAACGCAGCACGAACGAAAACAGTAAACTTGTGAAATGAATCTGATGACATACTTATTCTGAATTTCCCCTTCCGACGTCCGTTTCCCGCGACTTCCGTGACTTAAAAGGTAGTGTCTCTAAATGAGACTTATCATAGGAAATTATATGCAAAAATACAGTGCCTACAGTCGCCCCCACTTTGATGGGACTTGTGTAATATGTAACAGTGACAATCATATCAAAGTTATGTAATGCATTTTCACTTACCTGGCTCGCCAGCTGCCATCTGACTTGCCTGCTGTCTCAAACTGAGTTGATGATGTAGTGGACCTCGATCCTGGGACGCATCCCAATAACTGCAACTGACAACGGGGGCCTCGACCCTGGGACGCACCCCGAAACTGATGATGTAGTGGACCTCGGTCCTGGGACGCATCCCAATAGCTGCAACTGACAACGGAGGCCTCGACCCTGGGACGTATCCCAATACCGTTGACAAAATATGGGCCTCGAACCTAGGATGCATCCCGAAACTGATGATGTAGTGGACCTCGATCCTGGGACGCATCCCAATAGCTGTAACCGACAACGGGGGCCTCGACCCTGGGACGCATCCCAATACCACTGACAAAAGGTGGGCCTCGACCCTGGGACGTATCCCGAAACTGATGATGCAATGGACCTCGATCTTGGGACGCATCCCAATAACTGCAACTGGTATATGTGTTGACGTGGGCCTCAACCTCGGGATGCATCCCTAAGACTGCTGCTAGTATTGATGTGGGCTTCGCCCTCTGGGACGCATCCCAAAACTGCTGCTGGTATGTTGATACTTCTAATCGGCTTGTCTTTGCCGCCTTCTCTTTTCTTCTTCAAAACCTATGAATACACAAAACGAATGCCAAAATGTGTTACGTGTATGCATGCATGTATGAGTTTCCTTATCCCGTCGGGTTAGGCCTTCTGCCAAGTCTTCTCTTTCTCGGGAAAAATACTGCTTCAATCTGTCCACGTTGATCGGCTCAGTGAACTAGTTACCTTCCAAGTTTGACAGTTTCACTGCCCCATTTCCCATTATTTTCTGCACTATGTAAGGTCCTTCCCAGTTAGGTCTGAACTTTCCTCTCAGATCTGTCGTCGACGGCCTTGACTGCTTAAGTACCAAATCACCCTTTTTAATCTTAGTAGGGCGCACCTTCTTGTTGAATGCCCGAGCCAACCTCTTCTGATATATCTGCATGTGATGAAAGGACTTCATTCTCTTCTCATCCAGCAGTGTTAACTGACCAAACCTCTGTGCAGCCCATTCTTGTTCAGGTAACTCTGTTTCTGCTAATACCCTCATTGACTGTATCTCAACCTCCACTGGCAGTACTGCTTCTATCCCGTAGACCAAAGAGTAAGGTGTGGCTCATGTCGCTGTTCTTACTGACGTTCTGTACCCCCATAAAGCATACGGTAGTTTGTCGGCCCAATCCCTGCAGTTCTCTGTCATCTTGGCCAAAATTGTCTTTATTGTCTTGTTGGCTGCCTCAACTGCCCCATTTGCCTGCGGCCTGTACGGTGATGACTTATGATGGCCTATCCTGTATTTCTGTAGCATTGCCTTTGTTTCCCCCTGGAACTGAACTCTGTTATCTGTAACCACATGGTGCGGCATACCATACCGACAAATGAGATTCCAAGCTATAAAATTTGCCATCTATTTCACTGTAACATTGCGGAATGACTCGACTTCCACCCACTTTGAGAAATAATCTACTGCCACTACTATGAAGCGATGCCCATTCGATGCATTTGGTCGAATCTCTCCAATCATATCAATTCCCCATGCTGAGAAAGGCCACGGCTCTGACAACTCGTGCAACTCTGTGTGCGGAAAATGATTCAAATTACCGTGTGCTTGACAATCATTACAGTGCTTTACCATCTTCGCGCAGTCGGTCTCCATGGTTGACCAGTAAAAACCTTGTCTCACTATCTTGCGGGACAGATTCAACCCGTTCATGTGCGGACCACATACCCCGGCGTGTACTTCTTCCATTACCTGCTGAGCCTCTTCTTTTCTCAAACATTTCAACTGAATACCGTTTGCTTGCCTCTTGTACAGTTCCCCTTTCAAAATCACATATTGGGAAGCTAATTTCTGAATGGCTAACCTGTCTTTTCTGCCTGCTCCCTCCGGGAGTTCCCAATGTTCCAGATACCTTTGAATGTCATGATACCAAGGTTTACCATCGTCGATCTCCACTTCCAGGACTTTTTCTATCTCATAAATGGGTCTATTTGCTGTTTTCAGTACCAACTTCTCTGGATTTTCCCAAGTTGCTGCAAGTGTAGCTAATGCATCAGCCATTTGATTCTCTTCTCGCGGCAAGTGCTGAAACTTACAATCGGGGATAACCTGTGCCAACTTTCTGAGGTGAAAAAGGTAAGGTTTCAACCGTTCTTCTTTCAATTCCCATTCTTCCTGCATCTGTCGGATCACCAATATCGAATCTCCGTAGACCTCCACGCTCTCAGCCTTCAAGGCTATCAGTGCAGTCAAACAAAAGCACATGCTTCATACTCGGCCATGTTGTTAGTTACTCTGAACATCATCCTCTTGGCCAAAGGCAAAGTCTCTCCTCCGGGGGTCACTATCACGATCCCAATTCCGGCTCCTTTGTAATTCACAGCTCCGTCAAAGTACATTCTCCATCCCTGAATTGCTATTGCCTGGATCTCTTCATCTTGAAATTCAAACTTATGCTGATCCCCGTCAATGGGAATGCCAGAAACTCTGCTACGGCTCGCCCCTTGATCACTTTGGAAGTGAGGTACTCAATGTCAAACTCTGTCAGCAACACTAACCATTTTCCCACTAGCGAAGGCACTGAATGTAGATATTTCAAAGGATTCTCCTTTGCCACTACCTGGATCTTGTAAGATTAGAAGTAATACTGTAATTTTCTAGATGCCCATACTACTGCCAAACAGACCTTCTCTACTTCTTGATAGCGGGCTTCATACGGAAGCATTTTCTTACTGAGATAGTAGACTGCATGCTCTACTCCGGTCTCATCTGCCTATACCATCATTGCCCCCAGTGCTTCTGATTCTATAGCTAAATACAGTACCAAGGGTCTACCCGGTCTCAGAGGTTTCAAAACATGAGGCTTTACCAAATATTCTCTGATCTTGTCAAAAGCTGACTGACACTTCTCATTCCATTTCACTGGATGGTCCTTTCTCAACAGTCTGAAGATAAGCTCACATACTGACGTCAACTTGGCGATGAACCGACTGATATACTAAATTTTTCCCAGGAATGCTCTAACCTCTTTCTCTGTCTTCGGTGTCGGCATCTCAGTAATTACGTTGATTTTCTCAGAATCTACTTCTATTCCTCTCATTCCCACAGTATGTCCCAGTAATTTTCCTGATGTTACCTCAAACACACATTTCTTGGGATTCAGCCGTAGGTTGTATTTGTCAACCCTTTGAAGGAACTTCTCCAGTGCTTCTATATGCCTAATTCTTGTCTCTGATTTCACCATCATGTCATCCACGTACACCTCAATCTCTTTGTGCATCAGATCATGGAACAATGTAGTGGCCATCCGCTGATAAATAGCTCCTGTATTTTTGAGCCCAAACGGTATTACCTTGTAACAATAATTACCCCAGTCTATGACGAATGCAGTTTTGTGCTTGTCTTCCTCAGCCATAAGAACCTGATTATACCCTGAAAACCCATCTGCAAATGAATACATGGCAGATAAAGCTGCACTATCAACTAGTATATCAATGTGAGGTAGAGGAAAATCATCTTTTAGACAAGCCTTATTAAGATCTCTGTAATCCACACAAATTCTGACTTTCCCGTCTTTCTTCGGCATTGGCACAACATTTGCTAACCATTCGAGATACTTTACCACTTCCAGGAACCCCACATCTATCTGTTTCTTAACCTCTTCTCTGACCTTCTCAGCCCACTCAGGTCTCATCCGTCGAAGTTTCTGTTTCACTGGTTTTATATTCGGATAAGTTGGTATTGTGTGCTGGGCAATACTTCTGTCTACCCCAGGCATGTCCCATAGGACCAAGCAAACACTTTGGCATATCTGACCAATACTTCTTCTAATTTCTCCCGCTCTTCAACGGTAACTTCACTTGCAATCAGAATTTCCTTAGGATTCTCAGACGTGCCTAAGTTAAATGCATTCGTTCTGGTGGAGCTGATATCAAATATACTCAAGCCATGCAAGTTAAAGGAAAAAGACTCGGGCAAATAAGCAAAATGATTGTCTTTATTGCTAATAAATGCGGGAGTACACTCAAATAAATCAGGAAGATAAATGTCTTCATCATCGGCAGACACTTCATCATCCTCAACCAGGTTCTTCTCAGACTTCTTATCTTCTTCGAGAGTCAGGCTCTCCAACTTCATCAATTCTTCTTCCCAATTCTCTTCCTCCACAGCTTCTTCGGTCAGCGGCTTCTCACCCAACATATCTTGGAAGATCTCAAATCCAGGCACCACAATCCCATTAACTTCTATTTGTTCGGGCTCACCTTTATACCCCGAAGCCTTCACAAAACATTCCATCAATTTCAGCCCTTTCTTTTTAACCTTCGGCTTTTCCTCATCAGATTTGTACCCCAAACCCCTCCAAGTAGTCTGTCCTCTAAAGTCTGGCAGTTTTGAACCCTCACCGGCTCGAACTTCATTTTTCCCATGATCCTAGCTACCTTAGGATCCACCCATTCTTCAAAAGTTGCCGACACTTGGAACCTCGTGAAAGGTTGTATTTCCAAAGAAGCCACAACATTGTCTACCTCAGCTCGGATGGTGACAATTTCTCCCCCATATGGGAACTTAATCATCTGATGCAGAGTGGAGGGCACACCCCCAAGCTTATGAAACCAAGGCCTTCCCAACAACAAGGCAAAAGTGGCTGGGATATCCAGCACTGTGAACTCAACTTCATCCTCAATAGGACCAACCTTGACTGCTGCTACAAATGTACCATCAACTCCTCGCTTACTGTCATCATAAGCCTTGATAGTCATACTAGAGGGATCCAGATCTGTTGTCTTTATACCCAGCTTGGCCAAAATCTTCAACGGGCACACATTAATGGATGAGCCGTCATCCACCATCACACAAGAGGTCCTTTTACCCCTCACTTCAGCTCTGATAAACAAAGGTCTATTATGATTTCTCCCATCAGCTGGGAGTTCTTCCTCAGAAAAAGTGATAGCTTACAAAGCTTCCTTTTGCACTGACCCAACAAACATTGCGGGGTTGGCATCTTCCATCACCACTATCTTGCTTAAGGCCTCAACCATGGCCCGCCTGTGCTCCTGAGATGCACACAACAAATCCCAGATACTCAATTGTGCTCGGGTTTTCCTCAACTGCTGCAGCACTACATCTCCCTCGGCATTTTCTGTATTCTCAGCCACTTCTCTACCCTCTGATAACACTCATTTACCCTTCTCAGTCATATCATTATAGAAACGCCCACTGCGTGTCATCCCCCTCACTTCTTCTTCATCACTACTGGAGAAGTCTTCCCAGAAATTATGCCCCCATTATATCTCATCTTCACTGTTACTATCCCAAATTCCAAGGCAATAGGCTTGGTGGTCAAAGGATTTGAGGACAAGGCTTTCGGGTAGGCCAGAGTTTATCATATAGGTCGGTGGGGGGACAGAGTGGTAATTTGGTAGGAGATTTTGGTGTGTGTTGGGGCGTTCTGTTTCAGGGTCGGGTATATTTTTGGAGTCTATAAGGTCCTGGATTTCATGGCGGAGGCAGGCACAATTGTCAGTGTCATGGCCTTTTTGTTGGTGGAAGTGACAGTATTGGCTCAGGTTGAGATGTGGTGGTGGAGGGTTGGGAAGTGGTTTGGTCTCCAGGGGTTTCAGAAGTCCTTATCTTTTTAATTTCTCCAGCACTTTAGACAAGGGTCTCCCTAAGTCGGAGATTCTCCGATTCCGGATGGCAGCAATCTCCGCAGAAATAGGTTTGGTACCTGATGTTCCCCCAATAGGCCTCCTACTTAGGCCATAAAACTTCATGTTCTCTGCTTCTTCTTCTTCAATATCCATGACAGTTTCCCTCAACTGTCGGAAGTCATTGATCATGGAGGTCATCCTCCTCAGTTTCCCATAGATGGAGGGCTTGGTGCCATTGATAATCATCTTAATTTGGTCCTTCTCTGAGGGCCGAGTATGCATCTTTATGTTGAGTTTCAATCAAGTCCCAAGGATCATTTTAAGCATAAAAACGAGTATGAATACAACCAAAGGAGGTGCGGAAAAGACTCACATTGATCGGTAGAGATGCAACAAAGTTGAAGTGCGAACTGCTCTCCCTTGCTCGGTAGTGAGCTGCGCGTGGTAGGGGCTGCACGGTGGTGACTGGTTCGGCTTCTCTGAGGTTCGGCCATTGATGGACACCATTGAAGCTCCAAGCTTCAAGCTTCCAAGCTCACGAACTCACTTCCCTATCACCTTTGTATTCCTCCATGAGTGTGCTAGCACATAGATCTTGTAACAATCATGCTTCTCCAATTTCTTTCGGTCAAACCAGAGAAAGAGATGAAGAAATCGGTCCAAGACCGAGAGAGAAGAAGATGGGTTTTTGGCTCCAAAGAGTGCCAAAACCGTAAATCAGAGAGAGAAGAATTAATTTGAAATAAAAAAATTTTAAAGGGTTTTATATTTTCCAAAAATATTAAACCATTTACCAATTTTAATTTCAAAAAGCAAAGCATTAAATGCTTGTCAATCACCACAAATCAACTCACATCAATCACTCAAATGTCACATCACTTAAAGTGACATGTGATTTGACGCTTGATGTGACTTGCGATTTGACGCTTGATTTGACTTGCGTGCCGCACTCGAATTCGAAATACGAATGCTCTCGCAAACAATCCCGGGCTCGGGTTCGCTAATTCCAAATTAATGAATTTTCCGTTGCGTCGTAATTAAATGATTACGCCTAGCGAATTCACTATTCACGTCGCTAACGAATTAATTCTAAATTAATTCGTTCGCCCGAATTAAAATCTAATTTCAATTCCTCGTCGAAATCTAATTTCGTTATAATATATCGAATATATTAATTTATCGATTAATTCCAAATTAATCATTCTCTCTCTTTAACGATATTTTATCCGAGATAAAATATCTCCGTAATTAATCCCAGATTAATTTCCTCTCTCATCGAATTAATCCCAGATTAATTAAAGTGCGAGTCATACGTCATCGGTGAATCTTCAGGACCGACCCATGAGATCTCCGGATATGTTGGCAGTAAATACGGTCGTCGGACTATCCGAACACGTAAGTATCGCGTACTACGTTTATACCAATTTACAAGACAAGGTTGGCTTCTAGCAAAGCGCCATGCCTACCCAATTCTCCAGAAATATTCTTACAGGAATATATAGATCTGTATCAAGCGTAGTATACCGTAGTATTGTGTATATCGGCCCAGTATCGGATAGTCACGTGCTAGGGCTGGGGCTGGATAAGTGTCTGCCCCGTCCGAAGCACATGTCGGATGTCTGGTAACTAGTCTCTATAATCGGATATGCATGACCTAGTCATAATATCCCGATGGTTGCGCAACACTTAAGAGCACTAATACCGTATCCTGCGTGACATCATCTCCACTATGACTGAAGTGATACTTCCGTCTTGACATCACACCCAATACACTACGACTCTATGATAAACCCAGAAGTGGTGTACGCAGAACCGGTTAAAGCCCTGTACCACCAAGACCAAAGTCTATCGATTATCGTAAGTATTAGTGATGTAAGTCTCAGGTTAAGACTTTACACACCTACCTTGATTTCGGCCTCCCATAGACACATAGTCATAATACCAATGGGATTCCGAAGGGTCTATCCAGAGCGAAGCTGTTTCCCGTACCATCGGTGAAACACGACCTCCTATCGCACTTGCATAAGTATCCAACTTATATATATGAGAACTATGCCGTTGTGCCCTCACAACGCACACAAGTGCAATACTAGCCTATTCCGCATTATCGATGTCCAGTCTCGATAATACTCCGGCTAGGGATATTTAATGATAATCCTTCGGGGACTGATACTGTCTCATATCATCTCATCTAGGAACTAATCATATGGACCTCTCTTCATTTATACATCTATGGTGATCTAATCACAAATGATGATAGTGCAATTTCCTTGTCACATAGTTAATTTGTACAACAACACCGTGATCTGTACAAATAGTGACGCTATGGGTCATATTATCCAACAATCTCCCACTTGGCACATAGCCAGTCACTCAAGTGTCCCACACCCGAACTATGAACGGTTCGCTCAAATTGCTGAGGAAAGGTTTTCGTCAGCGGATTTGTTTAATTATCGTCTGACGCGATTTACACGATCATCAAATCGCCATGATGTATGATCCGAACGAATCAGATGATATATAAGTATATATCTGGATCGTCGATGAGACCTTTAATTCCTTAGCCTGTGCTGACGCCTAGCTCAGCTGCTAAAAGAACTATATCTAATATAATTAGATTTATTTTCGATCCAAATGGCTTCTATTGCTGCCTCAGCTGCAGCAATAATCCGCATTTGTTGTTTATTCGGCAACAGTTATCTTGCTCGGAAGATTTCCAGCTCACTGTCCCAGGTTCAAACTTTATAGTACCGCAGTATTTACCGGTTTGGAAACTTGCAACAGTGATCCTAGTCACTTCAAGTTCTCCTACTCCATAATTTAAGACAGCATCTTTAGTTCTCTCAGATACTAACAGATGTTCTTAATCTTCAATCCAGTGACTATCACTTGGATTGACCCGATTGTGACTCCATATGCTCGAAGCGTATGAGACACCAATACAAGTACATTTTAAATGTACAATTTCCCAGAGATTGTTAACAACTCCAAATCTATCCCAGTAGATCTTTATTCATTGAATAAAGGTTGTTACTCCCCAGAATTCTACGGAGAATTTCTTATGAAAGCCAAGCTTTCACCGATTGCTTTATGGGAATTTCATTATCAGTGCTCTCCCACTAACCTCCTTATATACACAAGAATCATTTCGTTTTGAATTAAATCATACTCCATTATGATTACATCAAAACGATAATTCCTAGAACCTATGCTTGCTTCAATCCAAACATGGATCGAATAACCTGCAAACCTTGTTTGCTTGTTATGGTACGACAAAACCGACAGGATGTTATAAACATCCTCCGAAAGGTTTCCTTTTCAGGAAAGCGATTTTCCGTTAAGCTGTCATATTTCATAAATGAAATACACAGCTTTAGCAAGCATTATCCAAATGGATTTACAATGGCAACAGGTAAAAGGTTTCGTCGGAATCAACACAATGTTGATAACTCTACCTTTTCTTTACAAGCCTAGCTTAGTACGTTGGTATGTTGCCTTCCATGTATGTCTTCCTTGAAGACTTATAAAGTACCAATAGGCACAATGCCTTATGGTACATCAACTAGTATCCAAACTTGTTGATATACATGGAATCCATTTTGGACTCATGACACTTTGTCATAATAGGGAGTCGATACCTTGTATCACTACCTCATACGTAATCAGTTGGTGTACCTTAAAAGATTAACATCTTTATGAGGTGAGATCAGAAACCCATACCCCAGGTTATTTTCTGACTCTCTCTGATCTACGCGGTTCTTGTGTACTCGAAGATTAATGAATAGTTTCATCATTGATGAACTATTTATGTTCCATTAGGAATAGGTGCCTTGAATAGTATTACTCTGATTTTCATTGAGTTTTACTATCCTCCCACTTACCACTGCATGTCGGTATTCCTCTCAGGAAAACTGCATGGTGAGCAACAACCTAATTGTTCTCTGGTGAGATGTATAAATACAATACTTATGGTATCCCTAGGATAGCCTACAATTGACAGTTATCCAATTTGGGTTCTAGTTTGGTATCATCCAAACATATGCCTAGCATCCCAAATGGTCAGGAATGAGAAACCCGGTTTCTTTCCCGTTCATATCTAATATGATATTTGTGAAACAAATTATTAATAGAACTTTATTCTAAATAAGTTATTGCACTGTTAAAACTTATCCGTTGAAGGAAATGGTAGCTCAGAGCGACTCATGATTAGTCTTATCATGTCTAACATGATTCGGTTAATCCGTTCGGACACACCGTCACTTTGACGTGTTCCGGGAGGAGTCCTTATTTGAAAGAATACTATACTCTTTCAAGTATATAAGAAACTTATTGCTTAAGTATTTTCCATTACGGTCTTACCGTGACGGTATAATACTATAGCCGATCTGTTTGTCTATTTCGTGTCGAAACTCTAAAAGTTTCCTATTTGTGTTCTTCAAAAGAAACACATAACCATAATGCGATGCCACATCCGTATAGGTCACGAAATATTCATATCTACATCTAGCCTAGCTAGACATGGGCCCACTAACTTCACCATGAATAGGGCTAACAGATCGGTGGCACTTACATTATTACCAAGTAAACAGTGTTTTAGGTACTTTACCTAACAAACTAGATTCGTAGACTTTATTTGAATAGTCAAATCAGTCCTAGTACCCACTCTTCAAAAGTGTGGATATACGAGTCTTGTATAATTGTGTCCTAGACAACAATGCCACAAATAAGTCTCTATTGATCAAATCAATTTGAGCTATTTATTTGTCATTTTATATGTTTGAGATTTTATTTATATTCAAAATATAAATTCTGTTATTTACATCTAATGTATTTATCTCAGTATCATCTTTATATAATAAAACACTTAGTGTTCTATAATATAAAGGTTTTATCTGTAACGGATTAAATACTGATATAGAGATAATGTCTCTAGTCAAACTAGTTACATTATAACAGTTCCTAATTTAAGTACATACCCAAGGGTAGTTCCTAAACTTAGGTATCTACGGTCGAAACAGCGACTTTCGACCCGTTTCCGATTCGCAGAGCAATCTCAGCTTGAAGTCAGTATCCTGCTCAAAGCAGATTCTGAACATCAATACATATATTTTATGTACCACACTAAGTATTTAAAATCTAATTTCAATACTAGCTGTGAACATAACTAAGACAAACATTTTCAAAGTAAGAGCCTTGCCCTTTCTTTAATTCCTTCGTGTCTGCCATATCCAAATGGTAGTCACTTTGGGATATGTCAATTATCCTTTTCAATATTTCAGAAACCTTAGGCCAAGCCTTGGGTTTTTAGAATATCGAAACGATGTGCACCTCGTGCTACATGCCCAATTGCAAACTTTGACTTTATCTCCTCTAGAATAGTCAATTAATTCTCCAAGAATTATAAATTGTAATTTTAATACTTCTTAAATCTAAAATTAGATTTATGACAAGTATATTAAATTAAGCACTAAAGTCATCATCACATAAATCTTCCAAAGATTTTATGCTCTACTTATTTTGCTTAATTTTGGGCTTAAGGTATAATAAGTTATTTTATCAAATAAAGTAACTTATTATTTATTCCCAATTTGAAAATTAAATTATTTAAATATTTTAATCCCAGATTATATTTTAAATATCCAACTTTTCAATTTTATCTTGATTACAATAGTCCAACTATTTAATCAACGATTAGTGGTACTATATATATATAATGATTATAATAGTCCAACTATATAATCAAATATAATCCAAATTAATTAACCTCAATTACATTGATTACTATAATCCAATTATAAAATCAACTGTAAACTGAAATTAATTAATTCAAATATATTGATTAATATAATCCAATTATATATAATCAAGTATAATACAGTCCAACTGTTTATTAAAGCAACAATTTAAATATTAGTCCAACTAACATTTAATATTACGACGAAATAATTTGAATGAGCGCGTACGGCGAGTAATTGAACGAATATTGCAAATTCAATTCTTGCCTCCCACTATTTTTCGTCGAGCCTCTAACCCTCTATCGAGTACTCGGGAAACCGTGTTTCCTAGTGGGCTAGGATCCCGTTAAATATCACACAATCTTGACTTTGGCCAACAAATTGTATGATAATTAACTAGGTAGATCTCGAAGATCAATTGGATCTCATCCAACTCCTAGATCCAGTAGGTGGACATCCAAGTCCCAAACATATATCTAATATATGCCTATATATCAAATATATACCCTAACCTTTTTCCTCTGAATCAACTAGGCCTTGGCTTTGGCACAACAAACCTAGTGATCCCAGTCAAGCGCGGACCCATTGACATGGAAGCTTCATAATCAATGTCAATGGACAAGAAGTGGTCTTGACTTTGGCAAACAAACCACAACTTGGACACGACACCGATATGGAACAAAGCCTCGTGATTAAAACACATCTTCGACGGACAAGGGCTTGACTTTGGCCAACAACCCATGCCAATCTAGGATCTTGAGCAAGAATCACTCAATGGAAGGAAAAGACGCATGATATTTGATGAGGGTTTTTCGTGTGCAAATTGGCTACCAGTTTTAATTATCTTTGTTAAGGTCTCATCATCATACACCCTTAAACATGCATTCTAAACACATAATAAAGCGCATATGTAAAATAATAATGATATGCGGATGGATACTTTACATTGATCCTAGATCAAATCTCTCTCTTTTTCTCTCCAAGCTAGCAATTGTATTACTTCTACCCGTTACACTACACTTCTAAAGAAACCTCATTTACATTGAGGGGAATAGGTGAGAAGAGAATACAAAGAAATAGGAGATAAGGCTGGACTCGCAGGTCCAATTAATAAATCAAATTTATTACAATTTCCAAAATCGCCCCACCCGGCTAATATCCATCCGATATACATTATTCAAACATCACAACCATGTATTCATACAAGCATGTTATCAATCAATCTAATCAAATAATTAATCTGATAATTAGTGATCATCCAATGTTCAAACAAAGATTTGATTTTGTTCGAGTCAAACTCGTATTGCGAACACGTACTCAAAGTACGATTTCTACGAATTAAATTAAATTACATAATTAAATCCAATTTAATACGCATTTAATTCTAATTCATTATTTAATTCCAAATTAAATATTACACTTTATAAAATAAACCTTTACGACTTAAATTCCAAATTTAATCGTTACGGGTCTCAAAGCCCGATTAATATCCAATATTAATTTAATTAAAGTCCAATGGGCTTTTAATTAATTTCTTCAAGGCGTGGACTTTTGGTCAACTCGGGTCAAACCGAATAACCAAAATCCAATCCGGGAGTTACCCCATAAGCCCATAAATTAATTTAGGCCCATTAGGCCCAATTAAACGTTAAAGGTTCATTAGTCGCATTTGGGCCTTTTGGAAGCGGTTTTGGGCCTAATTGGATCCAACCAATTTTGGCCTAAACCAACTTTGTACAACAAAGTCCAATAAACCCAATAACAACTTTAAAAGCCCAAATCCAATTTTAAAGCCCAATAATTAATTCCAAAAATTCCAAATTTCCCAATTAAATTACCTAAAGTGTATAACATTATTAATTACCCAAATCAAAGTTTCCAAAACATCAAATTTATCCAATTAATCATGCTTATCATCAATTAATCATATCCAACATAATTTGATCAAAATCAAACCCAATTTCATGCTTCAAGTGTCTCGGCCAAAGAGGGAAATTATGCCCAAATCAAATTCAATCCAATTGAACCAAATTAAACATAAATTCAACATCCCCAAATGATTTCCAAGTCATCCTATGAACAAAAAAACAAAAATCCAAGACATTAGGGCACTTACTAAATTCGGCCAACCAAAGCAATTTGGGGAAAATTGTTCCAAACACTTTTTCATCAAATTGATCTAATCAATCCTCAATTAAACAAAATTTAAGCATTCTAAATCATCCAATTTCATTAAACATGCTCAAAATCAAGTTTACCCAAATTAAAGTTTTGGCCAACAATAAGCAAATTGGGGAAAATCAATCCAATTAATTTTTCTTCAAATTGATTACATATAACTCTAAGTTATTCATATACAAACATTCTTAAACAAACAATTTGTCAAAATCATGCTTAAATAAAAAAGCCCCAAATTTTGCTCAAGAACCCTAAAAACGTTTTATGCACAAATGGCTCAAGATACCATTGTTGAGTTTCAATCAAGTCCCAAGGATCATTTTAAGCATAAAAACGAGTATGAATACAACCAAAGGAGGTGCGGAAAAGACTCACATTGATCGGTAGAGATGCAACAAAGTTGAAGTGCGAACTGCTCTCCCTTGCTCGGTAGTGAGCTGCTCGTGGTAGGGGCTGCACGGTGGTGACTGGTTCGGCTTCTCCACGGTTCGGCCATTGATGGACACCATTGAAGCTCCAAGCTTCAAGCTTCCAAGCTCACGAACTCACTTCCCTATCACCTTTGTATTCCTCCATGAGTGTGCTAGCACATAGATCTTGTAACAAGATCATTGCTTCTCCAATTTCTTTCGGTCAAACCAGAGAAAGAGATGAAGAAATCGGTCCAAGACCGAGAGAGAAGAAGATGGGTTTTTGGCTCCAAAGAGTGCCAAAACCGTAAATCAGAGAGAGAAAGAATTAGTGGGGAATAAAAAAAATGTAAAGGGTTTTATATTTTCCAAAAATATTAAACCATTTACCAATTTTAATTTCAAAAAGCAAAGCATTAAATGCTTGTCAATCACCACAAATCAACTCACATCAATCACTCAAATGTCACATCACTCAAAGTGACATGTGATTTGACGCTTGATGTGACTTGCGATTTGACGCTTGATTTGACTTGCGTGCCGCACTCGAATTCGAAATGCGAATGCGCTCGCAAATAATCCCGGGCTCGGGTTCGCTAATTCCAAATTAACGAATTTTCCGTTGCGTCGTAATTAAATGATTACGCCTAGCGAATTCACTATTCACGTCGCTAACGAATTAATTCTAAATTAATTCGTTCGCCCGAATTAAAATCTAATTTCAATTCCTCGTCGAAATCTAATTTCGTTATAATATATCGAATATATTAATTTATCGATTAATTCCAAATTAATCATTCTCTCTCTTTAACGATATTTTATCCGAGATAAAATATCTCCGTAATTAATCCCAGATTAATTTCCTCTCTCATCGAATTAATCCCAGATTAATTAAAGTGCGAGTCATACGTCATCGGTGAATCTTCAAGAACCGACCCATGAGATCTCCGGATATGTTGGTAGTAAATACGGTCGTCGGACTATCCGAACACGTAAGTATCGCGTACTACGTTTATACAGATTTACAAGACAAGGTTGGCTTCTAGCAAAGCGCCATGCCTACCCAATTCTCCAGAAATATTCTTACAGGAATATATAGATCTGTATCAAGCGTAGTATACCGTAGTATTGTGTATATCGGCCCAGTATCGGATAGTCACGTGCTAGGGCTGGGGCTGGATAAGTGTCTGCCCCGTCCGAAGCACATGTCGGATGTCTGGTAACTAGTCTCTATAATCGGATATGCATGACCTAGTCATAATATCCCGATGGTTGCGCAACACTTAAGAGCACTAATACCGTATCCTGCGTGACATCATCTCCACTATGACTGAAGTGATACTTCTGTCTTGACATCACACCCAATACACTACGACTCTATGATAAACCCAGAAGTGGTGTACGCAGAACCGGTTAAAGCCCTGTACCACCAAGACCAAAGTCTATCGATTATCGTAAGTATTAGCGATGTAAGTCTCAGGTTAAGACTTTACACACCTACCTTGATTTCGGCCTCCCATAGACACATAGTCATAATACCAATGGGATTCCGAAGGGTCTATCCAGAGCGAAGCTGTTTCCCGTACCATCGGTGAAACACGACCTCCTATCGCACTTGCATAAGTATCCAATACTTATATATGAGAACTATGCCGTTGTGCCCTCACAACGCACACAAGTACAATACTAGCCTATTCCGCATTATCGATGTCCAGTCCGATAATACTCCGGCTAGGGATATTTAATGATTAATCCTTCGGGGACTGATACTGTCTCATATCATCTCAATCCAGGAACTAATCATATGGACCTCTCTTCATTTATACATCTATGGTGATCTAATCACAAATGATGAGAGTGCAATTTCCTTGTCACATAGTTAATTTGTACAACAACACCATGATCTGTACAAATAGTGATGCTATGGGTCATATTATCCAACACTTTAGGAGCTGGCTTCTCCAGCGATCTACATACTCTTTGAAGCTTTCCTCCGGCTTCTACTTAGTATTCTCCAAATCTCGGAGTGACAAATCAATTTCCAAATCTGTAATATATTGCTTCAGAAAAGCATCAACCAGTTCCCTCCAATCTTCCCTAATCTTCTTCTCAAGGATGTGATACCAAACTACCGGCGCTCCCTCAAGTGACATCCCAAACATTTTATGCACTTGACGCTTGGATAAACCCACTGGACTCATAACTGAAACATTCTGACAGAGATGGACCGTCGGATCCCCATTCCCGTTGAACTTAGCCATATCTGGCATCTTGAACTGAGCTGGAAACTATTTTTCGAAGGTCATTGCCTCATAATCTAGCAACTCTTCATGTTTACCCCTCATTTTGCGGGTAACTGTGTCAACCTGATCCCGAAGCTTCTGAAATTTTGCCTGAGACCCAATCACTCTGCCTGTTGCATACTCTGTCATGTCGTCATCAAAAGCGGGGATATCATCCCCCAACCCATTAGGAGGCTCCTCGCGCCTCACATTCTCAGAATTCCCCCCAGCACGGGGTACAACCATACCAGCCACAGCAGTAGTCAAGGCTTGCAACTGTTCAGTAATTTTGGCGAGACCGTTTTCCAACTGATCTATCTAGGATACCTCGTTATCGAATGTACTCATATCTGTTACCGGTCCTTTAGTGAGTCTTCCCTCTTTCCTAACCCAACAGGAATCTATGATGTCTTTTATAGACATAGAGGGTGTTAACAGGATATATGTATGCATGAGATGAATGAGATGCATATGATACAAGGAATATATCAACTCATTAAGACTTTCACACAAATCGGCCCATCATCATTATATAAGCTTTTGGGCTAACTGTCAATAGAGTGAACTCATCCCAGTTTAAATGGCCCAACAAGTTCACATCTTATGGCAAAAAGTCCAACCGCATCCAAATAATAATGTTCCCAAACACAAACATATAATGGCCCATCGGCGTTTTAGAAGCTTTTGGCCCAATCATCATAAGATACGTTCTTGTCCTAGTTTAAATCGCCCAACAAGCCCATACCTCATGACAAAAGGTCTGAATGGATTCAAACGACAATGTTCCCAAACACAAGCATACAGAAATAATTCTTACAGAGTGGCCCATCAACATTTCAGAAGCTTTTGGCCCAATTGTCATAGGATACGAACTCGTCCCAGTTTAAATGGCCCAACAAGTTCGCATTTCTGACAAGAAGCCCAACTGCATCCAAATGAGGATGGTCCACAAGCACAAGGAAATAGTTGCTATAGGCCATACAACCCCGGTCTACGTGTGGGTTTGCGGGAGTGTAGACAAAGACTCTCGCTGGCAAAGGATTGCCCATAACTAGGTCTCCCCACTCAAGGGTTCGAGCGACCAAGTGAGTGCACCTTTTTTATACCTTATAGCACGTGCCAACGAGTTATGGTGTGTGACTGACTATCAAATGGATTTCCCGTTGTAGATTCCCCAGAGGGAGGGTGGAGCGAGGCTCTCTTAAGTACCCAAGCCTCTTAGGCTCTTATCGCTTGGTGACAGGAATAAACAGTGAGTCCTCCAAATTAGTCCATCACGGTAGGCTACTAGTACATGATTATCTAGGTGCCTTCACAACTTTTCCTTGTAGAATGGTAGTGAATGAAGGAAGACACCAAACCATTACCTAGCCTTAAAAAGTGCCTTTGATTAAACCCCTTTTAACCCATAGTAGACGGTCAATTAAAGCACAAATCCAAACATTACAAGACATTATTTCGGGGCCGATTCCCTATCCCCAGTGGAGTCGCCAGACTGTGTGACACAGAAACTGGGCGACGCATGCTACTTCGTACTCCTGACCAGGCCGCGAGCCCGGAACAGCATGCGTCGCCCAGTTTCTGTGTTCCCACACGCGTCATTGACGATAAAGTGGTTTTTCTCATTTTGTACGTCGATGATATTTTACTCATTGAGAATGATGTAAAAATATTATCGGACGTGAAATCATGGCTAGCTAATCAATTCCAAATGAAAGATTTGGGAGAGGCCAATTATGTACTTGGGATCCAAATTCTTGGGGATCGTAAGAAATGACCGTTAGCCATATCTCAGAAATCCTATATCAACAAGATCCTTGTACGATTTGGGATATAGAATTCCAAGAAATGTAATTTTCCTTACCGACATGGAATTCATTTGTCAAAGGAACAGTCTCCTAAGACACCTCAAGGAGTTGAGAAAATGAGACATATCACATATGTTATAATATGTTATGCATAAGATTAGACATCTGTTTTTCAGTGGGAGTAGTCAGTAGGTTTCGATCTAACCCATGATTAGATCATTGGGTGGCTGTGAAACACATTCTCAAGTATCTTAAGAGAACAAGAAATTATATACTTGTATATTCTGGTAAGGATATATGGACTCTGATTTTCAGACGGATGTTGATTCTAGGAAATCAACATCCGGATTAGTGTTTACCCTAGGTGGTGGGGCCATTGTGTGGAGAAGCATAAAGTAATCTTGTATTGCTCACTCCACCATGGAGGCTGAGTATGTAGCAGCTTACGAAATAGGTAAGGAAGCAGTCTGGCTGCAGAAATTATTGGGAGATCTGGAAGTTATTCTAGATATGGATAAACCACTCACACTTTATTACAATAATAGTGATGTAGCGGTAAATTCCAAAGAACCAATAAGCCACAAAAGAGGAAAGCATATAGAGAGAAAATATCATCTCATCAGGGAGATGGTGCAGAGAGGAGGCGTTTATGTCATGAAGATTGCATCCGTAGAGAACATGGCTGATTCGTTTACAAAGATTTTATCGATTAAAATGTTTGAAGGTCACCTAAAGGGTTTATGATTACGTGACATGTCCCATTTGCTCTAGTTCAAGTGGGAGTATGTTAGGACATATGCCCTAAAGCTTCATTTAATGTAAACTGAATTATTTATTATAAAATAAAAGATGCATTGTTCATTTATCAATTTTTCTGATTTGAATCACATATTATAAATCATCTTGTTTATCTTTGATTACTTATGTGCCTTCAGACTTATTGTATGAGTGTCATACACAAGAGGATTTAAGTCTGAAGTTAGTAATTTAAAATAGTCCATATAGAGTAAACAAAATGGGTACTTTGTTTGTGGTTTATCTATATCTGCGGTCCATTATATAATTATATGACAACCTTGATCCAGGGTATTCATATGGTGACATGAGAATGAAAGTACCTTATATGATGTGATAATATAGAATTGGACCCAGATAGAAATAAATTTCTTATAATATCTGTTAAATAAAGAAATTCATTTCAATATACTAGATGGTCATATATGCATTGATCTGAATCCTGAGTGTACAGTGAACTCCTACATGATATGCTATGTCCTTTGATTTTCAAAGGCGAGGTTGATGTAGAAATCCTGACTAATAGATACGTACTTTGGGGACATTATTTGGTGTGTAGCTGATGACGTTTTACATAGATATGGAGTTCACTTCTTCTTGCGAGTAATAGAGGAGTATCTTCCTTAAAGGTTGATTCGGTACTTGAACGATTAGAGTGCTCAAGTCTTTCTATTATGAATAGAAAGATAAATATTCATAATAGTTATGAATAAATCGTTCATTAGAGAATTAATGGTACTTATGGTACAAAATAATTAGCGGAATATAACAGACATTATGACTCAACTCTGATTATGAGATACTTATGGAGGGTCGATCTGTATGCAGTGATTATATCGATGGACACTGATGAGTTTCAGTATAAAATATATCTGCAGTAACGAGAGTTCAGCTTTAGGTTTTTAGTGGAATAACATAAAGTTAATAATTCAGAATATTTGATTAAATAGTTTTAATTAATATTCTAGGATTATTAGAGCTCGGAGCTGCTGGTCCATTTGGTCCTCGTGCTAACTCGATATATTATAGAAAATCATATCATAATTGGATTGTTCAATTTTGAACTCACATACATAATAATAGATTATGTTAAAATTATTAATGTGATTAATAATTGAAGTCACACTTAAAAACTATATTAAATAAGTTTAATGTAAAGTTTTCATTGTTTAATGATTATTAGATAATCATATACATTTATATTTATATTTTGTAAATATTAAATTTTATGATAATTTAATTATTATTTTGAATTAAAATGTGTGTTAATATTTGAAATCAATACACATTATTTCAAAATGAGTTACAAAATGTGTATTAAGGTGGAGGTTTAATGTATTTATTATGAAGACATTTAACCATGAATTTTGTTGTTATAAAATTTGAAACGTTTGGCCAAAAATACACAAAGATGTAGGGATATAGTGGTAATTTCAATTATAATTATGTTAATCTAAACCCTAGTATATAAAATCAAAAGTTGTTTTTCTTTGTGATATAATCTCATTATTGAAAAAATACCTAGCCACCTTGTTCATCTTCTTTTCTCTTAAGTGTTGAAAGAAAGAAAAAAATAGTGTGACATTTTTCTCTAAAGAGTTTAGAGATTAAAGATTGTGAGTAAAGCCCACACTTCAATTTGTTGGTAATAAGAATAGCAAGGAAGGCCGAGTGGTGTTGATGAAACCATCATCTCATTCTTCTTCAAGGCCAATTCGGAGGTGTCTTTGGGCTGTTTTGGAGGTTAAAAAACCCTAATAACTGTTACAGAGGATTTTGTTGGACAATTATGACCCATAGCGTCACTATTTGTACAGATCATGGTGTTGTTGTACAAATTAACTATGTGACAAAGGAGATTGCTCTATTATCATTTGTGATTAGATCACCTTAGATGTATAAATGATGAGAGGTCCCTATGATTTGTTCCTGGACGGAGAATGATATGAGACAATATCAGTCCACGTAGGATAAATCATTAAATATCCCTAGTCAGAGTATTATCGAGATTGGACATCGATAAATACGTAAAAGACTAGTATTGCACTTGTGCGCGTTGTGAGGGAATAACGGCATAGTTCTCATATATTTGGGTATTGGATACTCATGCAAGTGTAATAAGAGGTTGTGTTTCACCGATGGTACGGGAAACAGCTTCGCTCTGGATAGACCCCATCGGAATCCCATTGGTAGTATGACTGTGTGTCTATGGGAGTCCGAAATCAGGGTAGGTGTATTTGGTCTTAACCTGAGACTTGCACCGCTAATACTTACGACAATCAATATACTTTGGTTGAGGTCGTCCAGGGCTTTAACCGGTTCTGTGTACGCCAATACTGGGTATATTGACAATCTTAGAGTATTGGGTGTGATGTCAAGATGGAAGTATCACTCCAGTCATATGGGAGATGATGTCACGTAGGATACGGTATTAGTGATCTTAAGTGCTGCGCGACCATCAGGATATTATGACTAGGTCATGTATACCCGATTATAGAGACTAGTTACCAGACATCCGACATGTGCTTCGTACGGGGCAGACACAACTCCAGCCCCAGGCCTAGCACGTGACTATCCGATACTAGATCGATATGCACTATACGATGTATACTACGCCTGATACAGATCCTTTATTCCTGTAAGGATATTTTCGGAGAATTGGGTAGGCATGGTGCTTTGCTAGAAGCCAACCTTGTCTTGTGAATCGGTAAAACGTAGTACTTGGTACTTACGTGTTCGGATAGTTCGACGACCGTATTTACTGCCAACATATCCAGGGATCTCATGGGTCGCTTCCCAATGATTCACCGATGATGTATGACTCGTACTTTAATTAATCTGGGATTAATTCGATGAGAGAGAAAATTAATCTGGGATTAATTACGGAGATATTTTATCTGGGATAAAATATCGTCTAAAGAGAGAGAACGGGATTAATTTGGAATTAATCGGTAAAATAAATTTAATAGTTAAATTTGATTTTTCTATTTAATTTATTCGAATGAGCTAAAATTAATATATCAGATATATTAATATGAATTGGATTTCATTACGAAATTAAAGTCGGACTTTAATGCGAACGAACGAATTAATTTAGAATTAATTCGTAATATATTTGTGAGGCATCGATATTTAATTAAATTAGATTTAATTATTTAACGACGGAAGTTCGTTTAATCGGATTAAACGGAACCGAGCCGCGGCAAATGTTCGTATAGATATTTGAATTTTGAATTTTGAATTCAAATATGTGGGGTCCATGTGTGGTAGGTGTACCTACCACCCAACTACCTTGTTTTGTTTTTGGAAAAACCATTTACCAAACCTACCAAGTTTAGGGTAAAAGTGAAATGGTTTTACCAAAAGTTAAAAGCAAAAACATATCTCTACACTTGCAGAACTCTCTCTCTCTCTCCATCTATCTCTCCTCCTCTTTTCTCTCTATGGAACACGCCCAAGGGGTTGCTGTTTACTGCCCAAAAACGTGAGCAATAAGAGAGGAAAAAGTTTGATTTTGTTGCAAAATACTTGAGAGCTAACACTCCAAGAGTTATACGAAGGTGTTAGGGAAACCCACCCACGAGCCGGGAATCAAACGACGAAGATTGTAGCTCCAAATCTCAGATCCAAAACTGAAATTTCTTGGACAAAAAACTGCTGCAGTGGGCGTGGACTAGTGAGAATTTTGAAGTTTTTTGTTCGTCGTTTCGTCTCAACCGATCGATGTGAGTATTCCGCTACCTCCTTTGATGTATTCACACATTATTTTCATGCTTGTTATGATCTTGGGACCTAAATAGAAACCAACAATGGCATCAAGAGCCTAGGTTCAAGCATGAAATTTTTAGGGCTTAAAATTGGGTATTTTGTATTTGAGCATGATTTGAATAAATTGGATGTTTGAGTATGCTTAATACATGTTGAATTGAAGATTGATTGGATCAATTTCAAGAAAATGATTTGGAATAATTTTTCCCCAATATATCTACCTTGGCCGAATGATTAGGGTTCATATGGAATCTTAGATTTCTTCATTTTCATTCATTGGATGAGTTGTAATGATGTTGGATGATGTTAATTTGAGATTGAATTGGATTTAATTTTGAATTGAACAAAAACCCCAAATACCTTACCTTGGCCGAATGGTATAGCCCTAATTTAGTCTTGGAATTTTGATTTTTAATTCATTGGATGTGTTGGAAATCATTCGGGATGTGGATTTAATATCGATTGTGAAAGTTAATTGGATTGAATTCGAATCGGATAAAAATCCCTTATCTTAGCCGAGACTAATAAGTATGGTTAATGGGTTTGATTTTTCATCAAAGTATGTTGGACATGTGATGATGATAAAAGCATGATTAATGTGACAAAATGATGTTTTGGAAATATTGATTTGGTTAATTAATCATGTAATACACTTTGGTAATTAAATTGGAAATTTGGAATTTGGTAATTTAATTATTTGGGCATTAAAATTGGATTTGGGCTTTTAAAGTTGTAATGGGCTTATTGGGCTTTGTTGTACAAAGTTGGGTTTAGGCAAATTGGATTGGATCCAATTGGGCCCAAAACTGCTTCCATAAAGCCCAAATGCAACTTAATGAACCTTTAAAGTTTAATTGGGCCTAATGGGCCAAAATTGATTTCTAGGCTTATGGGGTACTCCTTGATTGGGCTTTGGTTGCCGAAGCCCATGCCTTAAAGAAATTAATTGAAAGCCCATTGGACTTGAATTAAATTGACGTTGGACGTTAATCGGGCTTTGAGACCCGTAACGATTAAATTTGGATTTAAGTCGTAAAAGGTTTATTAATAAAGTGTAATATTTAATTTGGAATTAAAATAGTGAATTAGTATTAAATACATATTAAATTGGATTTAATGTTGTAGTTTAATTTAATTCGAGAATTCGTACTTTGAGTACTCATTCGCAAAAACGAGTTTGACTCGCGCAAAATCAAATCGTTGTTTGAACATTGGATGATCACTGATTATCAGATTAATTAATTTGATTAGATTGATTGATAACATGCTTGTGTGAATACATGGTTGTGATGAATGAATAATGTATATCAGATGGATATTAGTCGGGTGGGGGCAATTTTGGAAATTGTTGTAATAATTCGATTTATTAAATTGGACCTGCGTGTCCAGCCTTATCACCTCTATTCTCTTTGTATTCTCTTCTCACCTATTCCCCTCAATGTAAATGAGGTTTCTTTAGAAGTGTAGTGTAACGGGTAGAAATAATACAAGTGCTAGTTTGAGAGAGAAAGGAGAGATTTGATCTAGGATCAATGTGTTAACTATCCATCCGCATATCATTATTATTTATTTTCATATGCGCTTTATTATGTGTTTAGAATGCATGTTTAAGGGTGTATATGATGAGACCTAAACAAAGATAATAAATTGGTATCCAATTTGCACGCGAAAAACCCTCATCAAATCATGCGTTTTTCCTTCCATTGAGTGATTCTTACTCAAGATCCGAGACTGGCATTGGGTTGTTGGCCAAAGTCAAGCCCTTTGTCCGTCGAAGATGTGTTTGAATCACGAGAGTTTTGTTCTATATTGGTGTCTTGTCCAAGTTGTGTGTGTTGGCCAAAGTCAAGACCACTGCTTGTCCATCGACATTGATTACGAAGCTTTCCATGGTCAATGGGTCGCGCTTGACTGGGATCACTAGGTTTGTTGTGCCAAAGCCAAGGCTTAGTTGATTCAGAGGAAAAGGTTAGGTAATACATTGGATGTATTGGCATATATAAGATATATGTTTAGGTTTTGGATATCCGCCTACTGGATCTAGGAATTGGATTGGATCCAATTGATCTTTGAGATCTACCTAGTTAAATATCATACAATTTGTTGGCCAAAGTCAAGATTGTGTGTTATTTAACGGGATCCTAGCCCACTAGGAAACACGGTTTCCCGAGTACTCGATAGAGGGTTAGAGGCTCGTCGAAAAATAGTGGGAGGCAAGAATTGAATTTGCAATATTCGTTTAATTACTTGCCATACGCGCTCATTCAATTATTCGTCATATAAATTAAATGTTAGTTGGACTAATATTTAAATTTTTGTTTTAATAAGCAGTTGGACTGTATTATATTTGATTATATATAATTGGATTATAGTAATCAATATATTTGAATTAATTAATTTCAATTTACAGTTGATTTTATAATTGGATTATAGTAATCAATGTAATTGAGGTTAATTAATTTAAATTATATTTGATTGTATAGTTGGACTATAATAATCATTATAATAAATAGTACCACAAATCGTTGATTTAATAGTTGGACTATTAGAATCAAGATAAATAAAAGATTAGTGTTTAAAACATAATCCTGGGTGAAAATGTATTTAAACGACTATATTTTTTCAAATTGGGAATAATTTCATGATGGTCCTGGAAATAAATAATAAGTTACTTTATTTGATAAAATAACCTATTATGCCTAAGCCAAGAATTAAGCAAATAGTAGAGCATAATCTTTGGAAGATTTATGTGATGATAACTTAAGTGCTTAATTCGATATACTTGTCATAAATCTATGTTTAGATTTAAGAAGTATTAAAATTGCAATAAATAACTCTTAGAGGGTTAAAGACTATTCTCGAGGAGATAAAGTCAAACTTTGCAATTAGGTAAATGGCGCAAGGCGCACCATACTTCAATATTCTAGAAACCCAAGGCTTGGCCAAAGGCTTCTGAAATATTTGAAAGGGCAAAGGCAAAATCATTATGATCTTCTGGGAAGATAAATGACATATCTTAAAGTGACTGCCGTTTGGATATGGCAGACACGAAGGAATTAAAGAAAGGGCAAGGCTCTGACTTTAAGAACGTTTGTCAATATTATGTCTATTACTAGTATTAAAATTGGATTTTAAAATACTTAGTATGATACATAAAATATATGGATTGATGTTCAGAATCTGCTGTGAGCAGGATACTGACTTCAAGCTGAGATTAATCTGCGAATCGGAAACGGGATGAAAGAGTAGCTGTTTCGACCGTAGAATCCTAAGTTTAGGAACTACCTTTTGGGTATATACTTTAATTAGGAACTGTTATAATGTAACTAGTTTGACTAGAAACATTATCTTTATATCAGTGTTTAATCCGTTGCGGATAGACCTTTATATTCTAGAACACTAAAGTGTTTCATTATATAAAGAATGATATTAAGATAAACACATTAGATGTGAGTAACAGAATTTATATTTTGAATATAAATAATATCTCAAATATAAAACATGACAAATAAATAGCTCAAACTGATTTGATCAGTTAAGAAACTAATTGTGGCATTGTTGTCTGGGACACAATTAAACAAGACTCGTATATCCACGCTTTTGAAGAGTGGGTACTAGGACTGATTTGACTATTCAAATAAAGTCTACGAATCTAGTTTATTAGGTAAAGTACCTGAAATGCTATTTACTTGGTAATAGTGAAAGTGCCACTGATCTGTTAGCCCTATTCATAGTGAAGTAAGTGGGCCCATATCTAGCAATGCTAGATGTGAATATGAATATTTCGTGACCTTAACGGATGTGGCATCACGTTATGGTTGTGTGTTTCTTTTGAAGAACACAAATCGATAACTTTTAGAGTTTCGACACGAAGTAGTAAAACAGATCGTCTAAAGTATTAAACCGTCGCGGTAAGACCGTAATGGAAAATACTTAAGCAGTAAGTTTCAAACATACGTGAAAGAGTATAGTATTCCTTCAATGAGGACTCCTCCTGAGACATGTCAATTTGACTGTGTGTCCGTACGGAGAAACCAAATTTTTTTGGACATGATAAGGTCAATCATGAGAAGCTCTGAGCTACCATTTCCTTCAACGGATATGCATTTACAGTGCAATACTTATTTAGAATAAGGTTCCATATAAATCTGTTTGACAGGATTCATATTAGATATGAACAGGAAAGAAACAGGGTTTCACACTCCTGAAGATTTTGGAATGCTGGGCATATGTTTGGATGATATCAAACTAAAACCCAAATTGGATAAGTGCCAAATTATAGGTTATCCTAAAGGAAACCATAAGTATAGTACTTATGCATCTCACGAGAGAACAATGTTATTGTTGCTCACCATGCGGTTTTCCTAAGAGGAATACCGATATGCAGTGGTAAGTGGGAGGATGGTATAACTCGATGAAAATCGGAGTAATACTGTTCAAGGCACGAAGTGCTTAATGGAACACAGATAGTTCATCAAGGATGAAACTATACCATTAATCTTCGAATACACAAGAACCGCGTAGATCGGAGAGAATCAGAAAACAACCTGGGGTATGAGTTTCTGATCTCACCTCATAAAAATGTCAATCTTGTTGAGGTAGACCAACCGACTACGTTTGAGGAAGTGATACAAGGTATCGACTCCCTTTTATGGCAAAGTGCCATGAGTCCGAAGTGGATTCCATGTATACCAACTATGTTTGGACACTAGTTGATGTACCGTAAGGCATTGTGCCTATTGGTACTTAAAAGTCTTCAAGGAAGACATACATGGATGGCAACATACCAACGTACAAAGCTAGGCTTTTAGCGAAAAGGTATCGTTAACAACATTGTGTTGATTACGGTTCAACCTTTTACCTGTTGCCACGGTAAATCCATTTGGATAATGCTTGCTGAAATTGTACATTTATGAAATGTGTCAGTTAAAGATAAAAATCGCTTTCCTTAAACGGAAACCTTTTGGAGGATGTTTATAACATCCTGACGATTTTGTCGTACCTAAACTAGCAAATTAGGTTTGCGGGTTGTTCGATCCATGTTTGGATTGAAGCAAGCATAAGGTTCTTGGAGCTGACGTTTTGATGTAATCATAATGATTTATGATTTAATTCAAAACGAATATAATTATTGTGTATATAAGGAGGTTAGTGGGAGTGCACTGACAATGAATGTCTTGTATAAAATAATGATAATATATGTCATTTCTTGGAAATGATATTCCCATAAAACAATCGGCGAAAAGTTGGCTTTCGAGATAATTCTCCATAGAATTCTTAGGAGTAACAACCTTTATTCTAGGAATAAAGATCTATTGGGATAGATTTAAAGTTGTTAACACTCTCTGAGAAATTGTACATTTAAAATGTACGTGACCTGGTGTCTCATACGCTTTGAGCATATGGAGTCACAATCAGACCAATCCGAGTGATAGTCACTGGATTGAAGTTAAGAACATCCGTTAGTATCTTAGAGAACTAAGGATGCGTCTTATTCTGTGGAGATGGAGAACTTGAAGTGACAGGGATCACTGTAGCAAGTTTCCAAACTGATAAAGACGACTATAAGTCACAAACGGTACTATAAAGTTTGAATACCGGAACAGTGAGCTTGAAATCTTCCAAGCAAGATACTGTTACCATATAAACAAGAAATACGGATTATTGCTGCAGCTGAGGCAGCAATAGAAGCCATTTGGGTCGATAATAAATCTAATTAGATTAGATATAGTTCTGTTAGCGGCTGAGCTAGGCGTCAGCACAGGCTAAAGAATTAATGGTCTCATCAATGATCCAGATATATACTTCGATATTCATCTGATTCGTTCGGATCATACATCATGGCGATGTGATGATCGTATAAATCGCATCAGACGATAATCATGTAAATCCGCTGACGAAAACCTTTTCTCAGCAGTTTGAGCCAACCGTACATAGTTCGGGTGTAAGACACTCGAGTGACTGGCTATAGGCCAAGTGGGAGATTGTTGGACAATTATGACCCATAGCGTCACTATTTGTACAGATCATGGTGTTGTCTTACAAATTAACTATGTGACAAAGGAGATTGCTCTCTTATCATTTGTGATTAGATCACCTTAGATGTATAAATGATGAGAGGTCCCTATGATTTGTTCCTGGACGGAGAATGATATGAGACAGTATCAGTCCACATAGGATAAATCGTTAAATATCCCTAGTCAGAGTATTATCGAGATTGGACATCGATAAATACGTAAAAGACTAGTATTGCACTTGTGCGCGTTGTGAGGGCACAACAGCATAGTTCTCATATATTTGGGTATTGGATACTCATGCAAGTGTAATAGGAGGTTGTGTTTCACCGATGGTACGGGAAACAGCTTCGCTCTGGATAGACCCCCTCGGAATCCCATTGGTAGTATGATGTGTGTCTATGGGAGTCCGAAATCAGGGTAGGTGTATTTGGTCTTAACCTGAGACTTGCACCGCTAATACTTACGACAATCAATATACTTTGGTTGAGGTCGTCCAGGGCTTTAACCGGTTCTGTGTACGCCAATACTGGGTATATTGAGAATCGTAGAGTATAGGGTGTGATGTCAAGACGGAAGTATCACTCCAGTCATAGGGGAGATGATGTCACGTAGGATACGGTATTAGTGCTCTTAAGTGCTGCACGGCCATCGGGATATTATGACTAGGTCATGTATATCCGATTATAGAGACTAGTTACCAGACATCCGACATGTGCTTCGTACAGGGCAGACACAACTCCAGCCCCAGGCCTAGCACGTGACCATTCGATACTAGATCGATATGCACTATACGATGTATACTACGCCTGATACATATCATTTATTCCTGTAAGGATATTTTCGGAGAATTGGGTAGGCATGGTGCTTTGCTAGAAGCCAACCTTGTCTTGTGAATCGGTAAAACGTAGTACTTGGTACTTACGTGTCCGGATAGTCCGACGACCGTATTTACTGCCAACATATCCGGGGATCTCATGGGTCGCTTCCCAATGATTCACCTGATGATGTATGACTCGCACTTTAATTAATCTGGGATTAATTCGATGAGAGAGAAAATTAATGTGAGATTAATTACGGAGATATTTTATCTAGGATAAAATATCGTCTAAAGAGAGAGAACGCGATTAATTTGGAATTAATTGGTAAAATAAATTTAATAGTTAAATTTGATTTTTCTATTTAATTTATTCGAATGGGCTAAAATTAATATATTGGATATATTAATATGAATTGGATTTCATTACGAAATTAAAGTCAGACTTTAATGCGAACGAACGAATTAATTTAGAATTAATTCGTAAACGACGTTCGTAATATATTTGCGAGGCATCAATATTTAATTAAATTAGATTTAATTATTTAACGACGGAAGTTCGTTTAATCGAATTAAACGGAACCGAGCCGCGGCAAATGTTCGTAAAGATATTTGAATTTTGAATTCAAATATGTGGGGTCCATGTGTGGTAGGTGTACCTACCACCCAACTACCTTGTTTTGTTTTTGGAAAAACCATTTACCAAACCTACCAAGTTTAGGGTAAAAGTGAAATGGTTTTACCAAAAGTTAAAAGCAAAAAAATATCTCTACACTTGTAGAATTCTCTCTCTCTCTCTCCATCTATCTCTCCTCCTCTTTTCTCTCTATGGAACACGCCCAATGGGCTGCTGTTTACTGCCCAAAAATGTCAGCAGTAAGAGAGGAAGAAGTTTGATTTTGTTGCAAAATACTTGAGAGCTAGCACTCCAAGAGTTATACGAATGTGTTAGGGAAACCCACCCACGAGCCGGGAATCAAACGACGAAGATTGAAGCTCCAAATCTCAGATCCAAAACTGAAATTTCTTGGACAAAAATCTGCTGCAGTGGTCGTGGACCAGTGAGCATTTTTGAAGTTTTTTGTTCGTCGTTTCGTCTCAACCAATCGATGTGAGTATTCCGCTACCTCCTTTGATGTATTCACACATTATTTTCATGTTTGTTATGATCTTGGGACCTAAATAGAAACCAACAGATTTAGCATAGCAAGCAGAATTTTGTGTGCACTGTAGCAATCAATTGTAATAACGAGTACTGTAGCATTGAACAGTAAATGCGCACACTGTAGCACGCTATAGCAGTGAATAGTGACCGCGAGCATTGTAGCGTGAACAGTAAAATTATTAATGTTCATAAAAAAATTACACAAAATAGTTGTTAAAAGGGTTGGACAGATTCGACAATAAGGAGGGAAGAGCGGAAAATTTTTCAAGGTCAATCCCGGTGCCTAACAAAATTCCGTCGCACGGGAAGTCGTTTCCGACAAATTGAAAAGGTGACTGAAAAATAAATAACAATGCAATTCGTTAGTTTAAGCACAACACAAGATAATAAATAATACTTCAAGTCATAAAAGAGTATTATATCAAGATTTTACCATATCATTGTATAAACACCTTTGGGCAGAATATACAATATGTAATTAAAAAAAATTTCATATACGACGATTCAGAAACTTATCCAATCCTCGTAAGTTTACCACTATTGGGTGAATAAATCACTCAGACTAGTCAATTCCCATTCATATGTCTCATATGTAACATTTCTAAAATATAACATACAATCCAAATATTTGGACAGAAGACTGCATATCAAAAAATAGAAACATCCATAAATCATGTGACACTTGATGGAGTTGGTGCTTGGAGTGTCAATCCGAATTGTATATTTTATTATTTATTAATAAAATAACTACATTTTCATTTCATACCTTATTAATGGTATTGTCATTACGCGTATTAGATTGATGTATATATATGCTAAAAATGACATCGACCTTAGAATAACCTTGACACTAGGTGTAAACTATTCTTAAAGTAAATATTCCTAGTCATTGGTTTTGGAATACGGTCAAGTTCCTATAACCTATAAGACTAGCACATGTCGTATATTGGAATTGGAGTTCCAATGGTTTAACCTGATGTACCATGAGTTTTGGAAACTCGTATAGACATGTGGGTATTCGTTGAAGCGAATACTGAATGACTCACAGGTGATTCCTAATAGTTGAGAGTACACACCATCGTCAATAGGAATCTAATCGAGTCGAGTAGCATATGTAATCCTTTGACTATAGGATATCATTGATTTTGTGTGAGATCCTCCACACTTTGATGCCATGTATGTCAGAAACCTTTCATGGTCTGGCCTCTAGATGTTCGTTGGGTTTGGACCGATGTACTTAGTAATCAAGTGCGAATCAAGATAGGATCCATCGGCCCGAATGTGTACCATAAGACTAGCGAATTTATGCCAGCGAGTGCAGGAACCAAATCCCAAGCACGCCAATGATGTTCCTTAAGTGCTTGAGTGACACAGGTTGGGTCTAAAGCGAGAGGAATATGATGTTTGGTTGCAAGGTTTAGCGACTTAGGTTTGTAAATATTATTTTGGGATCGAGTGGTCATGTTGTGGGTCCTAAGGGGATTAGGAATGGGAGGGTCGGTGGGCAATGTTAGGGCATTTGATATAGTAGGAGCACATATTGAGTGTTCAGTTGTAGAATTACTGGCTGATTTATTAATAGGAGGACTAGTAGAAGGTGCAGAGGAGTCAAGTGAATGAGAGATAAAATGAGACATACCTCGAGGGGATGTGGCCACGACATCAATCCTGACATTCAAATTCACTGGTAACCGAAATGGGACATTAGACACGTCTGGCATGGGAAGGGAAGACAGGTGACCAGCTTGCTGTAAAGAGGGTCGTGCGGGAAGAGGAGAGTCTGGTGGTGTAGGTGGAGATTCACGGGAACTCATGGGGAATTGTGCTTCATCAAATAGAACATGTCGGCTAATACAGGTATGAGGGTTAGCGAGATCTAAGCATTGATATGCATTCTAGCTTTGGGAGTAACTAATGAACACACAAGGCTTTGATTTTGGTTCAAGTTTGTGATTATCATAAGGCTTTTATAGGGAAAGCAGACAACCAAATTGGCGAAGCTTTAAATAATTTGGAGTATGGCCGAATAGTGTCTGAAAAGTAGATTTATTATTTATGAGAAGATTGGGCATTCGATTGATCAAGTATGTGGCAGCTTGGAAAGCATATGACCAATAGAGTGAGAAGAGTGCGACCTATTTCAACGATAAATCTACTACAACTCGTACTGTTTTATCTATTACTGTGATGCATGGATGAGTGTTGAATCATATTTATGTTCTATTCAAGAATACGTACAATTTATTTTTCAATAATATTACTTATTTATGATTACATCTCTTGTTTTATATACATATTCGATCTGATAACGATTAGATTGAAACTAAATCTGATTTAGTGATATGTATATATTAGACAAAAATCCCAGGATTTACAACTTAATGCGCAGTTACAACACCGTTTGTAATTGATATTGGGAAGTGTCACTATAAATTATATATTCTCAAATAAAGTTTGTGGTCAAGATTTACTAACACGGGTCATTTAGTAAAATCCGCTGAAACCAGTACATGTCGTATATCGAGACTTGGTCCGATGGTTTATCCCAATAAACCATGAGTCTCGGGAGACTCGTATAAACGTGTAGGTGTTTATTCAATAAGTACTGAATGACTCACCGAATATTTCCTAATAGATGGTACACCAACGTCAATAGAAATCTTCTCGAGTCGAGTAACATAGTGGTCATTTGACTTGAGATACCATTGTGGATATATGAGTCATCCTCCACTTTGATGGCAGCCACGTCACCGATCTATTTAGATCAGACATCCGCCTATTCGTTGGATGTGGACTCATGCTCATGATATCCTGTGAGTATCAGATAGAATCTGTCAGTCATGTGTACATGGCATATGTATCCTACATTTGTTTGTGATCTGTTAAAACCATGCATGATACACCGCGAAAGTGAGCTCCGAGTGTTATATAGAGATTGTAAATTTATAAGTCGACTATATTATACCTTAGAGATTTGGCGTACTCATCTATATCCCCGGTATAATATGGATAGCCTGTGACGAATGGATTATATGTATACAATGACCTCGACTTATATAGTTTAGCGAGATTATCCATGGTCGTCATAATTTATGAGTGGGTAAATTATGGACACGAAATTGGATTATGTGACCGATAAACCTGAACTTAGAGAGTCGCACAATATGAAGTGTACTTGTTGAGCACTTGAGCAACACGTTATGAATAATAAAGATTATTCATAATCCTTTATCAGATTAAATAAGTTAATTTGAATCGTTTAACGATTAAACAAAAATACATACAAAGGGGCATTTCAGTACTTTCTTAATTAATGTGTATTTATATTTAATACATGATTTTATTAAATACACATTAATTAATTATCAAATATGATATCTTGACACTTGTCATTAATATATGTATTTGGTTATTTATTGTAAATAAAAATACATATATATTTATATATATATATTTATATTAATTAATTATTTAAGTTATTTAATTGTTAAATAAATTAAGTAATTAAAATAAATATCTAATATAATCATTTTCTGATTAATGGCTTGTTGTAATTGGTTACACATGGCTATTAACTTTAATAAAGGTAATTGTTATCAAATTGAGTTTTGCTTCTTTAATTAGATTAAAATTTGCAAACCAAAATTAACAAAAAATCCCCTAATTTTCAGACAAGCAAGGATGAGATATAAAATATTTTTTGCTTCATCTTGCTTCAAAAGTTCAAGTTTCCAAAATCATAAAAGGAGAGAGTTTTGAGAGAAAAAAATGCTAGAACAAAATAAAAGGAAAAGCTTGGAAATAAAAGTATTTTCTCACTTTCTTTAAACTAGAAATTATTTCTAGTGTTCTAAGGTCAACATATGATGTGACTTTATTTTTCTACTCTCTTGTAAGTATGTTGAGATTGTTGGATGTTTGAAAAATGGATATATGCATGTGTAGAAAGTTAGTAAGCTTAATTAGTGTAATATAAGCTTACTTTGGTTATTAGATAACTAGTTGTCATTCTAGAGTGTTATGACCACTCTAATAATACCTAGAATTGTTCTTGAGTCCTTCATTTGTGGAGACTTTGATTGGTGTTAAGATTAATATGATTAATGTTAAGAAAATTGGATTTAAAGCATGAAAAATGTTAATTCCATATTCTGTTTTTAGGTCTGAAAAATTCAGAATTTTCTAATGAAAAATATGTTATTTAAATATATTGGATGTTTATTGGGCTTTAGAATAATTGCCGGAAATTATTTCAAAGTGAAAATATTCGAAAACGGTGAAAAACGGCGTTACCGGGTAACATTTTAGCTAACTAGGTAACGACTGCTCAAACAGTGAATTGGTCACTGTTAGGGCAGCTCATGAACTGACAAGTACTATTGGAGCTGACCTGGGCAACCCCGTGTGGTATTGGTTGGTCGGTTCGGTCGTAAACGCGTTTTATTCAATTTTACGGAAAAATATTTTCGTAAAAATTTCGCGGTGTATTCTAAATTATTTATATCGTTATTTGAAATCGAATAAAATATTTATGTGAAATATGAATGAATTATTCATATTGGATATTGAATAATTTATTCGATAAGTTTACAATTTCTAAACTACGATTTCATCCCAACTACGTTTTCATCGCATAAAACCCAACAAAATGGTATCAGAGCGAGTCTGAACCTACATCCATTACATGTTTCATGCTAGATATGTGATATTTAATCCAATTTTATTATCTTCACATGCATGTGAAATTAATTTGATTAATTTCGGATTGTTTGACAATTTAGGAAAATCCCCTTTAAATAAGGCATTAAAGTAACTAGTATTTGGAATATTTGTTTCTTGGTTCGTCTTGTCAATATGGATATAAATGAATTTTTCTGGCTATATCTGAGAGAGTGCCAAAGCTGTGAGGATATAGTCGATGGAAATTTATTTGTACCAGAAATATTTGATATTAGACAAATTCAAGTGAAAGTGGATTCATGAACGTGCCAAAGCTGTCAAGACTACATCGGTAGCTTGAGTTTTTCATTGACAAGTGAAGCCTTGATATGCCTCATGTGAACGTGCCAAAGCTATCACAATAAGAAATGATCAGGACCAAAATTAGGAGTCACAGTGAGTGTGATCGACAAATTAATAGTCTACCCGTGAATATACGTAGGCGAGAACGTGCCAAAACTGTGAGTCGAAATATATTCATGGGGTTATCTTTCCATTATAGAATTCGATTTAATTATTGAATTCTCTTTTTCCGTTGGGGATTACGGTATTACGTAAAGTAGTGGGGGACACTGCTAGGTTAAAAATCCATAACTAAGGCATTGTGTAATATTATGAAAATTGTCGCTTATATTTTCCTTATTCTATCGTGTAAATATAATTAAACTTCTAATTCATTGCACGCATATTTTATATATGTTTCCTGACTTCACTTATGGTTTCAGTTTTCTAGAATAGGTTCTAGATAAGAGTAGGCTTGGATATAATTAGATTAGTCTAAACCATCGAGAACTGTTATTCTGATTTTCTTGAAAAAATCAATATGATTAGTCACTTAGTTACTAAGTCACGATAAATAATCTAAAAAGATATTTGTTATAGTAGGGGTGAGCAAAACCGGTTTCGTTTCCGATTCCGCATGGAACCAGAACCTACCCGGAAAAAATTGGTTCCTAACTAAATAGAACCGGAACCTACCCAATTAAATAGGGTACTCTATTATTCGGTTCCAATTCGGTTCCATTCCGGTTCTAAATTACCCTATTTTTAAATATTTTAATGAAAACTACATTTCGATACGAGGCCGTAGGAAAAACGGGGACCAAATCGGAGTCCGGAAGCTCAAGAATGAAGAAAATGAAGTTTTAATACTCACCGGGAATGTGCACTTCTCTTCGATAATTAAAGCATACCAGGCAGCAAAATCATCCTCAATGCATTGATCATCATCTCCTAGACCAACATGAACTAGACGTGTTCCACTTGCATAAACCAACAGAATGTAAAATAAGAACATAACAGAGAGAGTGTGTGTGTTTGGGGACTCATTAGGCAGCAAACCCAGAGATAGAAGATCATCACTGAAAGCTCAGAATATTAAAGTTTAATTATTTTTTAGAGTTAGTAATTTCTAAAATTAGCATGTATTAGTAATGCTGCCTAAGAAGAATATATAAAATTTAAAAAAGAATAAAAAATGTAATTGAGTTATACCTTGCATGAAAAGTTCTTCATCAAGCACCAATCCTATCTGTTTCTGAAACAGTTCTTCAAGCACCAAATCGGTTCTATATTCGGTTCCAGAAACATGTTCCATGGTCCGATTTCGGTTTCGACCAGTTTGGAGCCGGAACCGGACCTGTTAAAATCGGTTCCTTCATTTTTGGAACCGGATCTGTTACAATCGGTTTCGATTCCAAACCCGAAAAATCAGTCCGGTTCTAACCGATTCTGGGTAGAACCGGAACCGATACTCACCCCTACATTTTAGGATATAATTCTCTAGAGATAATAGTTTCTTGTGAAGTAAGGATTGGCGTGAATTAGTTCATGTCTCAAGATTCCTGTCTGGCATTAAAAAAATCTCATTAGGTATTTGTTTATCTGAAATGACGTTTCTTAGCTTTAGTGACCTTTAGAGGTCATATGTCTGACACTGTTTGCTAATCAATTATTTGTAATGGTTGTGAATAGTTTAAGGCAAATTATAAAGCTAAAGAAAAGAGGTGTATATAGTTGTGTGTAGAGAATATCGATTCTCACAACATAATAACTATAGGTATTTGATACTGGGTCACCTGTCTAGTAATCTAAAATATTATTTAATGATTTTTTTTATATTTGATATCAAAAATTGCGACTATTGGATAGTTACTTATTCTTTATAAACAATCGTTATATATTTTAAAATGACTAGTATTTTTATTGAAGTAGAGATAAACATTAAGAAATATTTCCAGTTAAGTAAATAACTTAGAAAAATACTTTATGAGATTTTATCACTTAAACATTAGATGCTTATTCTGTATGGTAAAGGATGGTTTGATACGAGATCACACCAAATATCATTATCCATTTAATGAGTATTGTATTTGGGAATGTGATTAATTCTCATTTAACTAATGATGGTCATTGGGCCATAAGATTTATTAAACTGATACATTAAATGTATGTAATTTAATGAGTTGTAAATTGCTTAAGGTAGTTTTTTTTACTTCATAACTTAGTCTATGAGTTGTCATGACTTAGTTAAGTGTTTCTGATCAAACACAGATAGAATATTTTTAACTGGTTCAAAGATATTCCATCTGAAATTTTGAAAATTGTATCTTTAAAATTCATCGGGAGTCTTTGAATTGTTCAAAGATGTCTGATATGATCAAACTGATGAATTTATGGAAATAAGTTCTAAGATTATTTAATGAATATGATTCTTACTCAATATTATCCTTCTATGATTCTATCGTGATGGAATTGGTTAGTGGAATGAATTGAATCTTATATGATTCGATTCGTTTGATATTGAGTGTTGGCGAATTATTTTCAATACTCTTGGGGTTACACTCTAGTAACACTAATTCATATTTTTAATTTGTGTTTCATTAGTTTCTACAGTTACGTACGACATGTATAAGTAGAAAATTCGAATCTTGAAAAGTTTGAGATTTTAATCTTTCTTTTGTATAATGATTATACAATTGAAAGTACTTGCGCCTTGGAGGTACAAGTAAAAGTTTATCATTTATTATATTTAATATAATATTGTATTCTATTTGATAGAATATCTTTTCTACGATCCCAAGTAATAAAATCATTTTATTACTTAGTGTGTAACATCGGATGTTGACGGTTGTAGAAAAGACTTGACTTATTAAAGTCAATTGTGAGAGTCATAAATTATAAATGAAACTACATAATTAATAAGATGAAAAGACCGTTAGACATCTTCCATATAAGTCCAATAGGAAGCCAGAATCATTTGTGAATTATTTGATACATAATGATTCGATTGTTTTTATTTGAAAAGACCCTTAGACATCTTCCTATAACTTATAGTGGAAGAGATATCTGATATCGATCCCAGAAGTTAGCATTGAACCATAATCTAAGATTGTTTTTAGCTTACTACAATCATGTTTTGGACTTAATTGAGCTTTTGTTATGAATCGTTCATAAAATGTGCAAATGGTTTGCGCTGTAAAAGCAAAATGAGCTTATTATAGGTTTGACCTTTATCGTATGACAGTGAGAAAGGTTATACTCAGCAATCTATTGTAGATTCTGAGGAAACTTGTCTCTAGTCGTACTAATTGAACAATTAAAGATCTGTTGGTTAATGTTAATATTAAACTGTATATTTTGGCTAGAGAATGCAAAGTGGCATTCTGTTATGGAATGGCCTTAGAGTTTGTATTCTACTAAGATCGCAGTTTGATACACTAACTTATAGAGCCTATTGTAGACTTAGATGAGCTTTCCGGAATGTATGTTCTCTAATTTTGAAATGAGCCAGATTGTCTGATTATATCAAAGCATAGAGAATACATATGTGATGAGTGGTAAATCTATCACTTATTCCCACTCATTTGACCTAATATTTCGTATAGTTTCTCGAGTTTTGTGAACGTTTTGATGTATTTTGTGTTATTTTGCAGATAAATAAAGTTTGGAAAGCATTGGAGGCAATTTGGGGCAAAAACGGACAAAAATGCGTCAACAGGGATATTTTGCTCTTAAGCGCGTCGCGACGCCAAGCCTTCAGCGTCGCGACGTCTAAAATGCACCGAACAGTGCTAACGTGCGCCGGGTCCACAAATCAGAATCTGAGAAAAGTTTGACTTTGCTAAAATGCACCGTGACACGTGTCACCATCACAGCCGATCTGCTAACATGCGTCGTGCCATGTGTCAGCATCCTACGGTGCCGACAGTCATCATCGCCACGTGTGCCACATGTCATCCTACGTGTCTCCATGTCATCAGCCACGTCAGCAAGTCAACAAGTCAAAATTGCCACGTGTCGTGCCACATCATCATCAGCCAATCAGGAAGTGACACGTGTCGCAATTCTACGGTGCCTACAGTCTATTTCCCACGTGTCGCCACGTCACCGCCACGTCAGCATCAATAATTGAGTATCTAATCCTTATCTGACACGTGGCGGATAAGAATCTCAGCGACCAATCAGAAGCCGCCACGTGTCACAATAATTGAAGCCCAACCACCGCGCCACGTGTCACCTTATCAGCTTATCCAGAATCTTCAAACCAGCGAACCAGAGCGTGCCACGTCGACAAAATCTGGCGTAGCGACGCTAAGGTCCCTGGCGTCGCGACGCTGGAAGCCTACCGAGGACTATAAATTGAGCTCGAGATTTCAGAATTGAAGGCACCACTCTCTCTCTTATAATCTTTCTAAAGAGAGAGTTTCTCTCTCTACTTTCTTTTAATTTTTAGTTTTTTTTAGTTTTTAGTTTTTGTAATTAATTTTAATTACGTTTTGTTAATATAGTAATTTAATTTTTACTTTTTACTTTTTTACAGTTTTTATTATTTACCATGAGGAGGTAACTCCCCAGCTAGGGTGAAAGGTAATTCTTTTACTATTACTATTTAGATTAATCTCCCTTAAAAATAATATATTCACTATTTAAAATATTGACTTAAAAAGGATACCGCCAGATTGGTCGGTTGGTAATTCATTTTAATATGATTTAAACCTGACTAATAAAGGATACCGCCAGATTGGTCGGTTGGTAATTTAATTTTGGTTCCGCCTTTATGGCCGGTTGGATTTAATTTGACTTAATCAGGTTACCGCCTATATGGCTGGTTGGAAAAAGAATCACAAGTTTATATATTATTTTATGGGAGATATCTAAATTAGTAGTAGTAAAAGTAATTCCTTTTACCTTAGCATTTTATTTTATTGTAATTTACTTTTCAGTATTTAATTTACCGCATTTTTACTTTATGTCTTTTATTTTTACTAGCCCTAGTTATGTGTTGTAACTAAATTAGTTATCTGGGGTTGTGATGAAATCCAATATCACTGTTTTATAAGGGTTAGATTATAGCTTGGGTAATATAAAGATTTATTTATTGAGTCTTAAACTTAATGCTTTTTCATTAACTGGCCATTAATAAAATTGATCTGGTAAATCTAAAATGAACTAGACATAGGGATTTTAGGTTTCAGCCTTAGACTCAATAGCCCACGATCTTCATTGAGGATAGATAACCCTTTAATAGATTTCCTTACAGGATAGGAATATACCTGTCGGGCGGGGGTAGCCATAATTGGGACTTAAACTTAATGAATCCAGATAATTTGGTTGACATAAACATATGGTTCAATTGGGTTAAACTGGGTATTTGTGTCTGACTATCGACAGAGGCTTACACATAATTTAGTGTTCCAGGTTAATAAATCAATATGTTACCCAACTTTAAGATAACCACTTCATCTTTAAAATGATATTGGAAGAAATCACAACCCTAGATAGTTTTTAATATTGAATTTTCTTAAAACCTATTTTCGACAATTTTATTTACTTGTTTTTAAATTTAGAATCGTCACCATTTCAAATCAATCAATCAACTTGTTAGATATTAGTAATCATTTGACCTCATAAAATTAATAGATTAGATATTAAGTCCTCGTGGGATCGATATTTTTATACTACTTGAACGATACGTGCGCTTGCGTTATACGTGTGTGTTTACGCCGGTCAATATGTGATTGTAGGGTTAGTGGGAGCGTACATATTTCTTTCTAATATTGTATATCCTAACAACATTATCATTATTAAGGTAACAATGAGATGTTAATAAAGTAAAAAGTTCACCTAAGTCTTCTTTTCTCCGTGAATACAGTGGGAGTAGTCTATGTTATATTCGATATAAAGTTTTATATATGATATAAAACTATGAAACTTGTGAGATACTTCTATTAATCAAGCATTAGATATGATCTAATAAAAGGACACAACATGACTATCTGTGTGACAGTTAGTATAACTGTTTGACAGTTATTGTGTCCCTTAGATATAGTATTCATCTTTTGTAAATGATGATTCCTTAGTCGAAAGAGAAATTGATTAAAATATTTAGTCAATCTTATGCATTATAGGATGATGGCATAATGAATATTGTATTATGTGCGATTAAAGATATCAATTAAATCATAATTGTTACGAGCTATTTTGATACGTTGTAGACCATAGGATGATTCTTGAATCATGTTCTTTATTATCTTTGAGATATTAAGAATGAGTTTCTTATTCATGAAGAATATAGTATGCAACCATTAGGGTCAATTAGTTTTGAGTCTAATTGTGAAGTTAGACAGTCTACGTCATATAGAGTCAGAAAAGATACAGTGGGAGTGTCAAAAATAATTCTACTGTGTGAGTAGAATTAGTTGCAACTTATGTAGTATTGACCCATGAAGTTGCATAGTGACTGTATAGATTAGAAGTTTTGATATTAATGTCGTGCTTGCAGTTGTCTACATAGTATTTTGGATTTGATTCTTAAATACTAAGATAACTCATTAGCGGTAGCACAATACTGATATCGCATATGAGTCATATTGATGTAGAACTTAGGTTTTACAAAATATGAATGATGCTGGCTAAGGGAAACATTTGTGTTGTTGGACAAACTCAAAGTGTAATAGCGGACATACTCGTCGTTGCCTACCTCTTGAGTGCTAGGTGAGCTCTTGAGGGCCATACGCATGATACCATGGATTGACACTAGAGTAAGTGGGAGAAATTGTTAGGGTTGATGCTCGGAGCGCTAATCTGAATCATATTTATGTCTGATTCATGAATACAAATAATTTCTTTTTCCATAATATTACTTATTTACGGTTACACCTCTTATTTTTATATATGTATTCGATCTGATAATGATTAGATTGAAACTAAATATGATTTAGTGATATGTATATATTAGACAAAGACCATAGGATTTACAATGTAGTGAGCAGTTACAACACCGTTTATAATTAACATTGGAAAGTGTCACTATAAGTTTGTATATTCTCAAATAAAGTTCCTAGTTAAGATTTACTAACACAGGTCGATTAGTAAAATCCGTTGAGATCAGTACATGTCGTATGTCGATACTTAGTCCAATGGTTTATCCCAATGAATCATGAGTCTCAGGAGACTTGTAAGGACGTGTAGGTGTTTATTCGATAAACACTGAATGGCTTCCTGAAGATTTCCTAATAGATGGCACACCAACGTCAATACAAATCTTCTCGAGTCGATTAGCATAATGATCTTTTGACTTGAGATACCATTGTGGATATATTAGTCATCCTCTACACTTTGATGGCAGTCACGTCACCGATCTATTTAGATCAGACCTCCTCCTGTTCGTTGGGTGTGGACTTATGCTCATGATATCCTGTGAGTATCAGATATAATCTGTCAGTCTTGTGTACAGGGAATATGTATCCTATATGTGTTTGTGATTTGTTAAAACCATGCATGGTACACTACGGAAGTAAGTTCCGAGTGTTATATAGATACCTTAGGCATTTGATGTACTCATATATATCCTCGATATAATATGGATAGCCAGTGAATGAGGAATTATACGTAATGACCTCGACTTGCAAAATTTAGTGAGATTATTTGTGGTTGTCATAATTTACGGGTGGGTTAATTATGGACACGAAATTGAATTCTATGATGGATAAACCTGAACTTATAGAGTCCCACAATATGAAGTGTACTGGTTGAGTACTTGAGCAATACATTATGAATAATAAAGATTATCCATAATACTTTATCGGATTAAATAAGTTAATTCGAATCGTTTATGTAACATCCTCAATCCGGAGATGTTACCGACAGGGAATAGGCCGCCCTATCCCCCTAAGCCTTTAACTCTCTGAAAACTGCTAATCTTATTTCATATATAATTTCATGCATGGGACCATTGCCCAACTCATCAATTTAAATGCATAACACATTTCATACTAAGTACTCAATTTTACTATATAATATAACTCTGGCAGTGAACACTTATAATGCAGTACATCTGTAATCTTTACTATATAATATATATGATACATGACATTTCCTGAATCTGACTGAACTGAACTTTGTCTATAACGTGACCCAATGGACCAAATCCCTAGTGACTGCCATCAATATCCATCCTCCTGAGTTCGTCCTCCAGGTAAACCTGCAAAACAAAGAAACTGAGAGTGGGGGGTTAGATCGTTGGAACGATCTAAGTGAGTGGACAAATTAAAAATAGGTACTAAAAAGCTCTTTGTAAATCCATGATTCTAAAATAAAATCCATCTCGAATCATCTTTTCAGAAATCACTCCCATTATCTGAAAACAACTTCATTTCTGGAAAATTTTTCTAAAAACTAATTCTGGTTTGTAACTCTCTGAAATCCTCATAAAACAGTTCCTTCTAAAAATGCTTTCTTAAAACTTTCTTTTCTGTAAGTCTTTCTCTGAAAAATCTGATCCTGAAAATCTATTTCAGAAAAACTGTTTCTGAATGTCTGCTGAAAACCTGACGCATGGGGGCGTTATGTATCGTCGTCCCCCCATACGCCTAACTAGAGCCAGAAGTGTAAATCCATGACATTGGGGCATTACGTATCACCGTCCCCCAAAGCATGCCACTACCTGTCCCTGAAATCTAGTGGTCTTAGGGCGTTACGTATCGCCGTCCCCCAATCCACTGAACTAGAGCCGAGGTGCGGATCTATACTATCCTCCAGACTTTGAATCTAGGATCTATGGGCATCTGTCATCCCTAGTCTTGAACTGCGTGTGCACACGATATCTGAATCCGTCAATTCCATATCTAAGTCAATTTACATACTGAGGTGGGTTTTTCCCCCATGCCTCGAAAACATAAAATCAGGCTTTTGTAACCATCACTTTTCTAAATCATTTTCAAACATTTTTAATCAAATCATATTTGAAAGTAAACTTGGCTAACGCCCTAAATGCGGAAAAGTAAGTCTGATATGAAAAATAACATAATGAAAATCAATGCAAAGGAAAAGTATCCACTCACAGATTTAGAGTCCCGCTAACGTTACTTCACTTTGCTGAAAGAGTTTATGGTTCCTGCGATGACCTTTAATGGTAACTTAATTAGAGTATGAATCGTGGGATATATTTTAAAGCAATCATCACTATATGGTATTCTAAGCTTCTGATATGATAAATTTCGTGTATATGAGATGATATGAAATCTTTTCGGGTGGTCTCTAATATCTTGAGTTGAAATTGAATTGACAAAAATTTAATCTTGGAGAATGGTCACGCGTAGCGACGCCAATCGTTGCATCGCGACGCTCACACGGGTAGGCTGAGATAGAGAGCTTCCTCTATTTCACGTCGCGAAGCGAGTCCTTAAGCGTTGCAATGCTTATAATCCAAAACTGAATCAGGGGCAATTTCCCAGTACGCGTCTGTTGGACAATTATGACCCATAGCATCACTATTTGTACAGAACATGGTGTTGTTGTAAAAATTAACTATGTGACAAAGGAAATTGCTATTTTATCATTTGTAATTAGATTACCAAGATACGTAAATGATAAAAGTCCATATGATTAGTTCCGGAATAATAAGATATGAGACAGTATTAATCCACTAAGGTTTAATCATTAAAATATCCATAGTCGTAGTATTATCGAGACTGGACATCGATAATGCGAAATAGACTAGTATTGCACTTATGCGCGTTGTGGGAGCATAACGGCATAGTTCTCATATATTTAAGTATTGGATACTTATGCAAGTGTAATAGGAGGTTGTGTTTACCGATGGTACGGAAACAGCTTCACTCTGGATAGACCCCTCGGAATTCCATTGGTAGTATGACTATATGTCTATGGAAGTCCGAATCAGGGTAGGTGTATTTGGTCTTAACCTAAGACTTGCATCACTAATACTTGCTACAATCAATATACTTTGGTTTTGGTCGTTCAGGGCTTTAACAGGTTCTGTGTACGCCTCTTCTGGGTATATTGAGAATCATAGTGTATTGGGTGTGATGTTAAGATGGAAGTATCACTCCAGTCATATGGAGATGATGATCACGCAGGATACAGAACTAGTACTCTTATGTACTGCAGTCATCGGGATAATATGACTAGGTCATGTTTATCCGATTATAGAGACTAGTTACCAGAGATCCGACATATGCTTCGTATGGGGCAGACACAATTCCAGCCCCAAGACTTGCATGTGACATCCGATACTGGATCACAATACGCAATACGACGTATACTACGCCTGATACAGATTATATATTCCTTTAAGAATATTTCTGGAGAATTGGGTAGGCATGGTGCTTTGCTAGAAGCCAACTATGTCTTGTAAATCGGTAAAAACATAGTACTAGGTACGTACGTGTTCGGATAGTCCGACGATCAGATTTACTGCCAACATATCTGGGGATCTCATGGGTCGCTTCCCGAAGATTCACCGATGACGTATGACTCGAACATAATTAATCTAGGATTAATTATAAGAGAGAGAAAATTAATTTAGGATTAATTACGGAGAAATTTTATCTGGGATAAAATTCTATTTAAAGTGAGAGAACAATGAATTTGGAATTAATCGATAAAATAAGAGTACTATATAGTTTGAATAACGGAACAGTGAGCTGGAGATCTTCCAAGTAAGATACTGTTGCCGAATAAACAACAAAAGCGGAATATTGTTGCAGCTGAGGCAGTAATAGTATCGTTTTGGATCTATAATAATCCTAATTAGATTAGGTGTAGTTCTGTTAGCAGCTGAGCTAGGCTACAGCACAGGCTAAAGAATTAATGGTCTCATCAACGATCCAAGTATATACTTCAACTATTCATCTGATTCGTTCGGATCATACATCTTGGCGATGTGATGATCAAATAAATCACATCAGACGATAACCATTACAAATCCGCTAACGAAAGCTGTTTCTCAGCAGAAGTTTGAGCGGCCCGTACATAGTTCAAGTGTAGGACACTTGAGTGATTGGCTATAGGCCAAGTGGGAGATTGTTGGACAATTATGACCCATAACATCACTATTTGTACAGAACATGGTGTTGTTGTACAAATTAACTATGTGACAAACGAAATTGCTCTTTTATCATTTGTAATTGGATTACCAAGATACATAAATGATAAAAGTCCATATGATTAGTTCTGGATTAATAAGATATGAGACAGTATTAATCCACTAAGGTTTAATCATTAAAATATCCCTAGTCGTAGTATTATCGAGACTGGACATCGATAATGCGGAATAGACTAGTATTGCACTTGTGCGCATTGTGGGAGCATAACGACATAGTTCTCATATATTTAAGTATTGGATACTTATGCAAGTGTAATAGGAGGTTGTGTTTACCGATGGTACGGAAACAATTTCGCTCTGGATAAACCTCTCAGAATTCCATTGGTAGTATGCTTATATGTCTATGGAAGTCCGAATCAGGGTAGGTGTATTTGGTCTTAACCTGAGACTTGCATCGCTAATACTTGCTACAATCAATATACTTTGGTTTTGGTCATCCACGGCTTTAACAGGTTCTGTGTACGCCTCTTCCGGGTATATTGAGAATCGTAGTGTATTGGGTGTGATGTCAAGATGGAAGTATCACTCCAGTCATATGGAGATGATGATCACGCAGGATACGGAACTAGTACTCTTATGTACTGCAGTCATCGGGATAATATGACTAGGTCATGTTTATCCGATTATAGAGACTAGTTACCAGAGATCTGACATATGCTTCGTACGGGGCATACACAATTCCAGCCTCAGGCCTTGCATGTGACATCGGATACTGGATCGCAATACGCAATACGACGTATACTACGCCTGATACAGATTATATATTCCTTTAAGAATATTTCTGGAGAATTGGGTAGGCACAGTACTTTTCTAAAAGCCAACCATGTCTTATAAATCAGTAAAAACGTAGTACTAGTTACGTACGTGTTCGGATAGTCCGACGACCGGATTTACTGCCAACATATCCGGGGATCTCATCGGTCGCTTCCCGAAGATTCACCGATGACGTATGACTCGAACATAATTAATCTTTGATTAATTATAAGAGAGAAAATTAATCTAGGATTAATTGCGGAGAAATTTTATCTGGGATAAAATTCTATTTAAAGAGAGAGAATGATTAATTTGGAATTAATCGATAAAATAATATATTCGATATATTAAACGAAATTAGATTTCGACGCGGAACTAAAATTAGATTTTAATTCGGGCGAACAAATTAATTTAGAATTAATTCGCTAGCGACGTGAATAGTAATTTTGCTAGGCATAATTATTTAATTAAATTTGATTTAATTACGTCGCAACAGAAAATTCGTTAATTCGGAATTAGCAAACCCGAGCCCGGGAGTGTTTGCGGGCCCACTCGGATTTTGAATCAAGTGGGGCCCATAAGTCACACAACTAGTCAACTTTATTATTTTATGGTGATAGAAGTTGGTGGTTGCTTATTTTGCACTCTTTGTCATTTGGAATGACTAATACCAAAAGTTTGGTTTTGGTATATGAGAATAGTTTTTGGAAATCAAAAACACAACACACTTCATCTCATCTTCTCTCCCTCACTCACGGCTTAGAGCCAATTTTTTCTCTCTTCTCTTGGCTTGGCCGAGAGTCACACAAGGTTAAGGAAACAATTTGTTGCAAATTTTTCCAAGTGCTAGCACACTAAAGAGATCATTAAAAGGTGATAGGGAAACCAATCATTGAGCTTGGAATCAACACACAAAGCTTGGAGCTTGAAGATCCACAAAAGGAGGGCTTGGCCGAATTCTACAAGGAGCAGAATTTTTGTGTTCATCGCATCCAAACGCCGATCAAAGTGAGTATTTTCGCCATCTTACTTTGCGTATTCACATGATTTCATTGCTTAATTTGATCTTGGTTTGACCTAGAAAACCCAACAATTGTATCAGAGCGGTTATTAAGCATGAAATTGAATTTAGGGTTCTTAACTTTAATTTGGGTATTTTTGATTTGAGCATGTTTTTGGCAAATTATTTGTTTGAGCATGCTTATAATATGTTAACTTTGAGTTGTGCATGATCAATTTGAAGAAAAAAATTAATTGGATTAATTTTCCCCAAATTTGAGGCTTGGCCGAATATATGTTGGAACCCTAGCTCTTGGTGATTTTGAATTTTAGACAATTGGATATGTTTAAAATGCATGGGATATATTAGTTTGTGATTTAATTGGATTGAAATCAAAATTGATATAAAAAGTCCCCTATTGCCGAGAGCTTAAGAGCATGTTGGGATTGATTTTGCTTCAATTATGTTGGACATGAATTGATAATAATAAAGCATGATTAATTAGTGTAATTGGTATTTTGGAAATGTTAATTTGACTAATTAATTATAGCTAATACACTTTAATTAACTAAATTATGAAATTTGGAATTTTAGAATTTAATTAATTAGGCTTAATTTGGAATTGGGCTAAAAATGTTGTATTTGGGCTTAATGGGCTTGGTCGGGCCAAGTTTGGTTTAGGATAATTGGTTGGATCCAATTGGGCCTAAAACCATTTCCTTAAAGTCCAAATATGATTAAATGAGCCTTTCAAGATTTAATTGGGCCTAAATTGATTTTTGGTAAATGGTGATTCCTTATTGGGCTTTGGTTGCCAAAGCCCATGCCTTATAAATTAATTGAAAGCCCATTGGACTTTAATTAAATTGACATTGGATGTTAATTGGGCTTTGAGACCCGTTAAAATTAGATTTAGAATCTAAGTCGCAAAGGCTCATTAATAAAGTGTAATTATTTAATTTAGAATTAAATAAAGAATTAATATTGAATACGAATTAAATTGGATTTAATATTGTAGTTTGATATAATTCAAGAATTCGTACTTTGAGTACTTATTCTTAAACAGTTGGACTCGGACAAATCAAATCGTTGTTTGAACATTGGATGCTCACTAATCAAAAATGGAGAGATTTGTTCTAGGAACAAAATGTTTTAAATATCCATCCGCATATCATTATTAATTTATTTACCACGCCTTATTATGCTTTTAGAATGCATGCTTAATGGTGTATGATGAGACCTAATCAAAGATAATTAATTGGTTGCCAATTACGCGAAAAACCCTCAACAAATATTAAGCGTTTTCCTTCCATTGAATGATTCATTCTCAAGATCCAAGATTGGCACTGGTTTTTTGGCCAAAATCAAGACCTTTGTCCATCGCGGATGTGTTTGAATCATGAAGGCTTTGTTCCATATCGCATGTCTTGTCCAAGTTGTGATTTATTGGCCAAAGTCAAGATCACTTCTTGTCCATCGACATCGATTACAAAGCTTTCCAAAGTCAATGGATTCCGCTTAACTGGAATCATTAAGCTTGTTGTGCGAAAGCCAAGGCTTAGTTGATTCAGAGGTAAAAGGTTAGGGAATATATCAGATATATTGGCATATATTAGATATATGTTTCAGATTTGGATATCCACCTACTGGATCTAGGAATTGGATGAGATCCAATTGATCTTAAAGATCTACCTAGTTAAATATCATACAACTTGTTGGCCAAAGTCAAGGTTGTGTGTTATTTAACGGGATCCTAGCCCACTAGGAAACTAGGTTTCCCGAGTACTCAACAGAGGGTTAGAGGCTCGCCGAAACATAGTGGGAGGCAAGTATTAAATTTGCAATTTCGTTTAGATACTTGCCAATACGAGCTCATTTCAATTTTTTCGTCATTACATAAATATATTAGTTGGACTAATATTTAATCGTTGTTTTAATTAAACAGTTGGACTGTATTCAAACTACTTCAATTTATAGTTGATTATATAATTGGATTATAGTAATCAATATATTTGAATTTAACCAATTAAATTATAGTTGATTATATAGTTAGACTATAGTAATCATTATATTCAAATTGTACCCGAAATCGTTGATTGGATAGTTGGACTATAACAATCAAGATAACTGAAAGATTAGCGTTTAAAACATAATCCTGGGAGAAAATGTCTTTAAACGGCTTTAATTTTCAGATTGGGAATATAACCTCATGATAGTCCTGGGAACTGAGAAGTTATTCTATTTGATAGAGAAACATCTCGGGCCTAAGCCCAGAGTTGAGAAAATAGTGGAGCATGAGTTTTGGAAGACTCATGGTGATGATAACTTTAGTGCTCAATCCTTTAAGCTTACCACAATGACATTTTAATTTTTTCATCAAAATTAAGGATTAGATCCTTGTACCATGATGATAAAATTAAAAATCTTCATAGATTTATTCTTAGATCTTAGAAGTACAAATTGCAAAAGAAGCTATTTCGCTCATGTATGTCAGAGGGTACATCTATCGAGCACTAAGTGTCGCAGATGATTGCTGACATCGATCAGCTAGGTTAGCTGGGCATTACCTACGTGGCCGAGACTACCAAATATTTGATCTTATAGTCTCTACCCGAAAGCTAGGGCAGGTTCATTGTGAACCAAGAGTAAACTCTTGGAGAGTTGATCGCTATGCTCTAGGAGGCAGAGCCAGAGCTTCTAAAATGAGCAAAGGCAAAATCATCACAGTCTTCTGGGAAGACAAAGGACATATCCCAAGATGTCTGCCTAAACTGTGGCAAACAAGGTCACTGGATGCGTGACTGCCATATGGACAAGGCAGACATGAAGGAAGTGAAGAGGGGCAAGGCTCTGGCTTCAAGTATGTTTGTCATAAACATGTTCACTATTAGTTTCAAAATTGGATTTTGATACTAGATGTGGTACATAGATATGTACTGATGTGCGGAATTTGCTGATAAGCAGGAGACTGACTTTAGTTGAGATCAACCTGCGAGTCGGAAACGGGACGAAAGTCGCTGTTTTAACCGTAGAAACCTAAGTTTAGGAACTACCCTTTGGGTATGTACTTAAATTAGGAAACTGTTATAATGTACCTAGTTTGACTAGAAACATTATCTCTATATCAGAGTATAACTCGTTGCGGATATACCTTTATATTCTAGAACACTAAGTGTTTTATTTTATAAAGTTGATATTGAGATAAACACATTAGATGTGAATAACAGTATTTATATTTTGAATATAAATGAATCTCAAACGTATAACATGACAAACAAATAGCTCAAACTGAATTAATCAGATGAGACTCATTTGTGGCATTGTTGTCTGGGACACATTAACACGACTCGTATATCCACACTTTCGAAGAGTGGGTACTAGGACAGATTTGATTCTAATCAAATGAAGTCTACGAATCTAGTTTATTAGGCAAATTGCCTAAAACACCTTTTACTTGGTAAAAGTGCTAGTACCACCGATCTGTTAGCCCTTGTTCATAGTGACGTAAGTGGGCCCATATCTAGATAGGCTAGAGGTGGATGTGAATACTTCGTAACCTTTACAGATGTGGCATCGCGTTATGGTTATGTGTTTCTTTTGAAACATAAATCGGAAACTTTTGATAAATTCAAAGAGTTTCGACACGAAGTATAAAAACAGACCGTCAAGAGTATTAAAACATCATAATTGGACATAGATGAAAATACTTAAGCAATAAGTTTCTCAATTACTTGAAAGAGTATAGTATTCTTTCACAGTGGACTCCTCCCGGAGCACCTCAATTATAACGGTGTGTCCAAACGGAGAAACCGAATTTTGTAGGACATGATAAGGTTAATAATGAGTCGCTCTGAGCTACCATTTTCCTTCTAGGGATACGCATTAAACAGTGCAAATACTTATTTTGAATAAGGTTCCATAAGAATCTGTTTGACAGACTTCATATTAGATATGAACAGGAAAGAAACCGAGTTTTCTCATTCCTGGAGATTTGGGAATGCTGGGCATATGTTTGGATAATACCAAACTAAAATCCAAATCGGATAAGTGCCTAATTTGTAGGTTATCCTAGGGAAACCAAAGTATAGTACTTATATAACTCACAAGAGAACAATATAATTGTTGCTCGTCATGCGGTTTTCCTAAGAGGAATACCTATATGCAGTGGTAAGTGGGAGGAAAGTAAAACTCGATGAAAATCGGAGTAATACTGTTGCAGGCACCGAACCTTAATAGAACACAAACAGTTCATCAGGGATGAAACTGTACCACAATCTTCGAATACACAAGAACCACGTAAGTCGGAGAGAGTCAGAAAACAACCTGGGAGGTATGGGTTTCTGATCTCACCTCGTAAAGATGTCAATCTTATTGAGGAAGACGAACTGACTACGTATGAGGAAGTGATACAAGGTATCGACTCCCTATTATGGCAAAGTGCCATGAAGTCCGAAATGGATTCCATGTATACCAACCAAGTTTGGACACTGGTTGTTGTACCGGAAGACATTGTGCCTATTGGTACAATATGAGTCTTCAAGGAAGACAAACATGGATGGCAACATACAAACGTACAAAGCTAGGCTTGTAGCGAAAAGGTATCGTTATCAACATTGTGTCGATTATGACGAAACCTTTTAACCGTTGCCATGATTAAATCCATTTGGATAATGCTTGCTAATGCTACATGTTTCATTTATGAAATATGGCAGCTGAACGTCAAAATCGCTTTCCTTAAAAGGAAATCTTTTGGAGGATTTTTACAACATTCTGACAGTTGTTTCGTACCAAAACAAGCAAACAAGGTTTGCAAGTTAAACCGATCCATTTATGGGTTGAAGCAAGCATTGCGTTCTTGAAACTATCGTTTTGATGTAATCATAATGGTATATGATTTAATTCAAAACGAAAATGATTCTTGTGTATATAATGAGGTTAGTGGGAGCGCACTGACAGTGATTGTCCTATATAATGATGATATATCATTTCTTGGAAATGATATTCCCATAATACAATCGGTGAAAGCTTGGCTTTCATGAAAATTCTCCGTAGAATACTTCGGAGAGACAACCTTTATTCTAGGAATAAAGAACTACTGGGATATATCTAAAAGTTGTTGGCACTCTCCGAGAAATCGTACATTGAAAAATATGTACGTGACCTAGTGTCTCATATGCTTTGAGCATATGGAGTCACAATCGGTCCAATCCAAGTGATGGTCACTGGATTGATGTTAAGAACATCCTTAAGTATCTTAGATGAACTAAAGATGCTTTCTTAAGCTATGGAGAAGGATTACTTGAAGTGACTGGGTTCACCATTGCAAGTTTCCTAAATGAAAAAAATGACTATTAGTCGAAATAAGAGTAGTATATAGTTTGAATAACGGAACAGTGAGCTGGAGATCTTCCAAGTAAGATACTGTTGCCGAATAAACAACAAAAGCGAAATATTGTTGCAGCTGAGGCAGCAATAGAAGCATTTTGGATCTATAATAATCCTAATTAGATTAGGTGTACTTCTATTAGCAGCTGAGCTAGGCTACAACACAAGCTAAAGAATTAATGGTCTCATCAACGATCCAAGTATATACTTCAACTATTCATCTGATTCGTTCGGATCATACATCGTGGCGATGTGATGATCGAATAAATCACATCAGATGATAACCATTGCAAATCCGCTGACGAAAGCTGTTTCTCAGCATAAGTTTGAGCGGCCCGTACATAGTTCAAGTGTAAGACACTTGAGTGATTGGTTATAGGCCAAGTGGGAGATTGTTGGACAATTATGACCCATAACATCACTATTTGTACAGAACATGGTGTTGTTGTACAAATTAACTATGTGACAAAATGAAATAGTTTAGTTCCAAGATACATAAATGATAAAAGTCCATATGATTAGTTCCAGATTAATAAGATATGAGATAGTATTAATCCACTAAGGTTTAATCATTAAAATATCCCTAGTCGTAGTATTATCGAGACTGGACATCGATAATGCGGAATAGACTAGTATTGCACTTGTGCGCATTGTGGGAGCATAACGACATAGTTCTCATATATTTAAGTATTGGATACTTATGCAAGTGTAATAGGAGGTTGTGTTTACCGATGGTACGGAAACAGCTTCACTCTGGATAGACCCCTCAGAATTCCATTGGTAGTATGACTATATGTCTATGGAAGTCCGAATCAGGGTAGGTGTATTTGGTCTTAACCTGAGACTTGCATCGCTAATACTTGCGACAATCAATATACTTTGGTTTTGGTCATCCAGGGCTTTAACAGGTTCTGTGTACGCCTCTTCTGGGTATATTGAGAATCGTAATGTATTGGGTGTCATGTCAAGATGGAAGTATCACTCCAGTCATATGGAGATGATGATCACGCATGATAGGGAACTAGTACTCTTTTGTACTGCAGTCATCAGGATAATATGACTAGGTCATGTTTATCCGATTATAGAGACTAGTTACCAGAGATCCGACATATGCTTCGTACGGGCATACATAATTCCAGCCCCAGGCCTTGCATGTGACATCCGATACTGGATCGCAATACGCAATACGACGTATACTACGCCTGATACAGATTATATATTCCTTTAAGAATATTTATGGAGAATTGGGTAGGCACTGTGCTTTGCTAGAACAAACCATGTCTTGTAAATCGGTAAAAATGTAGTACTAGGTACGTACGTGTTCGGATAGTCCGATGATCAGATTTACTGCCAACATATCCGAGAATTTCATGGGTCGCTTCCCGAAGATTCACCGATGACGTATGACTCGAACATAATTAATCTAGGATTAACTATAAGAGAGAGAAAATTAATCTAGGATTAATTGCGGAGAAATTTTATCTGGGATAAAATTCTATTTAAAGAGAGAGAACAATTAATTTGGAATTAATCGATAAAATAATATATTCGATATATTAAACGAAATTAGATTTCGACGCGGAATTAAAATTAGATTTTAATTCGGGCGAACGAATTAATTTAGAATTAATTCGCTAGCGACGTGAATAGTAATTTTGCTAGGCATAATTATTTAATTAAATTTGATTTAATTACGTCGCAACGGAAAATTCATTAATTCAGAATTAGCGAACCCGAGCCTGGGAGTGTTTGCGGGTCCACTCGGATTTTGAATCAAGTGGGGCCCACAAGTCATATCAACTAGTCAACTTTATTACTTTATGGTGATAGAAGTTGGTGGTTGCTTATTTTGCGCTCTTTGTCATTTGGAATGACTAATACCAAAAGTTTGGTTTTGGTATATGATAATAGTTTTTGGAAAACAAAAACACAACACACTTCATCTCATCTTCTCTCCCTCACTCACGGCTTAGAGCCAATTTTTTCTCTCTTCTCTTGGCTTGGCCGAGAGTCACACAAGGTTAAGGAAACAATTTGTTGCAAATTTTTCCAAGTGCTAGCTCACTAAAGAGATCATTCAAAGGTGATAGGGAAACCAATCATTGAGCTTGGAATCAACACACAAAACTTGGAGCTTGAAGATTCACATAAGGAGGGCTTGGCCAAATTCTACAAGGAGCAGAATTTTTGTGTTCATCGCATCCAAAAGCCGATCAAAGTGAGTATTTCTGCCATCTTACTTTGCGTATTCATATGATTTCATTGCTTAATTTGATCTTGGTTTGACCTAGAAAACCCAACAGCTTCACAACGCTGGGTGATGGCCGTCACGATGCTAGGCCAAATTTAGGGCCTAACAACAACTTTTCATGGACATTCTTCAAACCCCACCCTCATACAAGTTAATTCTAATATCCATAATCAAATTACCCCATTTCCCCCTTCCACTATCATCACACCGTCAAATTCTAAACACCCCAATTCACTTATCCTTTAAAGTTTCTTATCTTAAGGATTTCTCAACATCCTTATTTTCTTAACACTATAACTACATAAACATCAATATCCACAATTCAACAATATCTTTTAACCAATAAACCATCAAAACATCAACATTTCAAATTTGGGTTATGTTTTTCTTACCTTGAAAATCAACTTATTTCTTCTCAATTAGAGCCTCCAAGCTCTTTTTTCTTCTTCTTAAGCTTGTGGTGGATTGGGTTGCCTTTGATTACCCCTTGATTTAGGTGGAAAAATGACTTTCCCTTATTCCTTTTCCTTTTTCTCTTTTTACGTTTTCTTTTTTTCTTCAAAATGTTGCGGATGCTTGAATAGTTCCCCTTTTTATATTCGGGGCTATTTATAATTGGTAAAGTTTGGGAATAATTTATAAATTTAGAGAAGTTTTGAGAATTTATTAGAATGGTCCTTAAGTACTATTCATCTGAATTTGTGAGTTATGTTTTAGACATGTTTCTAATTTGAATTTGGTAAAATGTTCAACGCATAAGTTGTAGGTCTCGATCTTAGCTTTTTGACAATATAAATTTTAGAAAAATAAGAGTTCGTATGAGAAAGTTATGGGCCAAATACCATGGATTGTCTAGAGTAGAATATCATACAATTTCGTATCAGAATTTCGAGGAATTTACTGTTTGTCCCCAAAGTCATTTCATGAGTGTACTTGTGTTCAAATATAATTTATATTATATAACACTCGTCCCATAATGTAACCATAGTCGAGATTACCGGTCGTTACAAATTCTCCCCCATTAAATAGGATTCGTCCTCAAATCTCTTATGTGGTTTAACTCGCTTATTCGTCTTGGTTCAAGGATATATGTATTTATGCTAATCCTGTATTCCTAACTTCCTTTCTAGTTTTAATGAATAATTCCTTGAATTTCTAACTGAGAGATAATTTGTTATTTGCATTCCATGAACTTCTACTTATTACTTTACACTTACCATCATACTACAACCATTTTTATGAATCAAGGAAATTTTTTATTTCTAAACCCTTAACTATATTCAACCTTCACTATCTCAACTATTCAAATAAGTAATCAGTTCCAAAATTGTACAATATATGTGGCCTGTCGTCACACTTATCTTAGTTCCATTCTAATATGAAACCTCTTATATCTCTTGCCATGACAATAATAAATTCTAATTATCCTTAGGGACTTATATTATTCTTCACATTTAAAGTATCATTATCGTGCTTTGTACTATAGTGAATAACCTTCGCTTTCCCTTAACTTGTGTATCCCTCAGGTTTTTCGGATACTCTTTATAATATAACCACTTTAATAACCTAATAAGATATATCTTACTAGATATTTTCTTAGCTCCACATACTAGATCTTATTCTACCATTCATTATCATATCTTAACTAACTATTTGATATTTGATATTTTCTCATTACTAAGTCCCCGCTGCTTATGAGCTTCTTCCTTCGAGTTCTCACATATTCGACTATCTATGGGTTTAGGTCTTCATAACCCATAACTAACTTCTTCATGTACACTTGTTGCCAATCGATGGCTCCCATACTTAGTACATTAATTTAAGTTAGTTTCTCTGGCGATCCTTTTCGATTGGCTAAGAGCTTGGGATAGGTATCTATGTTAAGCCTGATTGTATGCACCTTTATGCTTAAACTGTGTTCTTTATTATTAACGTTGGCACTAGTGATCCTATCCTGGTTTACGTTCGTACTCTTTTACACCTTTAATTTCTTTGCTAGTACTAGTACGGTTACTATCTTTCACGCTAACTATTATTTTCTTGCTTATTTGCACTCTAAAATACTTTACCTTCAATTATCCCTCGAGTCTTATTCTGTCAGGTGATGTCCCGGTCTCAACAATATCAGCATTCTTAGTTTCCTTGGTCGTCTCTAGGTTATATTCCATAATTATATTTTCAAGTCATCCTATGCATTATCTTTAACGGTGCGCTGCTAAAGGAAACATACGGGTCACTATTATTATCTTCTCCCATTACTTATATTATAGAATTTCAGTCATATTCCAACTCTGAAAAAAACTTACTATTTCATTGTACCATTGACAATCTATCTTATCACTAATACTTTTATCATTGTTTATTTGGCATCTCTTCATATTTTCATGCTATCTCAATAGTTCCACCTCCACCTTTTACTTGATGTCTCTCTTTTTTTGTCTTCTTTCCAGTTCTTAACTATTTATAGAACTTATGACTCCTCTGAATCTCTGTTTTATCTTGAAGGGTAATATCTTTCCAATTGTCTCTCACCCTATCTTATAAGATATTACTACATTATGGTTTCACTTGTTTCTGGGGACATCATGAGGCGGTCGTCGAGGTCCATCTTAGCTACTGTGGTATAACGAGGGTTGAGAGGGTGGGGCTTGGCTCCCAAACCTTTCCAGTTGTGATGACCTCACTAGCTACGCATGTCGTACTTGCACGTTCTGCTTATCTATAAGCCTGAGACACTCGAATTTACTAGTGTCGGCTCCCACACTAAGATACTTCCACTAGGTACTATCTAAATTGTCTCATGTTTCAACTTCACTCTTAATTCGCTTCCCATCTATCGATCATACTACCTCTTATCATGAACCTATTCTAGAGTCATGCTCTCTAAATACTTCATCATGTTGCCTCTATACTCATTCCTACTAGTTTCTGTTGCTTAACCATCTTAAGTCGTTATTCTCTCTCAGAGTCTTACTATACTCCATTTCTTATTCCTCATTATGAATCTTACTCTACTACATAGATTTCCTTCTCATCTCAGTTTCTTGAATTTCTTACATTTTATTCCTCTGGAAGACTTCATCAACTTCGTTTGCTTATGACATCTCTACTAAATCCTTTAATTCAAGTGCTATTCTGCATCTATTTTCTCCCTCTCAATACAATGAGATTCTTTATGAGTTATATACTATATTCTGAGAGTCGTTCTCTCTGGTCCATTCGTGATTTTGAGTCTTTACTCCCTTAAGGGTTTCCACTTCAACGATGGCTTCTAGTTTTTGTCAAAAACTCTTCTTTACTAGTTCTCCTACTTACTAAGCTCTAAGTGAAAGGGTGAGTATATGCATTCCATAGAGATCTGTGAATATGTATTTCTGCTATTTACTACTCGTTCTATTGGAAACTACATCGACTGTTCCATGTCTTAAAGTCCCTTAATATTTATCAATCAACCCAAAGTCTGTTAGGGATATGCCATATACCCAACTTGTGGATGGGCTATATGTACATGTATTGTATATTTCATTAATTAATAAAATGGAAATCTTTATTACACGTGTCTTACATAACTTATATAAATCATCAACACAGTAATAAAGCCCTTGGAGTAATAAGACGATGGCTTCCACGCCTTATGAGAATCATTACTCTTAAATATTCCTAGTAATAGTTTTGTGATAATCTAGGCGTTCACAAAGCGGAGAGACTAGCATGATGATATGATCTGCCCTTAACTGGGGTAACCAATCTCATAGGCTACTAGCGGAGATCCATCCACTTGGTGTATCACATGGATGCATGAGTTGCTCGTGTCCATCGAACTGACTGCCAAAAGTTTTCATATGGAGTGTTTATCCCATGTGTCTGTGAGAACTTTCATGTATTGATTATATGACTAGTCTTTAAACTTGAGGTATTTACAATCTTATGTGTGGATCAAATAACTTTGACATTCTCCTTCCTCTGTTCAAAAGATCTGGTCATAAGTGGGTCATTTGTTGAAACACATGAAGTTTGTAAAGATACAACAGAGAATCGCCACTCTCTCGGATAATATTTTCTTATAAGAGTAGTATTCCAGTTGCGGGTGGATATGTGTGATCAGTGCTTGAGACTGTGGCCACAGTGGAAGAATCATGTGAGATTCTTGGGTTAGCACGATTCATGACACTATCAACATCATATCTTTGACCATATGGGTAGACACTTTCCGTACCTAGGTCAATAGGTGGGGATACAGTGAGGCGAGAGACCGTATCATATGTAAATCGCATACAGAATGGGTATATGTATATTTCCCTCTCATTTGGGGGCCTTGGCATGTTGCTAGATGTCAACCTTGGTCATTGAAATCGAACGACCATCTGATCGGAGGATAATTTATGTTCGATTAAATTATCACGATTCATTTCATGTCCAACTTGAGGGGAACCCAAAAGGTCACACACAACAAAGTCGAAATCAATGGTTAACAGTGCACAATACAAATATAACAGCATATATGATTGCTGTAGAAATCATTCATAAATGGTTCAATGTGTTTAATTATTGAACAAATCATTTATGAGGTTCCATAGTGGCTTAGGGATTGGTGAATGACGATAGGGACACTTTGGGAATTGGAATAAAAAAATTACTATTCACATGAATAGTAAATTTTTTTTTTGTTATTTATTTGTTTTGAATTCCAATTCGGCTCAAACTCTTATTAGGGTTTTATAATCTCATTAAACCACTAAATTAAGATCCAATGGCTAAGATTAAATTAATTTATCCCACATCGGATTCTTAATTAATTTTGTTGTCTTTGGAGCACTATATAAACCCAAAGAATTCTTCACAAATTTGCTACACAAAACCTTTCATATCTTGGGTTATATAAGTGAGCAACTCTAAAGTTTAAGAGTAAGCCACTGATTTTGAGGATCCTTAAGTCTAATTGACTAGAGGAACCTCGAGTTAAAATCTTTGAGGTATTTGCCTAGGCTAGCACCAAGAGCAAAATACATGTGCACTCAAGGCATAGTCTGCCGTTGAGTTGGCTTTGGTGTGTGCATCTTTGGAGGCCACACACTTGGGTGGCTCTTTGGAACGTGGAAGAGCTTGCTGAGTTCGAGAAAAGCTTGTAGATTGGAGGGAGGACTGGAGGAGTCTTCGGTTCAAGTAAGTCTTTTTCTTTCTTTATTTTAATTAGAGTTCTTATGATAGTTAGCATGTTTAGGTTTATGTTCTTTGCATGTTTTATGAGTTTTATACTTAGAATATATAGTAACATGCCTAGGCTTGTAGAATAATAAAAACAAATGGGTCTTGGGCAAAGGGAAATCGGCATAATAATTTTTATTTTCCGCTGCGCACTGGCGGCCGCTTCCCAACAGTAGTATCAGCGCGCTGTTTTTGTTTTGATTAGTTCTCTCTCATTTGAACTCTAAATTGGGTGTTTAAAAGCTCGTTGGAAAGCTAACACCCTGAAATTAATTTTAGGAATAAGTTTTGCATGATTTGGTTAAGATTTGAATTGTGAAATTGCATTTAAAGTTCACGCGTCTGCAGAAAAACGTGAATAGTAAATTTATTCGAATAAAATAAAATACAATATCATAATTAAATATTAATCACAGTTATTTAATGCCTAAAATAATTCCAACATATTAAAACTCATATGCTTGATGATTCTATGTATAATTAGAATTGGCATGATTATTTTAGGGTGCAAGCATCTAGAGACTTTCTAAGGAAATAGAGAGTGTATTGCTTATCCCTTAGCTAAGTAATTATTCCATGACGAACTTAGAGATTTATTACCTTTAAGGCTAATAAATATAAATCACTTGTTTATAATAAAAGACATTATAAAAGATACAAGTGGGGTGGGACCAAGGCGTTAATAAAACTTTCCAAACTAAAGTTAATTTAACCAAAGGTATTACTAGAGTTAGATAATGATTTGGTGTCTTCCTTCACTCACTACCTTTTTATAGCCAAAAGGAAAAGCTGTGAAGACATCTAGATAATCATTTACTCAAAGCTTACCTTAAAGCATATTTAATGTGTTGGACTAATTTGGAGGATTTATTGTTTATTCCTGTCACCAAGGAAATAAGAGCCTAAGAGGTAAGGGTATTTAAGAGAGTTCACTCCACCCTCCCTCTGGGGAATTTTCAATGGAGAAATCCATTTGATAGTTATTCACTTAAACTTGCTAAAATCCTCAATAATAATTGAAGTCTAAAATTTGCCTCCTATTGTAAAGTATATACCCAAAGGGCTTAAACCGTATTGGCAGGACTAGGCTTTACCAGACTGACCAATACCAATTTGTCCCTAAATCGTACTATTGACAATGGTTTGACTTTTCTGAGTCATAAGACGCAGTGACCCTTAGGCATGGTCTTATAACTTAGTGGCAAAGATTGGGTGTCCACAAGGACTAGCATAAGCTATGGCATGTTTGATTGCCCAACCCAATGATCAATGAATTCTGATTTATATCATAAATTGGTTAGGAACCTACCTAATTAGCATAATACAATATTTCATGATACATGCATATTTATCTACAACATACAATATTTCATGATACATGCATATTTATCTACTCAAGGGCCACAACATGCATTTTAGCATAACAATCATGCGAACAATATTCAAAAATAATAAAAATAAAACAGAAAACGAATGTGGAAAATACCCTAAGGTCTAACCTTTTTTGCCTACTTTCGGAGTTGCGTTTCACGGAGATCGGAAGGGTAAAGCTCCTCAACTTCTCTGGTTCACTGGTTTAGCGTCTTAGCTCACTGTTTTGCTGTTTTTCTTGCTGTTTGGTCTCCGTTTTGCTCCTGTTTTCTCTGTATTTCTGCTCACTGTTTCAGTTCTATTAGTGGACTGTTTTTTGCGTGCGTTTTTTAGGGGGGTATGGGTTGTTGTTTTTGCGGTTTTAAGGAGGCTTTGAGTGTAGTTTTTTTTACTGTTACTTGCTTTAAGGTTTTTAGGGAATGTTTTAAGTGGATTTTGCTGCTGTTTTAGGGGTTAAATTACTGCTGTTTGGGCATGTAAAACAGTGCAGTTTTTGTGTTCACTGCAGTTCGGTTTTTGGTTGTAATTTTCGGTGATGGAGGGCTGCTGTATAGGGCTGGTTTCGGTGGCTTTAGGAGGATATAAATGCTTGTTATTTTCGGTTATGGAGGGGTTGAGGAGGGTGATGTGTTCGGCTATGGAGTGGAGAATATGAAAAGAATATTTTTTGTTACTTATTCTTGTGATTGGCGTGAATGGAGAGCTTGGAGAGGGGGTTGGAAATTCTTTGCTTCCTTATTTCTTGTGATGGGCGTGAACTAGGAGGAGGGAATGCCTTGGAAAAGTGTGGTTGACCGGCGTAAACACACACGTATAACGCAAGCGTACGTATCGTTCAAGTAGTATAAAAAGTATCGATCCCACGAGGACTTAATACCTAAGTTATTAATTTTATGAGGTTAATTGATTACTAGTATCTATCAGGTTGTTTAACTGATTTGAAATAGCGACGATTCTAAATTTAAAGACAATAAAATATAATTGTTTGAAAGTAGATTTTAAGAAAATTCAATATTAAAACTATCCAGGGTTGTGATTTATTCCAATATTATATAAGATAAAGTGGTTATTTTATAATTGGGTAATATATTGATTTATTAACCTGAAACACTAATTTATGTAAAAGCCTCTCCGATGGTCAATTACAAATATCTAGTATATCCAATTGAATCATATGTCTATGTCAACCAAATTACCTAGATTCATTACGATTAAGTTCCAATTAAGACTATCCCCCCGCCACGACAGTATATTCCTATCCTGTAAGGAAATCTATTGAAAGGGTTATCTATCCTTAAGGAAGATCGTGGGCTATTGAATCTAAGGTCTTAAACTTAAAATCCCTATGTCTAGTTCATTTTAAGTTTACCTAGTCAATTTAATTAATGGCCAGTTAATTAAAGAGCATTAAGATTAAGACTCAATAAATAAATCTTTATATTACCCAAATTATAATCTAACCCTTATAAACCCGTGACATTGAATTTCATCACAACCCTAGATATTAACTTAGTTATGACACATAGCTAAGGCTGATAAAAACTTGAAAATAAAAGACATAAACTGCTGAAAAGTAATTGCGATAATGAAAATGCTGAAGAGAAAATTACAAATGAAATAAAATGCTAAGGCAAAAAGGAATTACTTTTAATATTACTAATTTAGATATCTCCCAATAAAATAATATATAAACTTATGAAATTATTTAATCACCGACCAATCTGGCGGTATCCTGATTAAGTCCAATTAAGTCCAACCAGCCAAATAGGCGGTAATATTTGTCCATAATCCAGCCATAAAGGCGGTACCAAAATAAATTTACCAACCGACCAGTCTGGCGGTATCCTTGATTAATCAGTTTCAAACCAACAGAAAATAAATTTACCAACCGACCAATATAGCGGTATTCCTTTATTAATCAGAATTTTAAATAGTAAATATATTATTTTTAAGGGAGATTAATCTAAATAGCAATAGTAAAATAATTACCTTTCACCTTAGCATAGGGAAGTTACCTCCGCATAGTGAATAGTAAAAACTGTAAAATAAAGAGAGTAAATTATTATTACAAACAGTAATTAAAATTATTACAAAAGTAAAAAAGTAAAAAATAAAAATGAAAATTCTAGAGAGAGAAACTCCCTAATTACATAGAAGGAGTGAGAAAAGGTGTAATGAAAACTGAAAATTCGCGGCCTATTTATAGCAAAAAAAATTCACTGTTTGGTCACTGTTTGCGCGTCGCGACGCCAACGCTTCAGCGTCGCGATGCTGGATTTTGTCGACGTGGCACAATGAGGAGATGACACGTAGCAAGGCGGCTGACTGTTTAGAGCGACACGTGTCATGGCGGCTAAAACTCAATTATTATGCTGACGTCATTGATGACGTGTCACTGTTCATGACGTCATTGGTGACGTCACTCTGTTGATGTGGAAGACAACGTGGCGACACGTGGGGCGGCGGCCGTCAGACGAATGAGAGGTTGACACGTGTCGCGCTGTGATTGGCTGATGATGACATGGCATGTTGACTCGTTGACTTGCTGATGTGGCTGCTGATGTGGACGATGATGTGGCGACACGTAGGATGACACGTGGGGCGGGGGCCGTCCAAGCAATAGGATTTCGACACGTGGCAAGGCGCATTTTAGCATCTCTGTTGTGATGGTGACATGTGTCACGGCGCACGTTAGCAAAGTCAACTTTTCTCAGATTCTGATTTTTGTGGACCCGGCGCATGTTAGCAGATTCGGCGCACGCTGAGCGTCGCGGCGCGCAGTGTTCCAGCGTCGCGACGCTGAAGAGACGAAAATATCCCTGTCGACGCATTTTTGTCCGGTTTTGCCTCAAATTGCCTCCAGTGCTTTCCAAACTTTATTTATCTACAAAATAACACAAAACATATCAAAACATTCACAAAACTCAAGAAACTATACAAAATATTAGATTAAATGAGTGGGAAATAGTGATATAAATACCACTCATCAGTGGTTATATAGAGAAGGGCTAGGGCTTCACCTTGTCTCACAAGGAAGGGATTTGATTTTGTGTTGAGCAATGAAAGTCAAAGATTGAGGGGAGACAATTTGGTTTAGATTAGGAAGTTAATATGTTGATTGGTTAGGATTAGGCATTTAATTTGTTAGATTAGGAAGTCAATATTTTTAATTTGTTATAATTGATTTTAATTAGGCATATCATCTTTTTATTTAGGTATATAACATATTTGATTTGTTTAAATTAGGCATGATTTTTTTTATGTTTTATTTAATTTGGTAATGATTTATTATTATTATTTTATTTAATCACATTATCTAATTAATATTTAACTTAATATTTGATTTAATTTGGGTGTGTATTAGGGTGAATGGGCGTGTGGGCCTTGGTTGGGGCGTGTGGGCCTTTGGTTGGTGGGTTTGGTTTATGTGGACAAGGTGTGTGGGCTTGCGGGGTTTTGGGTCAAGGCCAAGGGGCTTGCGGGGATTTTGGGCCGAGGTTAGGTGATTTGTGAGTGTTTTGGGTCGGGAATAATTTTTAAAACGGAAAACCAACAAGTAACCCGAAGCTAAACCAGCGAACTTAATCCGAATATGAGTCAATTCTTGACTCCTCCCTTCCGACGTCTGTTTCCCGCGACTTAAAAGGTAGTGCCTCCAACTGAGTCTCATCATCGGGTTTCACATGCAAAAATGCAATGCCTACAGTCGCCCCCACTTTGATGGGACTTGTGCAGTGTGTGACTTTGAACAATCCTATCAAGGTTATGCAATGCATTTTCACTTACCTGTCTCGTCTGCTGCCTCGAGCTGAGTTGGTGCTGCAGTGGACCTCGATCCTGGGACGCATCCCAATAACTGCAACTGACAACGGGGGCACCTCGACCCTGGGCACCTCGACCCAATACTGCTAACAATAGGGACCTCGCCCTCAATATGATGATGTAGTGGGCACCTCGACCCTGGGAAGCATCCCGGAACTACAACCGACAATGGGGGCACCTCGACCCTGGGCACCTCGACCCAACACCGCTGACAATAAGGACCTCGCCCTCAAACTGATGATGTAGTGGGCACCTTGACCCTGGGACGCATCCCGGAACTACAACCGACAATGGGGGCACCTCGACCCTGGGCACCTCGACCCAACACCGCTGACAATATGGACCTCACCCTCAATGATGATGTGTAGTGGGCCTCGACCCTGGGACGCATCCCGGAACTACAACCGACAACGGGGGCACCTCGACACTGGGCACCTCGACCCAACACCGCTGAAAATAGGGACCTCGCCCTCAAACTGATGATGATGTGGGGCTTCGCCCCCAAGCCGATACGAGCCTCGCCGCCTGGGACTTATCCCCAAAACTGAAACTGCGCTGACGCTGTTGGCTCATCTCTCTACTCTACCGCTTTCTCTTTCTTCTTCGAACCTGCGAACACAAAACAAAACACAACATGGAAAGATGCAATGTTACGTGTATGCATGAATGATTTTCCTACTCCGTTGGGTTAGGTCTTCTGCCAATTCCCTTGGTGACCGCTCGGTCCTTTCTCCTCAGGAAAAGTACTGTTTCAATCTGTCCACGTTGATCAGCTCGGTGAACTCGTTTCCTTCCAAGTCTGATAGCCTCACTGCTCCATTTCCCATTACCTTCTGCACTATGTAAGGTCCTTCCCAGTTAGGTCTGAATTTTCCTCTCGGATCTGTCATCGACGGCCTCGACTGCTCAAGTACCAAATCACCCTTTCTGATCTTGGTGGGGCATACTTTCTTGTTGAATGCTCGGGCTAGTCTCTTCTGATACAACTGCATGTGATACAAAGACTTCGTTCTCTTCCCATCCAATAGTGATAACTGATCAAACCTCTGTGCGGCCCACTCCTGTTCCGTTAATTCTGCCTCTGCTAATACCCTTATGGACTGTATTTCCACTTCTACGGGCAATACTGCTTCCATTCCATAGACCAAAGAGTAAGGTGTGGCCCCTGTTGCTGTTCTCTGATGTTCTGTACCCCCACAAAGCATACGGTAATTTCTCGGCCCAATCTCTACAATTTTCTGTCATCTTGGCTAAAATCGTCTTTATAGTCTTGTTGGCTGCCTCAACTGCCCCATTTGCCTGCGGCCTGTACGGTGATGACTTGTGGTGGCCTATCCCATACCTCTATAACATTGCCTTCGTCTCTCCTTGAAACTGAACTCCGTTGTCTGTCACTACATGATGCGGCATACCATACCGACAAATGAGGTTCCGAGCTATAAACTTTGCCATTTGTTTTGCTGTAACATTACGGAATGATTCGGCTTCCATCCACTTCGAGAAGTAATCTACGGCCACTACTATGAAGCGATGCCCATTCGATGCATTTGGTCGAATTTCTCCAATCATATCAATTCCCCATGCTGAGAAAGGCCATGGCTCTGACAACCCGTGCAATTCTGTGTGTGGTAAGTGATTCAAATTACCGTATGCTTGACAGTCATGACAGTGCTGTACTAGATGTGAAGACATCTAGATAATCATTTACTCAAAGCTTACCTTAAAGCATATTTAATGTGTTGGACTAATTTGGAGGATTTATTGTTTATTCCTGTCACCAAGGAAATAAGAGCCTAAGAGGTAAGGGTATTTAAGAGATCCTTGCCCACAAGAAATCCATCATATTGGGGTTGATGCGATTTGCTTAAAATTTAAAAATAATTGGGTGGGAGCAACTTCATAATATTAAAAGCCCATGTTATTATAAAACATTAATGAAAATATATTCCTAATTTTAACATTTTCTCTTAACAGGTGGGTTAAAATATTTCACAAATATTCAAATGGCAAACAGAGTATCACTTTGTTCCATCCTTGATAAGCATAAGCTCAAAGGGGACAACTATAATGACTGGTTTAGAAACCTTAAAATTGTCTTACGACAAGAAAAGATTTTCTATGTTCATGAAAAACCATTTCCCTTTGAACCCGCAGAAGATGCTGACCAAGATACATTTGATGCTTGGAAGAAACACGTTGATGATGATGAGCAAGCAGTTTGCATAATGCTTGGCTCTATGTCGGACGAACTTCAGAAAGCTCACGAAGATATGAATGCTCAAACCATCATCTTTCACTTGAAGGAGTTGTATGCAACTTCCGTTCATACCGTGAGATTCCAAGTGTCATGTGCCTTATTCCAAACAAGGTATAAGGAAGGATCTGTTAGTGGACATGTGCTTAAGATGATTGGCCACATTGAAAAATTGGCCAACCTCGGGTTCATCATGGATCATGAGATAGGTCACGATCTAATTCTGCAATCCTTACCAAAAGAATTCTCTAACTTTATTATGCAGTTTCATCTGTCTGATAAAGAAGCTACTTTAGCAGAATTGCACAATCTGATAAAGCAAGCAGAGAAGGACTTGAAACCGGAGCTTAAAACCTCTGTCATGCTTACAGGTACGGACCTAAAGCCACGAGGCCCAAAGAAAAATAAAGGCAAGGCCAAGGCTCTAGATCACCTAAAGCCCAATGGTAAGGTGGAGAAGAAAAAGGGAAATGGGAAATGTTTCTTTTGTGGAAAGAAGGGTCATTGGAAGAAAGACTGCAGATCCTTGAAAGCCAAGGAAGCTAGTGAAGGCCAAGAAGCCCAATGCTTCAGGTATGTTGTATATGATTGAACTATATTCTCAAAACTCTGAACCTTCTACTTGGGTGCTTGACACCGGTTGTGGGACTCACTTATGTAACAATGTGCATGGCCTGAGAAACAGTAGGAGACTTCGTCATGGGGAGGTTGACTTACGCATGAGTAATGGAGCAAAATTGGCTACATTGTGCGTGGGGACTTATTCATTAGTTTTGCCGAATGGTTTAGTTTTAGACTTAGAAGATTGTGTTTATGTACATTCTCTAGTAAATAACATCATTTCAATTTCTTCTTTATGTAATAAAGGCTTTTCATGCCTAATAAGTTGTAATGAATGTTCTATTTATTTCAATGAAATAAAATATGGAGATGGTATTTTGAATAATGGTATCTATGTTTTACAAACTAACAAAAAATGTTCAACCTCTAATATATACAACGTTAACTCAAATAATCTCAATGAATTACTTCTATGTCACAGTTGCTTAGGTCATATCAATGAAACAAGATTAATTAAGCTACATAAGGATGGGTATTTCAAAACCTTCAAATATAAACCTTATGGAACTTGTGAGTCTTGTTTACTTGGTAAAATGACCAAATTATCCTTCAAAGGCAAATGACAACGTGTAGCGGAGACATTAGAACTCATACACTCTGATGTATGCGGACCAATGTCAGTCACCGCTAGAGGTGGATTCTCCTACTTCATTACCTTTATCGATGATCATTCGCGATATGGGTATGTGTACCTTATGCAGTACAAATATGAAGCCTTTGAGAAATTCAAATACTTCAAAGCTGAAGTAGAAAACCAGCTTAATAAAAGTATTAAGTCACTAAGGTCTGACCGAGATGGTGAATACTTAAACAATGAATTTCAAGATTACTTAAGAGAAAATGGCATTGTTTCCCAATGGACTCCTCCGGGAACTCCACAACATAATGGGGTCTCCGAAAAGAGAAATCAGACATTATTAGATATGGTCCGATCAATGATGCCATGCACGGATCTACCTCTTTCATTTTTGGGTGTAGCTTTAGAAACTGCAACACTACTACTAAACCAAGTTCTTTCCAAGACTGTTAGTCAAACACCATATGAGTTATGGTCTGGGAAACGTCATAGTCTTAGTTATCTAAGAATTTGGGGATGTGACGCATATGTCAAGCTCACACAAACTAACAAATTGGATGATAGGGCATTTAAATGTAAGTTTGTAGGATATGCCTTGAACTTAAGAGCATACTGTGGGACACAGGAACTGGATGACGCATGCTGTCCCGGGCTCGCGGCCCGGTTGGGAGTACGGAGTAGCCCGCGGGGGACTAAACCAGAGAATAATGGAGTCGCCTGTTGGACAATTATGACCCATAGCGTCACTATTTGTACAGATCACGGTGTTGTTGTGCAAATTAACTATGTAATAAAGGAGATTGCACTCTTATCATTTGTGATTAGATCACCTAGATGTATAAATGATGAGAGGTCCCTATGATTTGTTCCTGGACCGAGAATGATATGAGACAGTATCAGTCCACGAAGGATAAATCGTTAAATATCCCTATTCAGAGTATTATCGAGATTGGACATCGATAAATACGTAAAAGACTAGTATTACACTTGAACGTGTTTGTGAGGGCACAACGGCATAGTTCTCATATATTTGGGTATAGGATACTCATGCAAGTGTAATAGGAGGTTGTGTTTCACCGATGGTACGGGAAACAGCTTCGCTCTGGATAGACCCCCGCGAAATCCCATTGGTAGTATGACTATGTGTCTATGGGAGTCTGCAATCAGGGTAGGTGTATTTGGTCTTAACCTGAGACTGCACCGCTAATACTTACGATAATCGATATACTTTAGTTGAGGTCGTCTAGGGCTTTAACCGGTTCTGTGTACGCCAATTCTGGGTATATTGAGAATCGTAGTGTGTGGGTGTGATGTCAAGACGGAAGTATCACTCCAGTCATAGTGAAGATGACGGTCACGTAGGATACGGAACTCTTTCTCTTAAATGCTCGAGCTATCGGGATATTATGACTAGGTCATGTTTATCAAATTATAGAGACTAGTTACCAGACATCCGATATGTGCTTCGTACGGGGCAGACACACAATTCCAGCCCCAGGCCTAGCACGTGATCATCCGATACTGGACAGAAATACGCAATACTACGGTATACAACGCTTGATATAGATCATATATTCCTGTAAGGATATTTCCGGAGAATTGGGTAGGCATGGCGCTTTGCTAGAAGCCAACCTTGTCTTGTAAATTGGTATAAACGTAGTACGAGGTACTTATGTGTTCGGATAGTCCGACGACCGTATTTACTGCCAACATATCCGGGGATCTCATGGGTCGCTACCAAAGATTCACTGATGATGTATGACTCGCACTAAATTAATCTGGGATTAATTAGAAGAGAGAGAAAGAATTAATCTGGGATTAATTCGATGAGAGAAAATTAATCTGGATTAATTACGGAGATATTTTATCTACGATAAAATATTGATTAAGAGAGAGAAGAATTGGAATTATCGATAATTAATGAATTAAATATAATATAATATATTCGATATATTATACGAAATTGGATTTCGATGCGGAATTGAAATTGGATTTTAATTCGGGCGAACGAATTAATTTAGAATTAATTCGTTAGCGACGTGAATAGTGATTTCGCTAGGCGTAATCATTTAATTACGACGCGACGGAAAATTCTTTAATTCAGAATTAGCGAACCTGAGCCCGAGTGTGATTGCGAGCGCATTCGCATTTCGAATTCGAGCGCGGCACGCAAGTCACATCAAGCGTCAAATCACTAGTCGCATCAATCGTCAAATCACTTGTCACTTTGAGTGATGTGATTTGACATGTAGTCACTTTATTAAAGTGACTTGATGTAAATAGTGATAGGTGATGGAAAAGCAGTATTGCTTTTGCTTTTGACCTTTTTGACTTTGCTTTTTGAAAGTAAAAGGTGGTAAATGCTTTTATTAAATTTTGGAAATATATAAAAAAAGCATTTATACTTTCTCTATCTCCTTAACATTCACGTTTTTTTTAGGGTTTTTGTTAACATGAAAATCCTCTCTCTCTCATTCGGTTTGGAGACCGATTTCTTCATCATTTCTTTTGGTTTGATCTATCAAAATGAAGAAGAATGTGCTAGCACACACCATGGGTTAATACAAGGTGATAGGGAAGTGTTTCCATGAGCATGGAAAGCCTGAAGCTTGGAGCTTCCATGGAGTCATCAATGGCCGGTCATGGAGAGACAACAACCACCACCAAAAACGAGCAGTCCAAAGCAGGGAGGAGCTACTGCCGTGCGTTTTTGAGGGAGCTTGAAGGCTTGTGTTCTTCTTCATCAAAACCATTCAATGTGAGTATGTATTCTGCCTTACTCCTTGAAGTATTCATCGTTCTTGCTTGATTTCATGATCTTGGGACCTATATTAGAAACCAACATCGCCACCCGGTGTGAACCGGGAAAATGAGAAAATGAGATTTAAGGCCGCACTCACCCCTCGCAAGGGAAGACCTCAAACCGTTGGGTTCGGAATGGTCTCTTACTTATGTCACTTGTAATGAAAGGATTTATGTAATAATTTAATCAAGTTTAAGTAACACTTATTTCCAAGAGTATCATGCTTCTAAATTCACATGTACAAGATAAAACTTACACCTAAATTTACATATATTTCACATCTAAGATTGCATGCTTGAAAGTACATCAAAGTAGAAACGAACATACAACTTCATTGGCATATTATATTCACGAAAAAAACACAAGCACACACACTAACCACACAAGCACACATGTGAGCACTTTTCCAAGTGGTACGTGTAATTGTATCCCAAGTACAGACCGCACTACCATCCATTCGGAATCGGCTACGGAATTTATGTCTAGGTTTCCATCTGATATACCACAAAAAATAATACTCAAATGCTATCATGACATGGATATATGAATTGTAATACGATACGTTGAGCCAAGACGAAGGTAAATGATGCAACCAATGGGATAAACATGCTTTTCACTATGATGCGTACAAAGATAAGAATGACTATATGGGATTTCATAATACATGCATGAATGGTATAGTTGGCTTTATGTGAGAGTTATGAGTGTGTGCGTGAGTGCAAGGTGGCTTTATGGTGTGAGGAGTTGTGCTTGTGGTAAGCGGCTTAATGGCAGGCGAATTGCGTGAATTGTTTGAGTGTGTGGAGACTTCTTGTAGTTCAGGGCGTGAAGGCAATGGTAGGGAATTAGCGATAGTCAGTGGGTGAGTATTAGGTTAGTGTACTGGGCTGTATATGCGTGAGTGAATGGTAGTGTGTGCGTGAGTGAATGGGACGTGAGCGTGGGTGTTGTGGCATGCAGGTATGGGTGGCAGTTTGTGGATTGACTATGCGTGCGTTGATGTGGCTAATGGCTTGAGGCCAAGGGCATGTGTGTAGATTGCTTGCGCAGGGGACGTGTGGAGGGTGCAAGTGTATGTACGTGAAGACGTGTGGCTATTGGCTGGTAATAGGCTGAAGCAAAGGCTGAGAATATGGGTACACCAATGACAATAGGTCGAGCCAAGACAGGGATAGACGATGCAATCAATAGATGAAAGACACGGCAAATATCGTGGTAAAGGTAGCCTTTTAGGCTTTTCTTCCCCCAAATGGAGAACCTTTTAATCTAACACAATAAGCCCATGCGCCTTTCGTTAAGATGAGTACAAAGATAAAGATAACTATATGAAATTTAGTATGTCCGATTGAACATATCTTGTATTCAACCGAACACACATCAACCGGCGCGGCAAAGCATCATGGTAAAGGATTTTAACCCCTTCAAATAGGGGACCTTTCATCGCACTTACTAAGCCCATGCGCTCGATTGAATCATGCATACAAAGAATTAAAAACAATAATATCAAACTTATTATGCCTGATTGAACATATCTTGCATTCAACCGAACACACATCAACCGGCGCGGCAAAGTGTGTCGTGGTAAAGGGTTTTAACCCCTCCAAATAGGGGACCTTTCATCACACTTACTAAGCCCATGCGCTCAATTGCATCATGCATACAAAGAATTAAAAACAATAATATCGACTTAGTATGCCTGATTGAACGTATCTTGCATTCAACCGAACACACATCAACTGGCGCGGCAAAGTGTCGTGGTAAAGGGTTTTAACCCCTCCAAATAGGGGACCTTTCATCACACTTACTAAGCCCATGCGCTCGATTGCATCATGCATACAAAGAATTAAAAACAATAATATCGAACTTAGTATACCCGATTGAACATATCTTGTAAAGGATTTTAACCCCTCCAAATAGGGGACCTTTCATCGCACTTACTAAGCCCATGCGCTCGATTGAATCATGCATAAACAAATAACATGCATAATTCAAATAACGAAAAATAAATAAACCAAAACAACATAAAACAAAAGAGGGTGTCGTTTACTCAAGCGGTACGTGGAGTTGTATCCCGAGTACAGATCATATTACAGTCCATTCGGAGTCGGCTATGAAATTTATGTCCGGGTTTCCATCCGATATACCGCGAGAGTTCACACATCTTTTATTTTATTCCAAGTCCACAACATACAATATTTCATGATACATGCATATTTATCTACTCAAGGGCCACAACATGCATTTTAGCATAACAATCATGCGAACAATATTCAAAAATAATAAAAATAAAACAGAAAACGAATGTGGAAAATACCCTAAGGTCTAACCTTTTTTGCCTACTTTCGGACTTGCGTTTCACGGAGATCGGAAGGGTAAAGCTCCTCAACTTCTCTGGTTCACTGGTTTAGCGTCTTAGCTCACTGTTTTGCTGTTTTTCTTGCTGTTTGGTCTCCGTTTTGCTCCTGTTTTCTCTGTATTTTCTGCTCACTGTTTCAGTTCTATTAGTGGACTGTTTTTGCATTTTTTAGGGGGTATGGGTTGCTGTTTTTGCGGTTTTAAGGAGGCTTTGAGTGTAGTTTTTTATGTTACTGCTTTAAGGTTTTTAGGGAATGTTTTAAGTGGATTTTGCTGCTGTTTTAGGGGTTAAATTACTGCTGTTTGGGCATGTAAAACAGTGCAGTTTTTGTGTTCACTGCAGTTCGGTTTTTGGTTGTAATTTTCGGTGATGGAGGGCTGCTGTATAGGGCTGGTTTCGGTGGCTTTAGGAGGATATAATGCTTGTTATTTTCGGTTATGGAGGGGTTGAGGAGGGTGATGTGTTCGGCTATGGAGTGGAGGATATGAAAAGAATATTTTTGTTACTTATTCTTGTGATTGGCGTGAATGGAGAGCTTGGAGAGGGGGTTGGAAATTCTTTGCTTCCTTATTTCTTGTGATGGGCGTGAACTAGGAGGAGGGAATGCCTTGGAAAAGTGTGGTTTATATAGAGAAGGGCTAGGGCTTCACCTTGTCTCACAAGGAAGGGATTTGATTTTGTGTTGAGCAATGAAAGTCAAAGATTGAGGGGAGACAAATTTGGTTTAGATTAGGAAGTTAATATGTGTGATTGGTTAGGATTAGGCATTTAATTTGTTAGATTAGGAAGTCAATATTTTTAATTTGTTATAATTGATTTTAATTAGGCATATCATCTTTTTAATTTAGGTATATAACATATTTGATTTGTTTAAATTAGGCATGATTTTATTTTATGTTTTATTTAATTTGGTAAATGATTTAATTATTATTTTATTTAATCACATTATCTAATTAATTTAACTTAATATTTGATTTAATTTGGGTGTGTATTAGGGTGAATGGGCGTGTGGGCCTTGGTTGGGGCGGGGCCTTGTGGGTTGGTTGTGGTTGGTTTATGTGGACAAGGTGTGTGGGCTTGCGGGGTTTTGGGTCAAGGCAAGGGGCTTGCGGGGATTTTGGGCCGAGGTTAGGTGATTTGTGAGTGTTTTGGGTCGGGAATAATTTTTTAAAACGGAAAACCAACAAGTAACCCGAAGCTAAACCAGCGAACTTAATCCGAATATGAGTCAATTCTTGACTCCTCCCTTCCGACGTCTGTTTCCCGCGACTTAAAAGGTAGTGCCTCCAACTGAGTCTCATCATCGGGTTTCACATGCAAAAATGCAATGCCTACAGTCGCCCCCACTTTGATGGGACTTGTGCAGTGTGTGACTTTGAACAATCCTATCAAGGTTATGCAATGCATTTTCACTTACCTGTCTCGTCTGCTGCCTCGAGCTGAGTTGGTGCTGCAGTGGACCTCGATCCTGGGACGCATCCCAATAACTGCAACTGACAACGGGGGCACCTCGACCCTGGGCACCTCGACCCAATACTGCTAACAATAGGGACCTCGCCCTCAATATGATGATGTAGTGGCACCTCGACCCTGGGAAGCATCCCGGAACTACAACCGACAACGGGGGCACCTCGACCCTGGGCACCTCGACCCAACACCGCTGACAATAAGGACCTCGCCCTCAAACTGATGATGTAGTGGGCACCTTGACCCTGGGACGCATCCCGGAACTACAACCGACAATGGGGGCACCTCGACCCTGGGCACCTCGACCCCAACACCGCTGACAATATGGACCTCACCCTCAAACTGATGATGTAGTGGGCACCTCGACCCTGGGACGCATCCCGGAACTACAACCGACAACGGGGGCACCTCGACACTGGGCACCTCGACCCAACACCGCTGAAAATAGGGACCTCGCCCTCAAACTGATGATGATGTGGGGCTTCGCCCCCAAGCCGATACGAGCCTCGCCGCCTGGGACTTATCCCCAAAACTGAAACTGCGCTGACGCTGTTTGGCTCATCTCTACCGCTTTCTCTTTTCTTCGAACCTGCGAACACAAAACAAAAACAAACATGGAAAGAATGCAATGTTACGTGTATGCATGAATGATTTTCCTACTCCGTTGGGTTAGATCTTCTGCCAATTCCCTTGGTGACCGCTCGGTCCTTTCTCCCTCAGGCAAAGTACTGTTTCAATCTGTCCACGTTGATCAGCTCGGTGAACTCGTTTCCTTCCAAGTCTGATAGCCTCACTGCTCCATTTCCCATTACCTTCTGCACTATGTAAGGTCCTTCCCAGTTAGGTCTGAATTTTCCTCTCGGATCTGTCATCGACGGCCTCGACTGCTCAAGTACCAAATCACCCTTTCTGATCTTGGTGGGGCATACTTTCTTGTTGAATGCTCGGGCTAGTCTCTTCTGATACAACTGCATGTGATACAAAGACTTCGTTCTCTTCCCATCCAATAGTGCTAACTGATCAAACCTCTGTGCGGCCCACTCCTGTTCCGGTAATTCTGCCTCTGCTAATACCCTCATGGACTGTATTTCCACTTCTACGGGCAATACTGCTTCCATTCCATAGACCAAAGAGTAAGGTGTGGCCCCTGTTGCTGTTCTTACTGATGTTCTGTACCCCCACAAAGCATACGGTAATTTCTCGGCCCAATCTCTGCAATTTTCTGTCATCTTGGCTAAAATCGTCTTTATAGTCTTGTTGGCTGCCTCAACTGCCCCATTTGCCTGCGGCCTGTACGGTGATGACTTGTGGTGGCCTATCCCATACCTCTATAACATTGCCTTCGTCTCTCCTTGAAACTGAACTCCGTTGTCTGTCACTACATGATGCGGCATACCATACCGACAAATGAGGTTCCGAGCTATAAACTTTGCCATTTGTTTTGCTGTAACATTACGGAATGATTCGGCTTCCATCCACTTCGAGAAGTAATCTACGGCCACTACTATGAAGCGATGCCCATTCGATGCATTTGGTCGAATTTCTCCAATCATATCAATTCCCCATGCTGAGAAAGGCCAGGCTCTGACAACCCGTGCAATTCTGTGTGTGGTAAGTGATTCAAATTACCGTGTGCTTGACAGTCATGACAGTGCTTTACTATCTTCGCGCAGTCTGTTTCCATGGTTGACCAATAAAAACCTTGCCTCACTATCTTGCGGGACAGATTCAACCCGTTCATGTGCGGACCACATACCCCGGCGTGTATTTCTTCCATTACATGCTGAGCTTCTTCTTTTCTCAAACACTTCAAATGAATACCGTTTGCTTGCCTCTTGTACAGTTCCCCTTTCAAAGTCACATACTGGGAAGCTAACTTCTGAATGGCTATTCTATCTTTTCTGCCTGCCCCTTCCGGGAGTTCACCATGTTCCAGATACCTCTGAATGTCATAATACTAAGGTTTACCATCGTCGACCTCAACTTCCAGAATTCTTTCTGTCTCATAAACAGGTTTGCTTGCTGTTGTCAGTATCAACGGTCTCATCACTAACTTTTCTAGATTTTCCCAAGTTGCTGCAAGTGTAGCCAATGCATCTGCCATTTGATTCTCTTCTCTCGGTAAGTGCTGAAACTTACACTCGGGGATAACCTGTGCCAACTTTCTGAGGTAAAAAAGGTAAGGTTTCAACCGTTCTTCTTTCAATTCCCATTCTCCTCGCATCTGCTGGACTACCAACATAGAATCTCCGTAGACTTCCACACTCCCGGCCTTCAAGGCTATCAATGTTGTCAAACCAAAAGCACATGCTTCATACTCAGCCATGTTATTAGTCACTCTGAATGTCAACCTCTTGGCCAAAGGCAAAGTCTCTCCCTCAGGGGTTACTATCACGATCCCAATTCCGGCTCCCTTGTAATTCACTGCTCCGTCAAAGTACATCTTCCATCTCTGAACTGTTATTGCTTGGATCTCTTCGTCTGTAAATTCAAACTTATACTGATCCCCCTCAACAGGTTGCAATGCCAGAAACTCTGCTACTGCTCGCCCTTTGATCACTTTGGAGGTGAGATATTCGATGTCAAACTCTGTCAGCAATACCAACCATCTGCCCAATTTTCCCACTAGTGAAGGCACCGAATGAAGATACTTCAGAGGATTTTCCTTTGCCACTACCTGGATCTTGTATGACTGGAAATAATGCCGCAATTTTCTGGAAGCTCATACCACTGCAAGACAGATCTTCTCAACTTCCTGATATCGAGCCTCATACGGGAGCATCTTCTTACTCAGATAATAGACTGCATGTTCTACCCCTGTCCCATCAGCCTGTACCATCATTGCCCCCAGTGCTTCTGATTCTATAGCCAAATACAATACCAAAGGTATGCCTAGTCTCAGAGGTTTCAATACAGGAGGCTTTACCAAATACTCTCTGATTTTGTCGAAGGCTGTCTAACACTGTTCATTCCATCTCACTGGCTGATCTTTTCTAAACAGTTTGAAGATAGGCTCACATACTGATGTCAACTTGGCGATGAACCGACTGATGTATTGAATTCCCCAAGAATGCTCTGACTTCTTTTTCTGTCTTCGGTGCAGGCATTTCTGTGATTGCCTTGATCTTTTCGGAGTCTACCTCTATTCCGCCCATTCCCACTGTATGACCAAGTAATTTCCCTGATGTCACCCCAAACACATATTAAGCTGCAGGTTGTATCTGTCAACTCTCTGAAGGAACCTTTCCAGTGCTTCAATATGCCCAACTCTTGTCTCTGATTTCACCATCATGTCATCCACATACACCTCAATCTCTTTGTGTGCATCAAGTCATGGAAAAGTGTAGTGGCCATCCGTTGATAAGTAGCTCCTGCATTCTTGAGCCCAAACGGCATTACCTTGTAACAATAAGTACCCCACTCAGTAACAAATGCAGTCTTGTATTTGTCTTCCTCAGCCATGAGAACCTGATTGTAACCTGAAAATCCATCTGCAAATGAATACATAGCAGATAAAGCCGCACTATCAACTAGAACATCTATATGCGGCAGAGGAAAATAATCCTTCGGACAAGCCTTGTTGAGATCTCTGTAGTCTACACACATTCTGACCTTCCCATCTTTCTTTGGCACCAGTACTATATTAGCCAACCACTCAGGATACCTTACTACTTCCAGGAACCCCACATCTATCTGTTTCTTAACTTCCTCTCTGACTTTCTCAGCCCATTCTGGTC
>SKCR01031197.1:302500-385501 GCA_019454045.1 Zanthoxylum bungeanum | reverse complement strand
TTCATAAAATTCGAGAAACAATACAAAACATTAGGTCAAATGAGTGGGAAATAGTGGTATAAATACCACTCATCAGAATATTTCTGGAGAATTGGGTAGGCATAGTGCTATGCTAGAAGCCAACCATGTCTTGTAAATCGGTAGGCAAATGGTACGAGGTACACACTTGCTTGGATAGTCCGACAACCGAATTTACTGCCAACATATCCAGGGGTCTCTTGGGTCGCTTCCTAAAGATTCACCGATGATAGTTGACTCGATTAGAATTAATCTGGGATTAATTAAGTGAGAGAGAGAAAATTTAATCTGGGATTAAATATGTTCGGAAGAGATAGAACGCGATTAATTGGAATTAATCGGTAAAATAATTTAATAGTTAAATTTGATTATTATATTTAATTTATTTACATGGGCTAAAATTAATATATCAGATATATTTTAATACGAAATTAAAGTCGGACTTTAATGCGAGCGAACAGATAAATTTAGAATTAATTCATTAACGACGTTCGTAATATATTTGCGAGGCATCTTCATTAATTAAGTTAGATTTAATTATTTAGCGACAAAAATTCGTTTAGTCAGATTAAACGGATCCGAGCCGCGGTAAATATTCGTAGAGACCTTTTTTGAATTTTGAATTCAAAATGGGTGTGGGGCCCACTTCACATGTGTGAAGTTGTAGTTGAGAGAGTGGTTGGCAATTAAGCCAATAACACTTGCTTTTCAACCACCATGTTTTGGTTTTGTGATACCAAGACTCTCAATTACCAAGTTTAGGTGAAAAGGGTAAAAACCTTTTACCAAAACTCATCTCTCATTCATTACAACACAACACAAGGCAAAACACACACAAGAAATCCTAGTTTGGGTGTGACACTCTCTCCCTCTATTCTTTAATTTTGTTGCAAAATCAATCAAGCTAGCACTTCAAGGAATCAACAAAGGTGATAGGGAAACTAACTCAAGAGTTGGAATCATCAATCAAATCTTGGAGCTTAGAGTTATCATCTCAAATTTTTCAAAGTCTAATCTGATCATTGTAAGTCATTCCGCAACAATTAATGATTCTAATCATTCATAATCTTGCTTAATAGATCATTGGCATGTTCCAGGAACACAAACATTACTATCTATAACAAATACTTGAAGGCTATCGGTTCGGCTTGAGGGAATGTTCCAAGGAATAAAATAATTTTACTTCTATTGAGCATCTCTGATATTTACTAGGGCTTTCCCTATTCTTATTTTGTTGCTATGACTTCTTGTACTTCCTCATTGATCTATTCTTGTATCTCGATCTTTTCTTACTTTTAACTACTTAATTATCTTTACACTTTCCTTACTTCTCTCCTAACTTTCTTTTTTCTCTTATACTTTCTTGGATGGCTTTCCTTGGAACTTACTATCTAGTTCTCTATCTTATATCGGACTTCAGGGAGTAATCTAGGATGATTAAAAAATGATTTCTATCTAGAGTAAAGAAAAGAGTTCAGAGGACTTGGGAATATTTACTAACCTATTTGTAAAGCTTTGAGGACGCACTCGAGGATCGGATACTAGAGAGGTAGCGCCCTGCATACTAGTATCCTGGACAAACTAAGTATACAAGACTCCAACACTCTACCCATTGTAGTTACTGACTCTGAAAAACCGCGTAGGTCAGAGAGAGTCAGAAAACAACCTGAGAGGTATGTGTTTCTGATCTTACCTCATGTAGATATCAATCTTATTGAGGATAATGACCTGGCTACATATGAGGAAGCGATATAAGATATCGACTCCGTTTTATGGAAGAAGCCATTAAGTCCGAAATGAATTCCATATACAGCAACCAAGTTTGGACACTGGTTGAGGCACCAGAAGGCGTAAAGCCTATTGGTTGCAATTGGGTCTTCAAGAAGAAGACCGACATGGATGGCAACGTATAAACGTACAAAGCTAGGCTTATGGTGAAAGGGTATCGTCAACGACATGGTGTCGATTATGACGAAACGTTTTCATCCGTTGCCATGATTAAATCCATTCGGATAATGCTTGCAATTGCCGCATATTTCGATTACAAGATATGGCAGATGGATGTCAAAACCGCTTACCTTGATAGAAACCTTTTGGAGGATGTTTATATGCAATAACCTGACGATTTTGTCATACCAAAACATGCAAACAAGGTTTGCAAATTAAATCGATCTAGTTATGGATTGAAGCAAGCATCTCGTTCTTGGAACCAATGTTTTGATGAGATCATAAAAGAATATGATTTCATTCAAAATGAAGATGATCCTTGTATAGATAAGAAGGTTAGTGGGAGCGCACTGACATTCATTGTCCTTTATGTTGATGATGTATTGCTTATGGGCAATGACATTCCCATGCTACAATCGGTGAAAGCTTGACTTTCATTAAAATTCTCCATTAAAGATATGGGACAAGCAGCCTTTATTCTAGGAATAAAGATCTACCAGGATAGATCTAGAAAACTACTTGGACTCTCCCAGAGCACGTACATTGACAAAGTGTTGAAGTGATTCAACATGGATCAGTCCGAGAGGGGACTGTTACCAGTGTCATATGGCATCACTCTATCTAAGGACATGTGTCTTAAAACTTAAGATGAGAGCCCTCTGCCCCACGCATCTAACCAGCTCGCGTGGTTCACCGGTTCCACCGACTAGACCCCGTTCCCTTCAATCAAATCAATAAGCTTTTACAATAGGCGCCCGCCCGAATTGAATAGCGGAGAGGTTGAAGAAGCAGTCTGGCAGGAGATGAAAGAGAAGGAAATTTGGATTACATGGGCTTACTCTCTTTCTCAAGTTCAAAGCGTAGCAGGTGTTGTTCTCGGAGATCTTGGATCTTGTGTCTTAAAGCGAAACATCTGTCAGTCGTATGACCTGGACTTCCCATGTGATAGTAATCTGGATCAAACTCTATTGAAAGACGAGCTCCTTCACTTTCACTTCCCCGCTGTGGGAATCTATGCTTTGAGCATGTGTAGTCGCTATCAGGCCGATCCAGGTGATGGACACTGGATGGCAATTAAGAACATCCTTAAGTATCTTAGACGAACTAAGGATGCTTTCTTAGTTTATGGAGATGAAGAACTTGAGGTAACTGGGTATACCGATGCATGTTTCCAAACCGATAAAGATGACTCTAAGTCACAATCCGGGTACATATTTTGTTTGAACAACAGAGCAGTATGCTGCAAATCATCCAAGCAAGAGACTGTTGTCGATTCAACAACAGAAGCACAATATATTGCTGCAGCTGAAGCAGCAAAAGAGGCAGTTTGATCCGTAAATTCCTAATTGGATTAGGAGTAGTTCCATTGCCAGCTGAGCCCGTTCCATTGTATTGTGACAATAATGGGGCTATAGCGCAGGCTAAGGAATCGTGGTCTCATCAAAGATCCAAGCATGTTCTTCGACGTTTCCATCTGATTTGTGAGATCATACATCGTGGCGATGTGAAAATCGAGAAGGTCGCATCAGATGATAACATTGCAGATTCGCTAATGAAAGCTATTTCACAGCAAAAGTTTGAGCGAGATGTACATAGTTTAGGTGTTAGATGTTTGAGTGACTGGCTATAGGCCAAGTGGGAGATTGTTGGACAATTATGACCTACATCATCACTATTTGTAAAAAACATTGTTGTTTTTGTACAAATTAACTATGTGACAATGGAAATTGCATTTTATCATTTTGTAATTTTATTACTTGGATATAAAATGATAAAAGTCCTTATGATTAGTTCCGGATTAATAAGATATGAGATAGTGTCAATCCGCAACGGTTTAATCATTAAATATCCCTAGTTATAATATTATCGAGACTGGACATCGATAATGCGGAATAGACTAGTATTACAGTTGTGAGTGTTATGGAAACGTAACAATATAGTTCTCAGATATTTAAGTATTAGATACTTATGCAAGTGTTATAAGAGGTTGTGTTTACCGGTGGTACGGAAACAGCTTTGCTCTAGATAGACCCATCGGAATCCCATTGGTGTTATGTCTATGTGTCTATGGGAATCCGAATCAGGGTAGGTGTATTTGGTCTTAACCTGAGACTTGCATCGCTAATACTTGCGACAATCAATACGTTTTAGTTTTAGTCATCTGAGACTTTAATAGGTTCTGTGTACAGCTCTTCTAGGTTTATTGAGAATCGTAGTGTATTGGATGTGATGTCAAGATGGAAGTATCACTTCAGTCATATAGAGATGATGATCACGCAAGGATACAAAACTAGTACTCTAATGTGTTGCAACCATAGGGATAATGTGATAAGGTCATGATTGTCCGATTAAAGAGACTAGTTGCTTGTGATCTGATATATGCTTCGTACGGGGCAGACACTATTCCAGCCCCAGGCCTTGCATGTGAACATCTGATACTAGATCGCTATACATAATACTATGTATACTACACCTTACAAAGATCATATATTCCATTAAGAATATTTCTGGAGAATTAGGTAGGCATGATGCTTTTCTAGACGCTAACCATGTCTTGTAAATCGGTAGGCACGTGGTACGAGGTACACACTTGCTCGGATAGTCCAATAACCGGATTTACTACCAACTTATCCAGGGGTCTCTTGGGTCACTTCCTAAAGATTCACCGATGACAGTTGACTCGATTAGAATTAATATGGGATTAATTAAGTTAGAGAGAGAAAATTTAATATGAGATTAAATGTGTTCGAAAGAGATAGAACGTGATTAATTTAGAATTAATTGGTAAAATAAATTTAATAGTTAAATTTGATTTTTCTATTTAATTTATTTACATGGGCTAAAATTAATATATCAGATATATTTTAATATGAAATTAAAGTCGGACTTTAATGCGAGGGAATATATTAATTTAGAATTAATTCGTTAACGACGTTCGTAATATATTTATGAGGCATCTTTATTTAATTAAATTAGATTTAATTATTTAGCGACAAAAATTCGTTAAGTCAGATTAAATGGATCCGAGCCGCGACAAATATTCGTAGAGATTTTTTTGAATTTTGAATTCAAAAGGGGAGTAGGGCCCACTTCACATGTGTGAAGTTGTAGTTGAGACAGTGGTTGGCAATTAAGCAAATACCACTTGCTTTTCAACCCCCATGTTTTGGTTTTGTGAAACCAAGACTCTCAATTACCAAGTTTAGGTGAAATGGGTAAAATCCTTTCTCCAAAACTCATTTCTCATTCATTACAACACAACACAAGGCAAAACACACACAAGAAATCCTAGTTTGGGAGTGACACTCTCTCCCACTCTTCTTTGATTTTGTTGCAAAATCAATCAAGCTTGCACTTCAAGGAATCAACAAAGGTGATAGGGAAACTAACTCAAGAGTTGGAATCATCACTCAAATCTTGGAGCTTAGAGTTCTCATCTCAAAATTTTCAAAGTCTAATCTGATCATTGTAAGTCATTCCACAACAATTAATGATTTTAATCATTCATAATCTTGCTTAATAAATCCTTGGCATGTTCCAGGAACACAACACTACTATCTATAAGAAATACTTGAAGGCTACCGGTTCGGCTTGAGGGAATGTTCCGAGGAATAAAATAATCTTACTTCTGTTGAGCATCTCTGACACTTACTAGGGCTTTCTCTATTCTTCTTTTGTTGCTATGACTTCTTGTACTTCCTCACTGACCTAATCTTGTATCTCGATCTTTTCTTACTTTTAACTAATTAATTATCTTTACACTTTCCTTACTTCTATCCTAACTTTCTTTTTCTCTTATACTTTCTTGGATGGCTTTCCTTGGAACTTACTATCTATTTCTCTATCTTTTATCGGACTTCAGGGAGTAATCTAGGATGATTAGGAAATGATTTCTATCTAGAGTAAAGAAAAGAGTTCAGAGGACTTGGGAATATTTACTAACCTATTTGTAAAGCTTTAAGGACGCACTCGAAGATCGGATACTAGAGAGGTAGCGCCCTGCATACTTGTATCCCGGACAAACTAAGTATACAAGACTCCAACACTCTACCCACTACAGTTACTGACTCCCTACACCATGCTCTTGATACCATTTTTATAACATCCCCGATCTGGGAGATGTTCCCGGCAGGGGATAACTCTACTAATCACATAAGCCTCTGACTCTCTGAATGTATTCTAGTCTGTTCAAATGTAATGTCATGTACATAAACCATGCTCAATTTGAAATACATTTATTTCTCATATCTATCAATAAAAAATACTTTACTTTACACAAATTAACATATGCTTTTAATTTCTCACACTCTACTAATGCATACAGAAACTTTTACTTTGATACTGACTGGACTCTTAAACTATATAACTCAATGCTGGTGGACTCCATCCCTGGTGACTGCATCAGTATCCATTTTCCCGAGCTTGTCCTCCTACAATCCTTATAAAATAATAAAGACTGGAGGGGGGTTAGATCGCTATACGATCTAAGTGAGTGGACTAAAAATTGAGAACTGATATAAAAATCTTTTAGTTTTAAAACCATGTTTTCAAAACATCTTTATATGAAAACTTGTTTTCCAAGACTTCACATTTTAGAAAACTGTCTTCAAAACACTGGATTCCGAAAAGTGTTTACTAAAGTCTGATTTTTGAAAACTGTTTACTAAAATCTGATTTCTGAAATATAAGTATTGAAAATTTGAAACCTTTATACTGAAAGTCTGAACTAAAAACTACTCTACATCCAGGACCATAACTCAACGGGATGTACTCTATGCCCAGGACCACGACTCAACTGGGCATATCTGAAGTTGGTGGTTTCGTACATCTAGGGCAACAATTCAACTGCAACGTAGAGCTCTACACCCAGGATAGCAACTCAACTGGGTGTAGCCACCACTAGAACTGGGGGTACGAATCAATGCTACCGCCCAAGCTTTGAAATCAGGATTTCGGGGATCTGTCAACCCTAATCCTGCTCGATGATCTGAGAGCGCCCCCTCAGTCCTCCACATGTGCACTTGCTCTCTGAATCTGTCAATTCCACTGTATCTCAAGTTACATACAGGGGTGAGGTTTTACCTCATGCCCCGAAAGAAAAACATAAAACATGTTCTAAAAATATAAATCTCAAATTGAAACATCTGTTTTCCATAAAGCTTCTCAAATTATGCTAAATCATATATATGATATAAAGCAAACTTGGCTAACGCCCTAGTTGATGAAAAGTAAGTCTGATTGAAGAAAATGTGAAATGAAAATCAAGTAAAAGGGAAAGTGTCCACTCACAGTATAAGGCTGAGATGAGTCACTTCACGGGGTGGAAGGCCGCTGAGAATCTTGAGGCCGATCTATATATATGAATAAGAATTAATTCGTTAGCTACTACGATGAGAATATTCCCATAGATAAGAATAAATGTGCAATGCATGAATTATCACCCCTGTTGTGTTTCTAACACGTTATAGCACCCTATAGATTTCTTATGAGGTTAGTTTTGTGGTTACGCAAATCATTTTATCCGTCTACAACTCCTACATCAAAAACAGAAAAGTCACTGACAGTGACCTGAATTTGAAAATTCGGCATAAATAGAGGGGATCATTTCTGAAGCCAAATTTTTTATAGAATACTCCTCTATAAGTCTACTTTATGTATTTTTTACGGATCTCAATTTAGACCCTTAAAACTAAAGATATAAGGCACTTTCCGCACTTTACGCAGCTGGACCAGTTCGCCACAGCTCTAACTCCAACTTCTGAATTTTTTTCAATTTCATTTGAAGTCTAAAAATTTTGATTTTTGAGTATGTGATTTCCTTATGTGTGTAGTTTACTTAAAAATTAACGGTTCATAAAACAGACGCTCGAAATCCCAGTTACAGTCGCTAGAATACGTACCATATTGGTGGATCAATTTGCGGTAAAACGTCTCTATAACTTCAAAATTTTCCCAAACAAACTTCTTTCACTCCAAACCCATTTCTTTCATTTTCCAACCCCTAAATACATTCCATTAAGTGTTCTTTTTAACGTAAATAAATATTTTAAGTAATTGGGGTATTTCCACAAATACTTTATAAGTATCTATCATTTTTCCTACATATCCTCTACCATTTCTCTACAAGCATTACCCAATGCATATCACCAATTCTAACCACCACAAATAACTTCCAAATACATAAACTCAGCCCTTAATAAGAAAAATCCAGACCCTCCATTTCTCCTTCTAGGCCGAATATCACCCTCCAAAATAAAGAAAATTTTCTACAATCAAATTTCTCAACCATCATCACAAATTAATTCTTTAAACTTTATAAACTTAAAAACTTACCAAATATCTCATTTCTTAACTAATTAGACACTAATATACAAACATAATCATGCCTCTACAACATCCATACCATCAATTCATCATCAAATCAATTTTTAATCCATTAAACACATCCTACTAAATTTTACCAAAACATAACAATTTAGAATTCTTTAACTTTCCATTGTTTTAATTGTCAAACAAGCATGCTATCATCATCACAATCAAGTTCTCAACACAATATAGGTATCAATTTATCAAAACTTTAAAAATTCAAAAATGGGTCATGGATTCTTACCTCTCTTTTCTTGGTTTTCTTTATCCTCTAAATCCTCCAAGGATTGCCAAACTCTTCTCTATTTCTTTTCTTCATTCTCTTCTTCTTTTCTTTTCTTCTTCTTCTCCTTCTTTTCCTTCCTCTTCCTTCCCTCTCCTTCTTCCATTCATCTCTCTTTTTCTCACAGTTCTTTCCCTTTTCATTTTCTATTTTTCTTCTCATTTCTTTAGTATTAGTGAATAGTAGTCCCTTTATATAGTGAGACTTAATTGATACAAAGAAAAATGTAGAAGTATCTAGATAAATGAAGAAATTTGGATCTTTTATCAATTTGGTCCGAATTTACTATTCACCCAGATTTTGACTTACGTTTTTGACTCGGTTTTGGTCCGAATTTGGAAAAATATTTAACACGAAAATTGTAGGTCTCTATCTAAGCATTTCGACGATATAAAATGCATAAAAATGGGAGATCGTAAGAAAATGTTATGCCCGATATACCATAAATAGTCCAAAGAGAACATGGTACAGTCCCATCTCGGGACTTTGAGGAATTTATCGATCGTTCCCAAAGTCATCCCCCGAGGAGATTTGAGTCTCAACATAATTTATTTTACGTGCCTTCATCACGTACATAACAGTATCGCTATAGGTAGTAGTAAAAACTATCGGTCATTACACTTGAGCTATTGAATTTAAGGTTGAAACTTAAAATCCATTCGTCAAGTTCATTTTAATTTAATCACATCAATCTTATTAGTGATCAGACAACAAGAAGCATTAAGCTTTATATTCAATTAAAAAAATCCAAAGCATCACACAAAATATAAAGAAAATCAATTATTAAACTTGTGAATATTGTATTTCATCACTTCCCTCGAAAAAAAAATGATGGGGTTAAGGGATCCCACTTTACTATTTCAAATCTTGAAATCTCCCTTATTATAATATTTTAATTTACATAATATTATCAATCGATCATATAAGCGGTATCCTGATTAAGTCTTGTTTTAATTAATTCCAACCGAACCATGAAGGTAGTATCCAATTAAGTCAGGTTAAAATCAATTTAATTAAGTCTAATCGACCATAAAAGTGATATCTAATTAAGTCAGGTTTTAAGATAATTTATATAATATAAATTAAGGGAGATTAATACATATTATCCATATTAAAGGTTTTACCCTGTACCCCAACGAAAATAAATTAGCTACATAAAATTAAATAAAAACAGAAGAGCTATTATTACAACTAGAAATAAAAATACATAATTAAAAGTATAAAAATTATTCACACAAGATACAGTTGCTAGATCCTTATTAAGAACCTTAAGGAAAGTACAAAATTTACAGACAAAATCAAGCTCTATTTTTATAGGTAAAATTTTGCCTCCACCAAACATGGCACCAAATCCTCCACCAAACATACATGCATGTTTGGTGGAACTTTGACAATTATAAATTGTCATTTTCTAATTTTTTTTTTTTTTTTTGGTTTTTGATAATGACTTTAATAATTACACATAACACACTTTGGATTCTCATCAATTACAGTCTTGAAAACTTCAGAATTTGAAATTCTTATGGACATGAAAGTTGTCGATCTTTGAGTCTTCTTTCATCTTTAACTTGAATTCCTCAATTCGATATCGGAGTAAAAATTTGTGGCCAAAATATGAAAATTACGCAAAGTTGAAATTTCTGAAATCGTACTTTGTTAGAACGCCATTTCAAGTTTCCAACCTCCAAAATCCAAATATCACTTACAATTTTTGCCCTTATTTGTTCTACATTTAGTCCTGATTGACTCTATTAAGTCTCGATTTTATTTTATTTGTAAAATAAACTAAAACACATCAATACATTCATCAAATTCGAGAAATCATACATAATATTAAGTAAAAGGGGTGGTAAATACTGATATATTTCCAATTCATCAGAGGACTAAGGAAATATAAGATTTTTTTACATGCATGATGACATGATATATTATGTGTGTTATTTTGTTAAATTATGTATTTGATGAATCAAAATTTTGGCAAGTGAGATGTTGAAATAGATGAAACTTTGTGTGTCCACGCTAAAGGTTTCAAAATGATGTGTATAAGTCTATAGCTGTGAATGGTGATGTGGTAATGTTGAGTTTATATTCGTGTATGTTTTATGTTCTCCATTTGATGTCATAGATGATTGTTTGTATGAGCCTACGATTGAAAAAAATGATTGATTGATTGTGGTTGCTTTGTTGTCTTTGATAATGAATTGTTGATGGGTTATAGTAATTGCCTTACTAGTTACATGTAAATTTTATGGTTAAGGAAATTATGCAGTGATATTAAATATTACGTTTTAAGTATGAAAGTGTACTTGCGAAATGTCATAGAAGTCTAAGGGTTATGATGGTTATGTTATATGTCATATTGTACATGATATTTTGTATATATGTAAATAAAATTATTGATTTGTGAGTAAATTTTGAGCTTGGAGCCCCTGAGTATTGATGATGTGTATTGTATTTTTTATCTATTACAAGTCACGTTTTGGAGCTGGACTGTGATCCATGTTATCTAGTTTTTATGGAGCGTCATATCAATTTTTTATTAGACTTGAGGCTCAGGGAGATGAGTTTTTCCTGCCTCCTATTGTTAATGTCTAGTGGTGAGAAGAAAATATACCATTATTTACCGCCTATATTAATTAATATTTGTATAGTTTCTCGAATTTTATAAACTTTTTGATGTGTTTAGTTTATTTCACAGATAAAATAAATCGAGACTTAATGGAATCAATCATGATGAAATGTAAAATAAATATGGGCAAAAAGTGGACTTGATATTTTGATTTTGGAGATTGGAAACTTGAAATGACGTTCTAATGAAGTACAATTTCGAAAATTCTAACTTTGCGCAATTAACGTATTTTGACCATAACAATTTACTCTGATATCGGATTAAGGTGATTCAAGTTCCAGATCAAAGAAGAGTCAAAGATCTTGAAAGTTTATAATAATTTCGAATTCTTAAATTTCCATGACAGAAATGGATAAAATATTCGTAAGTGTGTTATGTGTAATTATTAAAGTCATTTTCAAAATTAAAAAAATAAATTAATTAAAAATTATCAAACTTCCACCAAACATGCTTGCATGTTTAGTGGAGAATTTTATGTCATGTTTGGTGTCATGTTTAGAGGAGCAATTGGTGGAGAAATTAGTGGAACCCTTTAGATTTACCTATAAATACCAAGCTAAACTTTGTAAATTTTTCATTCTTTCTTTAGAGGAATCTTGTATATTTACTTAAGTTTTCTTTTATTTTTTTTTATTTAATTAATAAAATTTTGTGTGTTTTCATTTAGAGCATGAGTAGATAATCTCATTCTGCTAGGGTGAAAATGTGAGACTTCATCTAAAACTCAAAATGTAAAGGTTTTTGAGTGAGCCTTTATCTAAAACTCAAAGTATAAAGGTTTGAGTGAACTTAGTGTAAAAAATTTGGGTCGAGGGTAAGCCACAAAAAACTCGATTTATACTGACAATCTTCAAGCGAGGTTTGGGGGAGTAGACTTAGGCATTGTTTGCTGAACCACTATAAATCACGATGTTATTTTATCTCTTTTACTTATTAAAATCTTTCATTTATATATATGTTTATTGCTTACAAACTTGCATATATATTATATATAGAAATAGAAAAACTTAACCTAAGGCTTAATCGATAAAACTAGATAAAATCAGTAAAGAATTTAAATTCTATATTATTAGACAAAAACCAAATTCACCCCCTGGATTATAAAGTTTGATTGTTGCATTACTTGTAGGTAATTTCAATTGGTATCAGAGCAAGGTTTTCTTAACAAAGACATATCCATCCGAGAAATCGATTATTCCTTCTACAAGTTACTCATCAATTCTTACCGAGGGATTTTCAACCACTATACCACCCTTATACACCAGAATTGATTATAGTTATTGGAAGATGAAGATGTTGATCTAACTTATAGCCATTGATGTGCAATCTTACAAGGTGATTATGTTGGTTTTATTCTAGGTCCCAAGATCATCAAACAAGCATGAAGATGTGTGAAATACATATCAAAGAAGTTGCGGAACACTTACATTGATCGGTTGAGATGAAACAATGAACAAAACTTCAAGTTTTGGTCCTTCAAAGTGGCGCCCACTGCATGCAGTCCATTGCTCAAAAATTTCAGTTTTTAGTCTTCAAGAATCCAAGATTTCGAGCTCCAATCTTCGTCAAACGATTCCCGGCTCGTGGGTGGGTTTCCCTAACACCTTCGTATAACTCTCGGTGTGCTAGCACTTGGCAATTTTGCCACAAAACTTGCCCAAAAACCATCATCATTCACGCCTAAAACAGTGCAGTCCACTGCCTTTGGGCGTGAGCAAGGTTGAAAGAAAGAGAAGAGATTTTGTGATTTTTTTAGGTTAAGGGAAAAGGTGTCCAACACTTTACTTATATATTTTCCAAATAATACTAAAGCATTTACCATTTATTTTATGCCTTTTAAAAAACAATAAAACAAATGTAAATGTTTATTTAATTCTTTTACCCTTGGTAAAAGGTGAAAAGGAAAATCATTTCACTTTTCCAAAAAGTCAAAATCTTTTCCCCCCAAATTTTTCCCCCCAAATCTCAATGGTCAAAGTCAAAGAGTCAAAGTTACTTTTCCAAAAAGTGTTTTGACTTTTATAACTTGCGATGTGATTTGCGATACGACTTGCGGCACATGATTCAAAATCGGTTTCGATAATTCTAAATTAACGATTTTCACGATGCCTCGTTAATAAATCCAATTTACTAATCACGTCGCTCGAGAATTAATTCTAAATTAATTCAAGTGCCCGAATTAAAATCTAATTTTAATTCCTAATCGAAATCCAATTTCGTTTAATATATCGAATATATTATTTATCGATTAATTCCAAATTAATCGTTCTCTCTCTTCAAATTAATCCCAGATTAATATATAATGCGAGTCATACGTCATCGGTGTATCATTGGGAAGTGACCCATGAGTTCTCCGGATATGTTTGCAGTAAATTCGGTCGTCGGACTATCCGAACACGTAAGTACCAAGTATTACGTTTTACCGATTTACAAGACAAGGTTGGCCTCTAGCAAAGCGCCATGCCTACCCAATTCTCCGAAAATATCCTTACAGGAATATGTGATCTATATCAGGAGTAGTATACGTCGTATAGTGCATATCGATCTAATATCGGATGGTCACGTGTTAGGCCTGGGGCTGGAGTTGTGTCTGCCCCGTACGAAACACATGTCGGATGTCTGGTAACTAGTCTCTATAATCGGATATACATGACCTAGTCATAATATCCCAATGGCCACTCAGCACTTAAGAGCACTAATACCGTATCCTACATGACATCTTCTCCACTATGACTGGAGTGATACTTCCGTCTTGACATCACACCTAATACTCTACGATTCTCAATATGCCCAGTATTGGCGTACACAGAACCGGTTAAAGCCCTAGACGACCTCAACTAAAGTATATTGATTGTCGTAAGTATTAGCGGTGTAAGTCTCAGGTTAAGACCAAATACACCTACCCTGATTTCGGACTCCCATAGACACACAGTCATACTACCAATGGGATTCCGAGGGGGTCTATCCAGAGCGAAGCTGTTTCCCATACCATCGGTGAAACACAACCTCCTATTACACTTGCATGAGTATCCAATACCCAAATATATGAGAACTATGCCGTTGTGCCCTCACAACGCGCACAAGTGCAATACTAGTCTTTTACGTATCTATCGATGTCCAATCTCGATAATAATCTGACTAGGGATATTTAATGATTTATCCTACGTGGACTGATATTGTCTCATATCATTCTCCGTCCAGGAACAAATCATAGGGACCTCTCATCATTTATACATCTAGGTGATCTAATCACAAATGATAAGAGTGCAATCTCCTTTTTCACATAGTTAATTTGTACAACAACACCATGATATGTAAAAATAGTGACGCTATGGGTCATAATTGTCCAACAATCTCCCACTTGGCCTATAGCCAGTCACTCGAGTGTCTTACACCCGAACTATGTACGGTTGGCTCAAACTGCTGAGAAAAGCTTTCGTCAGCGGATTTACATTATTATCGTCTGATGCGATTTATACGATCATCACATCGCCATGATATATGATTCGAACGAATCAGATGAATATCGAAGTATATATCTAGATCGTTGATGAGACCATTAATTCTTTAGCCAGTGCTCGAGCCTAGCTCAGCTGCTAACAGAATTATATCTAATCTAATTAGATTTGTTTATCGACCCGGAAGGCTTCTACTACCGCTTCAACTCCAGCAACAACCCGCATCTGTTGCTTATTCGGTAACAATATCTTGCTTGGAAGATTTCCAGCTCACTGCTCCGTTATTCAAACTGTATAGTACCGTTGCGACTTTTAGTCGTCTTTATCGGTTATAGGAAACTTACTACAGTGATCCCAGTCACTCCAAGTTCTCCTTCTCCATAGATTAAGACATCATCCTTAGTTCTCTGAGATACTAACGGATGTTCTTAACTTCAATCCAGTGACTATCACTCGGATTGGTCTGATTGTGTCTCCATATGCTCAAAGCGTATGAGACACCAGGTCACGTACATTTTAAATGTACAATTTCTCAGAGAGTGTTAACAACTTTAAATCTATCCCAATAGATCTTTATTCCAAGAATAAAGGCTGTTACTCCTAAGAATTCTACGGAGAATTCTCTCGAAAGCCAAGCTTTCACCGATTGTTTTATGGGGAATATCATTTCCAAGAAATGACATATATTATCATTATTTTATACAGGGCATTCATTGTCAGTGCGCTCCCACTAACCTCCTTATATACACAAGAATTATTTTCATTTTGAATTAAATCTTACACCATTATGATTACATCAAAACGTCAGTTCCAAGAACCTTATGCTTGCTTCAATCCAAACATGGATCGAACAACCCGCAAACCTAGTTTTCTGGTTTAGGTACAATAAAATCGCCAGGATGTAATAAAAATCCTCCAAAAGGTTTCCATTTAAGGAAAGCGATTTTGATCTTTAACTGACACATTTCATAAATGAAATATGCAGTATCAGTAAGCATCATCCAAATGGATTTACCGTGGCAACAGGTAAAAGGTTGAACCGTAATCAACACAATGTTGATAATGATACATTTTCGTTAAAAGCCTAGCTTTGTACGTTGGTATGTTGCCATCCATGTATGTCTTCCTTGAAGACTTATACTGTACCAGTAGGCATAATGCCTTGTGGTACATCAACTAGTGTCCAAACATAGTTAGCATACATGGAATCCATTTTGGACTCATGGCACTTTGCCATAAAAGGGAGTCGATACCTTGTATCACTTCCTCAAACGTAGTCGGTTGGTCTACCTCAACAAGATTGACATCTTTATGAGGTGAGATCAGAAACCATACCCCAGGTTGTTTTCTGATTCTCTCCGATCTACGCGGTTCTGTGTATTCGAAGATTAATGGTATAGTTTCATCATTGATGAACTATCTGTGTTCCATTAAGGACTTCGTGCCTTGAACAGTATTACTCCGACTTTCATCGAGTTATACCATCCTCCCACTTACCACTGCATATCGGTATTCCTCTTAAGAAAAACGCATGGTGAGCAACAATAACATTGTTCTCTCGTGAGATGTATAATTACAATACTTATGGTATCCCTAGGATGACCTATAATTGGCACTTATCCTATTTGGGTTTTAGTTTGGTATCATCCAAACATATGCCTAGCATACCCAAATCATCAGGAATGAGAAACCCGGTTTCTTTCCCGTTCATATCTAATATGATATCTGTCAAACAGATATTTATGGAACCTTATTCAAAATAAGTTCTTACACTGTTTAATGATTATCCATTGAAGGAAATGGTAGCTCAGAGCGACTCATGATTAACCTTATCATGTCTAACAAAATTCGGTTTCTCCGTATGGACACACCGTCAAACTGACGTGTCCTAGGAGGAGTCATCATTTAAAAGAATACTATACTCTTTCAAATATATGTGAAACTTATTGCTTATGTATTTTCCATTACGGTCTTACCGTGACGGTATAATACTATAGCCGATCTGTCTATCTCCTTTGTGTCAAAACTCTAAAAGTTTCTGATTTGTGTTCTTCAAAAGAAACACATAACCATAACGTGATGCCATATCCGTTAAGGTCACGAAATATTCATATTCATATCTAGTATTGCTAGATATGGGCCCACTTACTTCACTATGAATAGGGCTAACAGATCGGTGGCACTATTACTATTACCAAGTAAATAGCGTTTCAGGTACTTTACCTAATAAACTAGATTCGTAGACTTTATTTGAATAGTCAAATCAGTCCTAGTACCCACTCTTCAAAAGCGTGGATATACGAGTCTTGTTTAATTGTGTCCCAGACAACAATGCCACAAAAAAGTCTCTACTGATCAAATCAGTTTGAGCTATTATATTTGTCATTTTATATGTTTGAGATTTATTTATATTCAAAATATAAATTCTGTTACTCACATCTAATGTGTTTATCTCAATATCATCTTTATATAATGAAACACTTTAGTGTTCTAGAATATAAAGGTTTATCCGTAACGGATTAAACACTGATATGGAGATAATGTTTCTAGTCAAACTAGTTACATTATAACAGTTCCCAATTTAAGTACACACCCAAAGGGTAGTTCCTAAATTTAGGTATCTACGGTCGAAACAGCAACTTTCGTCCCGTTTCCGATTCGCAGATTAATCTCAGCTTGAAGTTAGTATCCTCCTCACAGCAAATTCTGAACATCAATCCATATAATTTATGTACCACACTAAGTATTTTAAAATCCAATTTTAATACTAGTAATGGACATAATATTGACAAACATTCTTAAAGTCAGAGCCTTGCCCTTTCTTTAATTCCTCCATGTCTGCCATATCCAAACGGCAGTCACTTTAGGATATGTCATTTTCTTCCCAGAAGATCATAATGATTTTACCTTTGCCCTTTCAAATATTTCAGAAGCCTTTGGCCAAGCCTTGGGTTTCTAGAATATTGAAGTATGGTGCGCCTTGCGCTACTTACCCAATTGCAAAGTTTGACTTTATCTCCTTAAGAATAGTCTTAACCCTCCAAGAGTTATTTATTGCAATTTTAATACTTCTTAAATCTAATCATAGATTTATGACAAGTATATCGAATTAAGCACTTAAGTTATCATCACATAAATCTTCCAAAGATTATGCTCTACTGTTTGCTTAATTCTTGGCTTAGGCATAATAGGTTATTTTATCAAATAAAGTAACTTATTATTTATTTCCAGGACCATCCTGAATTATTCCCAATTTAAAATATAGTTGTTTAAATACATTTTCACTTAGGATTATGTTTTTAAAACACTAATCTTTCATTCATCTTGATTCTAATAGTCCAACTATTTAATCAACGATTTGTGGTACTATGTATTATATTGATTATTATAGTCCAATTATACAATCAAATATAATTTAAATCAATTAACCTCAATTACATTGGTTACTATAATCTAATTATAAAATCAACTGTAATTGAAATTAATTAATTCAAATATATTGATTACTATAATCCAATTATATAATCAACTATAATACAGTCCAACTGCTTATTAAAACAACAATTTAAATATTAGTCCAACTAACATTTTAATTTATATTGACGAATGATATTTGTTCGAGCGCGTATGGCAAGTAATTAAACGAATATTGCAAATTCAATTCTTGCCTCCCACTATTTTTCGGCGAGCCTCTAACCCTCTGTCGAGTACTCGGGAAACCGTGTTTCCTAGTGGGCTAGGATCCCGTTAAATAACACACAATCTTGACTTTGGCTAACAAATTGTATGATATTTAACTAGGTAGATCTCAAAGATCAATTGGATCTAATCCAATTCCCAGATCCAGTAGGCGGATATCCAAATCCTAAACATATATCTTATATATGCCAATACATCCAATGTATTACCTAACCTTTTTCCTCTGAATCAACTAAGCCTTGGCTTTGGCACAACAACCTAATGATCCCAGTCAAGCGTGACCCATTGACCATGGAAAGCTTCGTAATCAATGTCGATGGACAAGAAGTGGTCTTGACTTTGGCCAACAAACCACAATTGGACAAGACACCAATATAGAACAAAACTCTCGTGATTCAAACACATCTTCGACGGACAAAGGGCTTGACTTTGGCCAACAACCCAATGCCAGTCTCGGATCTTGAGTAAGAATCACTCAATGGAAGGAAAAACACATGATATTTGATGAGGGTTTTTCGCGTGCAAATGGCTACCAATTTATTATCTTTGTTTAGGTCTCATCATCACACACCCTTAGACATACATTCTAAACACATAATAAAGCGCATATGAAAATAAATAATAATGATATGCGGATGGATACTTAACACATTGATCCTAGATCAAAATCTCTCACTTTCTCTCTCAAACTAGCACTTGTATTACTTCTACCCGTTACACTACACTACTAAAGAAACCTCATTTACATTGAGGGGAATAGGTGAGAAGAGAATACAAAGAGAATAGAGATGATAAGGCTGGACACGCAGGTCCAATTTAATAAATCGAATTTATTACAACAATTTCCAAAATTGCCCTCACCCGATTAATATCCATCCGATATACATTATTCATTCATCACAACCATGTATTCACACAAGCATGTTATCAATCAATCTAATCAAATTAATTAATCTGATAATTAGTGATCATCCAATGTTCAAACAACGATTTGATTTTGATCGAGTCAAACTCGTTATGCGAATAAGTACTCAAAGTATGAATTCTCGAATTAAATTAAACTACGTCATTAAATCCAATTTAATATGCATTCAATTCTAATTCGTTATTTAATTCCAAATTAAATATTACACTTTAATAATAAACCTTTTACGACTTAAATTCCAAATATAATCGCAACGCGTCTCGAAGACCGATTAACGTCCACCGTCAATTCAATTAAAGTCCAATGAACTTTTAATTGATTTCATAAGGCGTGGACTTTTGGTCAACTCGGGTCAAAACGAATAACCAAAATCCAATCCGGATTTACCCCATAAGCCCATAAATCAATCTTGGCCCATTAGCCCAATTAAACTTTAAAGGTTCATTAAATCGCATTTGGGCTTTATGGAAGCGGTTTTGGGCCCAATTGGATCCAATCCAATTTGCCTAAACCTAACTTTGTACAACAAAGCCCAACAAGCCCAATGACAACTTTAAAAGCCAAAATCTGATTTCAAGGCCCAATTAATTAAATACAAAAATCCAATTTCACATTCAATTAACCTAAAGTGTATTACATGATTAATTACCCAAATTAATATTTCTAAAACATTAATTTTTACAATTAATCATGCACAATTTCATTATCACATGCCCATACATTTAATGAAAAATCAAACCCATTTTCATGCTTCAAAGTCTTGGCAATTTGGGGATTTTATGTCCGATTCAAATTCAATCCAATCAATTACACAATCGACATTAATCATATACCCAAATGATTTCCAATTCATCTAATGAACAAAAAATCAAAATTCCAAGACAATTAGGACTTATCAAATTCGGCCACCATAAGCAAATTGGGGAAAAATAATCCAATCACATTTTCATGAAATTGATCCAATCAATCTTCAATTCAACCATATTTAAGCATACTCAATCATCCAATTTCATAAAATCATGCTCAAATTCAAAATACCCAATTTATCATTTTAGGCCAACTTTAATATTTGGGGAAAAATGTTTCAAACATTAATTCATGAAATTGATCTAATCATATTCAATTAAACATGTATTAAGCATACTTAAACATCCAATTTATTCAAATCATGCTCAAATACAAAATACCCATTTATCATTTTAGGCCAACTTTAATATTTGGGGAAAAATGTTTCAAACATTAATTCATGAATTGATCTAATCAATATTCAATTAAACATGTATTAAGCATACTTAAACATCCAATTTATTCAAATCATGCTCAAATACAAAATACCCAAATTTTAAGCCCTAAACTTTCATGCTTGAACCTAGGCTCTTGATGCCGTTGTTGTTTTATTCTAGGTCCCAAGATCATCAAACAAGCATGAAGATGTGTGAAATACATATCAAAGAAGTTGCGGAACACTTACATTGATCGGTTGAGATGAAACAACGAACAAAACTTCAAGTTTTGGTCCTTCAAAGTGGCGCCCACTGAATGCAGTCCATTGCTCAAAAATTTTAGTTTTGAGTCTTCAAGAATCCAAGATTTCGAGCTCCAATCTTCGTCAAACGATTCCCGGCTCGTGGGTGGGTTTCCCTAACACCTTCGTATAACTCTCGGTGTGCTAGCACTTGGCAATTTTGCCACAAAACTTGCCCAAAAACTATCATCATTCACGCCTAAAACAGTGCAGTCCACTGCCTTTGGGCGTGAGCAAGGTTGAAAGAAAGAGAAAAGATTTTGTGATTTTTTTAGGTTAAGGGAAAAGATGTCCAACACTTACTTATATATTTTCCAAATAATACTAAAGCATTTACCATTTATTTTATGCCTTTTAAAAAACAATAAAACAAATGTAAATGTTTATTTAATTCTTTTACCCTTGGTAAAAGGTGAAAAGGAAAAGCATTTCACTTTTCCAAAAAGTCAAAATCTTTTCCCCCCAAAATTTTCCCCCCAAATCTCAATGGTCAAAGTCAAAGAGTCAAAGTTACTTTTCCAAAAAGTGATTTGACTTTTATGACTTGCGATGTGATTTGCGATGCGACTTGCGGCACATGATTCAAAATCGACATAACTTCGCAAACACATTCCGAGCTCGGTTTCGATAATTCTAAATTAACGATTTTCACGATGCCTCATTAATAAATCCAATTTACTAATCACGCACTCGAGAATTAATTCTAAATTAATTCAAGTGCCCGAATTAAAATCTAATTTTAATTCCTAATCGAAATCCAATTTCGTTTAATATATCGAATATATTATTTATCGATTAATTCCAAATTAATCGTTCTCTCTCTTTAAATTGATATTTTATCCTAGATAAAATATCTCTGCAATTAATCCCAGATTAATTTTCTCTCTCTTCAAATTAATCCCAGATTAATATATAATGCGAGTCATACGTCATCGGTGTATCATTGGGAAGTGACCCATGAGATCTCCGGATATGTTGGCAGTAAATTCGGTCGTCGGACTATCCGAACACGTAAGTACCAAGTATTACGTTTTACCGATTTACAAGACAAGGTTGGCCTCTAGCAAAGCGCCATGCCTACCTAATTCTCCGAAAATATCCTTACAGGAATATGTGATCTATATCAGGCGTAGTATACGTCATATAGTGCATATCGATCTAGTATCGGATGGTCACGTGTTAGGCCTGAGGCTGGAGTTGTGTCTGCCCCGTACGAAACACATGTCGGATATCTGGTAACTAGTCTCTATAATCGGATATATACATCGACCTAGTCAATATCCCAATCAGCCGCGCAGCACTTAAGAACACTAATACCATATCCTACGTGACATCTTCTCCACTATGACTGGAGTGATACTTCCTTCTTGACATCACACCCAATACTCTACGATTCTCAATATACCCAGTATTGGCGTACACAGAACCAGTTAAAGCCCTGGACGACCTCAACTAAAGTATATTGATTGTCGTAAGTATTAGCGGTGTAAGTCTCAGGTTAAGACCAAATACAGCTACCCTGATTTCGGACTCCCATAGACACACAGTCATACTACCAATGGGATCCGAGGGGGTCTATCCAGAGCGAAGCTGTTTCCCGTACCATCGGTGAAACACAACCTCCTATTACACTTGCATGAGTATCCAATACCCAAATATATGAGAACTATGTCGTTGTGCCCTCACAACGCGCACAAGTGCAATGCTAGTCTTTTACGTATCTATCGATGTCCAATCTCGATAATACTCTGACTAGGGATATTTAATGATTTATCCTACGTGGACTGATACTGTCTCATATCATTCTCCGTCCAGGAACAAATCATAGGGACCTCTCATCATTTATACATCTAAGTCATCTAATCACAAATGATAAGAGTGCAATCTCCTTTGTCATATAGTTAATTTGTACAACAACACCATGATTTGTACAAATAGTTACGCTATGGGTCATAATTGTCCAAAAGATTATTCAAGGTGCAAAAATGCCAACGAAGAATGATAGCAATGATGTTGAGATTCCTAGGCCAAATTTAGAATAGGACGATGAGAATTTCAAGCTAGTCCTATAAAATGATAAGGCATTCAATCAACTTCTTTGTGCTATGTATCAGAGTTAAATAAACAAGCTTCGAGAGTGTGAAAATGCATATGATTTCTGAAAGACTTTAGAGATGGTCAATGAGGGCACAAGCCAAGTGTAACATCCCAGATTTTCAGGAATGTTCTAGAAGTTTTCCGGAATGATATTTTAGTCTCGGATCGTGATAACAGTGAAAAATAAGAGTTCAAGCGATGTTATATGAGTTGGAATAATATATTATGAATATTCATCGCGTTGGAAAACGCATGGGGATCAAAAGTCAGTTACCCGATTTTTATTATACGAGTAAAGTTTACATGTTTGGCCACAGAATTTGGAAACAAACTCCGATCGAGTTGGTTCTTGAACCATCGGACTCGTTTTTCCGAGACGAACAACTTTCGTGTTGAACACATTTCGAAAATCACATCGGAAGGGCTTCAAAATCACAGATTGTCGAAAATACCCTTCCTAGTGGGGGCATTTTAGTCTTTTTCGAATTTGTGATATTTATGTTATAATTAATATTTATTATTATTCTCAGTAATTACAGTAAAAAGAAGAAAAGAAAAAAAAAAGAAAGAAAGAGAGCAATTCGTCGCACGTGAGGAGGGGACGCCGGCGGCGATCCGGCCGATGTCTGGCCGGCACACCAGCGACAACAGAATCGTCCGGCGACGATGATGATGATGGTGGCTGGTGATTCCTCAGTTGGCGGCAGACGGCGGCGCAGGGAGGTGAAATCAGTGGCGCACATGGGTGAGTCGGTTTCGGCTCGTCGCTTCGAACCATGGCCCGTGCCACCCGTCAAATTGAAGCCCTCGATGAGTACTACGAGATGGTGGTGACGGTTTTCCCGATCCGTGCTCGGTGGCACGCGAAACAAGGAAAGAAGGTTCGGATGAATAGTAACCTGACGTGAACAGTAACTCCGATCGGAATTCCGATCGCACCAACGTGTTCGTATGGCCGATGGGAGTTTGAATATGGCCTCGGAATTTCGGTACGACTCTCCATTTAGAATTTGTCATTTTAAAGTTTGGAGCTTTATATTCGGATGTTTCTAGTAGTTCCGTAGTTTAGCAAATTAGCATGAAATGAATTGAATATGTTTTAATATGTTAAAACGATAAATGTGTTAGAATCTGGGGAGAATCGGATGAGATTTGATCGATCCAGTAGAATTAGCGAGTTTCCGGTAAAATGTAGTTTCTCGCGCGACTGAGCGTAGATGATCTTAAGCATAGTTATGATGTAAATATAGTATTGCGAAGGTAATTGAGCGATTCCGGGGTAGTTTGGAGGGTTCGAGACTCCATAGCGTTTGCGGAAACATTTCCGCAGGTTTTACCGCAAACGCGTAAAGTGAGAATATGACTCATCTAGCTAGTTTAGAATAGTATTTAAGCATGTATTGGAGTAATGAAGCTTAGACCTTAGTATTAGAGATGATTCGGGTGTTCCGGGGAAACCCGTAGTTGTTTTAGATAATTTGGAAGTTCCGCAAATAGCGGTACTAACCTTGCATTGTGATTTGTTTTGGCAGATCAGACTCGGATTGCGGGCATTCGCTTAGCCAGGTAAGTAACTCATGCTTCGAATACTTAAGAAAATTTATCGTTGTTCGAAAGTAGTAATATAATAAAGTTATATATAATCATATGTACGAAACCTGTATAGATATAAAGATGAACGTAGAAGAAAGAAGTTGGTGAATTTGTACACAGAGATAGATAAGAACAAGCAATTATAAGTAGAGATATAAGCTAAAAATAGGCAGTAGCATACAGAAGTAAAGAGATACATATGTAAGTATAGATCAGTATATATGTATATATATATATATAATTATATATAATAATCATATGAATAATGTTATATTCATGAATATAATTTAATAAGACTTGGGTATGGGGGATATAGAAACTACACCATAGGGAATGAGATTAAGGTTATAAATGAGATAAACATATATGAACTGGTGTTATGAATAAAGGTTTGTAATTATGCATCATATAAGAATATTAGCAACATGAGTAAAGATACAAGTATGTAAAGTGATAAAAGCATAAATGAGCAGTATATGTATAGCACGAGAATGTATAAAAGACTAAGACATGAGATTCTTGAGTACAAGTAGATAGTTAGAAAATAGCGAATCAGTTTAAGAACTAAGATATTGGAACTCCTTTACATTGAAGTTTGATGTAGTAAAGAACTTTGATGGTGTGTGTATGAATTTAATTTATGCAATGTATGATTATGAGCCACCAGCGCGGTAAGTTATTGAGGTAAGTTAAGTTATGATGGTTGAATGTGTGCATATATATAGATAAATGTAGCATGTTTTGGTTTCAACAAGCATTCTGTTGATATTTAAGCATATAGTTTGTGAAATCATTATAGAGGAAGTCATGGCTAGAGTAGAGAGAAGCATGAGAAATGCATATATGCATGTGCATGTATGTGTGTGTTTAAGTTTTCAACGGTTGAGCATACGACAACAATATTTTTCAACAATTTCAAATGTTTTAAAGAAAGATTTCAAATGCTTTTGAAAAGAATCGTATTTCAGAAAATGTTTCTTTCTACAGTTTGAGTTACATATTATGGTTTTATGGTTTTCGGGGAATGAGGTAAAAAGTCACCCCAGTATGTAACTTGAGATACAGTTCGGAATTGATGAATAATTTGGAATTGACGGATATAGACGCATGTGCACATGTGGAGGACTGAGGGGACGCTCTCAGATCATCGAGCAGGACTAAGGGCTACAGGGTCCCGAAATTCTGATTTTCAGAGATGCCCAGTTAAGTTATGGTCCTGGGCATCGAGTACACCCAGTTGAGTTATGGTCCTGGGTGTAGAGAGAGGTCCAGTTGAGTTATGGTCCTGGACGTAGAGCAGTTTTCAGATTTCCAGTACACAGTTTTCAGACTTTCAGTGCTTAGATTTCATAAACCAGATTTTCAGCACACGATTTTCAAATCATCAGAACATGGTTTTCAAAAGTTAGACCTTAGAAAGCAGTTTTCAGAAACCAGATTCTAGAAATAGTTTTCAGATCTCAGCTTTCAGATACAGTTTTCAGAAAGAGCATTTTTTAGAAGAAAGTTTTCAGAAATATCGGTTTTACGAGTGATTTAGAGTTTTAAAGCAGAAACTAGTTTTCAAGTAACGCCTTCAGAAAAGAGTTTTCAGAAAGAAATTTTCAGATAAAGAATTCAGAAAGAGTTTTCCGAAAGCAGCATTTCAGAAAAGATTTCAAAAGTATCTTATGAAAGTATTTGCATGTTAAAGTAGAGTATGGTTTACAAGTTACATATTTCAATCATATGTTTAGTTATCATTTAAAAGCATTTAGTTGACATAAATATTTGTGACATAACTGCATCCGCATTCACATATGGTTAATCTTGTATGGAACACGATCATATAGAAGTATCACGTTGTAAATACGCGTGCATAGTAGCATGACTTTATTTGAATGAATACGTATTAATGATAATTGTACGAGATGTTTACTTACATAGAAAGAACATACTGTAAGGGTGCTAGACTTGATGAAATGGTAACACATGCATGTAACTATGGGTAGTGGATTTGATAGTTAACAAAATAAGATGTTAGATATCCGATTTGATGATATTTCAAGATAATGAATGAGAGAAGATTTTAATAAACATCTGAACCAGATTAGTAAGGAGAAAGGAAATAAAGTTATTATAAATGTATAATTTCCGACTAGCTCAGAGTATACCGAAAGGTTAAGAAAAGAATCAGAGTAGCACAGTATAAGTATAATGGACTTCAGTTTGCTAGATAGTAAAGCAAAACTTGAAAAGTATATGGATTGTTGTAATGAGAAGTTATTACATGTATATGTGTGTGTTCTGACAAAAAGAATAATAACTAGTAGTATTGTAATTAAATGGATAAATGTCATATGGTATTGTATCGGTTTTGTAAGTTTTTGCATGATTAATTACTAAGTCATATGACTCACACCTTTTCAGTTGTAGTTTTGCAGGTCAGTAGCAGTAGTTCGGTGAAGACTCTGAAGACAGTGGATCGCCCCAATTGTAGTCGACAGAGTGTCGAGTCCTGGGTCAAGTTGTGGGTCCTCATGGCCCTTTGTATTGTATTTTGCATTTGTATCATTTAAGTAAGGATTATGTAATAGTGTAGTTGTTATTTTGAGTTCGGGCCAGAGGCCAAGTGTTTACACTTTGTTCTTTGAGTTCAGGCCTGAGGCCTTGATATTTTGTTTTCGGCCTGAGGCCGAGATTGTTGTGTGTTTTTATTGTATGTTGATGCTGGCTACAGGCCAGGTTGCATGGTGTTACGAATACATCATACCGAAATTTCGTTAGTCTCAGAGGCTTATAGAGGTGGGTTTAGCCTGTCTCCTGCCGGTAGCATCCTGGCCTAGGCAGGATGTTACACCAAGTGAAGGAGTCAAAAATCAACCGATTCATGTGTGAATTAGTTAGCTTCAAAATGGAAGCCAGTGAAGAAATTGATCACATGATTTTGAGGTTTACTGTAATCATTGACTTAACCGATCAAGTGAAGAAAATTATTAGGTCACTCCATAAAGAATATAGAAGCTACTCCACCTCCATCAAAGAAGCAAATGATATGAATACCTTTAAGTTTGATGATTTGGTCGAAAAATTGCTAGAATATGAGATGAAGATCAAAATAGATAGAAAGGAATAGGATAATAAAAGAAAAAGAAGAATCTAGCCTTGAAAGCGAGAAGAATAGTTTATGCTAGCTCAAATGATAAAAAAGAAGATAGTGAAGATAAGTTGGCATAATTAACCAATAAATTCAAGAAGCTTGAATACATGTGATTACGAATATATTTTGAATGAAAAGATTGAATTAAAAAAAAAGATTATAGATTTTCATAACGTTGTGGAAAAATTCACATAGGAGAAGAAAATTTTGACATGTTAAATCCCAAAAATATGCATTTAGAAAGAAAGGATTAAGATATATGTTTTATATTAAAAGAAAATTTTTGAAGAACTATTTTGTTAAGATACCAAATTCTCTTGGAAATATTACTATAAATGAAAATATCACATGTTATGCATGCAATAAAAAAAGGACACAAATTTTTTTTATGCATGAACGAAAATGTGAATATAAATGTATAGATTCCTCAAGGAATCAAAATTAACCCCCATAGACCCAAGTAAGGTTGGGTACCAAAACGCACTTAAACAATTTCATAGGGGGAGCTTTGGAAATAATCTTAATGAGAATTTCAAAACAATCCCAAAAACTCGACAAAGAATTGTGGATCCAACAGTAAAAGGTAAAATCTGTTTTTACGCAAATATTGGCACCGTTTACTCGAACTTGTATTTAGTATGCATATTTTAATTGGTATAAAATTTTTGAAGCATACTAATTATTAAGGTATTTGTATTTACAATTGATTTTCATTTGGTATCATTTAATGCCTAAATCATATAATTAATCCCATTTAGTATTAATTGGAGTCACATAAAATTTGTGATAACCATTATCTTTTTTTTATGAATTAGTCATTATCCCTACACTATCACCACCCACTTTTATCATGGCAACTTTCTTTATTCAAGACTTTAACTACCCCACTAACTCTAGTATATCATACTTTACTTCTTTTATAAATGAAACCTTGAATGCTTTGTGTGAGGGAATGAGAAAAATATGGAAGAGAGTGAGCAGAGAGTTCAAGGGTAGATAGAGGTCATTGAAGGCTAAAATCAGTGAGTAACTTCAGAGAAAAACGAAACTGTAGAGAAAGAAAGAGCGTAGAGAGAGAAAGAGTGGGCAGGATAAAGAAATAGGGATTTCGACATCATCCGATCATCTACTCCACTGAGTGACCACTCCAGGAGAATCCCCTCACTGAGACGAAGCCAACGTCGCCAGTCCAATTGCCTGAAGCTGTCGCATGCGCCCTTATGTGCTCCTACACAACTCCTCACCGTCGCTTCACGCGTCCTATGCGACGACATGCGTGACTGACACCTCCTAGACTAAAATCTTCCCCTTGTCGAGATACACATGTTAGAGACCTCATTTGCCCAATTCGAACCTTCAGTTGTCGTGAATCGAACCAAGAACGAGAGTTAACATCGTCTGATCGTTCATCGGTGACCACCGGGCATCCGCCATTACCCCCACTAGCTTTGTGATCCTGGTGACGTGTATTATTCATGGACCACTTCGTTCTAAAATTATACAGTCATCAGAGCTCGGTACATTATATTTTACAGTTTTAGGGGTGTATTTATAAGATTTTGAGAGTTTTGGACTTATTCATAATTTGGCATGTTTAGGGATCTAGATGTATGAATTCTGATTTCTAGTGAGTAATAGGTGATAAATGAGAAGTTTGGGACTAAATTGATAATATTGGAGAGTGTTGGGGTTAAATCATAAATTTGAAAAGTTATGGGTAAAATCGTAATTTTAGTAAAATATAGGGACCTGGCCGTAATTTTATAATTTTCCAGATTTTAGCGAGGACATATAGATATAGAGAGTTTTTCTTGGATTGAGGTAAGTACACTGCACGATGATTCCTTTAACATAGTTGTTTGTTGATTGATGGTTGTTATGAGAGTCCATATATAAATATAAAATATAGTTATGTGTGTGTATATATATATATATATATATATATATATGTTTTGTGGAGATATAAATATTGATTAATTGGAAGCATGATAAAAATGAATTCATGATTAGATGAGATTGATGGATAGGATGCGAGATATGATTGTATTTGATGATGTCTGTTGTTGCGTTATGCTGCTGGGTTTTGTATGATAGTGGTCAGAGATGAGAAGAGATATGATGATACATTACGTGATATGATATGATGGAAAACCTTGGGAGTTTTGATGAGGTACTCTCCCATTGGTTTTTATATGGTGGGAAACCTTGGGAGTTGTGATGAGGTACTCTCTCATTGGTTTCAATCCACTGTTATACTGGACTCGGATTAGCAACCATGTTTGATGGATGATTATATTGTTGTGGGATCTTGAGTTGTTATTAAAATATATGTTATTTTCATATATATATATCCCTATTTTGTTGGTGAGGTCATGTTGAGAGTATGAGTGCTTTATTTGCTGAGGTTTTTAAGCTCACTCCCATTTTCCCAAACATTCCAGGTAGTATGTCAGCTCAACATCGCAGTCCTAGATTTGATTCACGTGCCACAATTGTATTTTTGGGTTAGTTCAGACATTTTTCTCATCATTTGTATATTTCTAAGACTTGTGTTGTAAATAATAAAAATTTTGTATAACTATTGGATTTGTAATTTGTGATATAATAATTGTATGTATTTAATTGTTTGGTTTTTGACATATAGAATGCTTGAGCTAAAAAAGTCTGTGAACCTCTTTCTAAGGTTGGGCCCGCTCTAGGGAGGGGGTTGTGACATATTTGGTATTAGAGCCTAGGGTTTTAAGTTCTGTAGACATAATACATTATAGATGGTATTAATGTGATAGTTTTCTGTTTGTAGGAAAATGTCTGGACGTGGCCGTCGTACTTGTACTCAACATAGGAGAGGTAGAGCTCGACGATTTGTGAGGATGTCGAGTATTGGTATTGAGAGACCTTAGACTCTGCCTGTAGATCCTGTATTAGATGTAGCTTCATCTAGTGCTCTGTCGATTTTTGAGATTGGTGAAGGTTCTAGACCTATACCTCCAGTAGTTTCAACAGCTGCCCCCGCTGCTATTCTTGTAGCTGCACCTGAAGATGTTCATGTAGTTGTACCCAATGTGACTGCTCATTCAGTTCCCGCAACAACCACACATCTAGAAGATGTATCGAGAAGGTTTATTGATGTAGTTGCACATATAGTTACCAAAGGGCCAACAACTAATATACCTTCGAGCAGTAGTGGTAACATGAGCAAACTGGATCAGTTTCTTAATTTGAGGCCTCTACAGTTTCATAACACGACTTATCACTTAGTTGTAGAAAGATGGAAGGATGATATTGAGCACATATTCAGGTTTTTTGATTTGACCGATCAAGAGAAGATTAGATTTGACACTCTTATGAGGAGAGGTGAAGCAGAGACGTGGTGGAAGCATATTGAGACTGTTCTGATTGAAAGATTAAGATCACCTGATATTTGGAGAGTGATGGACCTGGAAGTCCTCAGTATATCACATGGGATATGTTCGAGGAAGCCTTTAATTAGAAGTACTTTCTATATGCCTATCGAAGTGAGCAGCTTCGACTATTCGAGCATATTCGGGGACCGATAGAGACAATGATAGAGTGTGAGAGGCAGATGATTTTCTTATCTCGCTAATATCCAGAATTGATACGACGTGAGGATGATAAGTGCGAGAAATTCAAGGGCGGGTTGTGACAGTAGATTAGATCAAGGATTTCAATTTTGGGGAAACTATCGTACACAGTATTGGTTGATAGAGCTATGATTGTAGAGAGTAACATCAAAATTGAGAGGGAGAATAGAGCTGCCTTTCAAGAGACCAGTAATAGGGGCGAAATGAGGTTTCTGAGGGGGGACATGGTAGATCTAATAGTAGAAAGTATCCTCAATAGCTGAGTCACAGCGGGTTACCACCTAGAGGCACATAGAGTGCACATCCAAAAGGACAGTTTCATGGGGTCGGATTGAACAGGTTCAGAGTAGAGACAAATTACCATATGTTGATCAGAGTGTGGTTAGTATACCATCTCGGCCAACTAGCCCTTCATCGGTACTTTAACTGTGGTCAGAAGGGTCATATCAGCTTGCAATGTACTAGAGAAAAGAAGTGCTTTGAATGCCAGCAGCCTGGACATTTCGCTAAAGATTGCCCTACAACGAGACATGGTAGAGGGATAGATTCCAGTGGTATCCGTGGAAGAGGTTCATGTTTCCCATAGAACAGAGGTAGAGGAACATTGAGTGGACTATATGATGGTAAAGGACAGACATCTCAGGCACATACTGTACCTGGTGTTGATATGGGACGAGTCTTCATAATGACAGAGCACGAGGCATAAAATGGTGGTGATACTGTATCAGGCACAGTTCGAGTATTAAATATACTTGTTTGAGCTTTATTTGATACAGGTTCTATGCATTTATTTATTGCTACTAGTTGTATTCTTTATCTGGGTAGTGTACCGATGACCAACAATATTCCTTTGATTGTGAGTTTTCCTTTGGGGAAGGACATCAGAATTGATACAATATTCAGGGGATTGAGTGTTGAGATTGAGTCGAGGCAGCTACCAGTTGTACTTTACCAGTTGAAGATGGAAGACTTCAGTTTGATTTTAGAGTTGGATTGGTTGACTGCTCATGGAGCCATTATTGATTGCAGCGGTTAATAAGTGAGGTTTAAGTCAGATGATGAGGAGTTTAAAGTAGTGAGCGGCCGTAATCAAGTTGTGGTACCCATCATTTCTGCCATGTCGGCTTGTAGGATGATTAGACAGAGGAGATTTTTAGCGAGTATCACTATGGTGGAGAAGAAAGAAACGATGGAGATAGCATATATTCCAATTGTGAGAGAGTATCCAGATGTCTACCCTGATGAGTTACCAGGTTTTCCACATCGTAGAGATCTAGAGTTCATTATAGATCGAATGTCTGGTACCACTCCTATTTCAGTGACTCTTTATCGTTTGGCCCTGGCAAAAATGAAGGAGCTGAAAGAAAATTTGTTAAAGCTATTGGATCGAGGATTTATTCGACCTAGTGTTTCATATTGGGGAGCACTAGTATTGTTCATGAAAAATAAGGATGGCACATTAACATTGTGTATAGACTATCATCAGCTCAATAAGGTGACGGTCAAGAATTGATATCTGTTGCCTCGTATTGATGATTTATTTGATCAACTTCAGGGAGCTTCTATGTTTTCAAAAATCAATCTTCGATCTGGGTATCATCAGATAAGGATCCGGGATACAGATATTCTGAAGACTGCATTCCGAACGAGATATGGGCATTATGAGTTTTTAGTGATGCCATTTGGACTTACTAATGCGCTTGCAGTATTCTTGGATTTGATGAATAGAGTTTTCTAGCCGTACCTAGATAAGTTTGTTGTAGTGTTTATTGATGACATCCTTGTGTATTTACCTTCTCAGGTCGATCATGTGCAACTTCTTCGGTTGGTACTTGAGATTTTGAGGAGAGAGCAACTTTATGCCAAGTTCTCTAAGTATGAATTTTAGCTGGATAAAATGGTATTTCTGGGACATAATATCTCATGAGAAGATATTTATGTTAATCCATAAAAGATTGAAACAGTTCTGAGATGGGAGAGATCGAGAACGGTGACAGAGATTCGGAGTTTCCTGGGATTAGTAGGCTACTACCATTGGTTTATTTGAGATATCTTTATTATTGCTACTTTGATGACTCAACTGACAATGAAGAATGTACTGTTCATGTGGACTGATGATTGTGAGAGGAGCTTCCAAACTCTGAAGGATAAATTAACTATTATACTGGTACTTACTCTACCATCCGGACTTGATGGATATGTTGTGTTTATACTGATGCGTCACATCAAGGTTATGATGTGTACTAATGTAGCATGGGAGAGTGATTTCCTATACCTCGAGACATTTGAAGACTCATGAGAAGAATTATCCCACTCATGATCTAGAGATGGCAATGATTGTACATGCTCTAAAGATTTATAGGCATGATTTATATGATGTCAAGTGTGAGATTTATACTGATCATAAGAGTCTGAAATATCTTCCCACTCATAAGGAGCTGAATTTGAGACAGAGACGTTGGATGGAATTCCTTAGTGAATATGAATGCACTATTAATTATCATCCAGGGAAGGCCAATGTTGTTGCTGATGCTCTGAGTAGAAAGAATGTGGGTATATTAAAATTCTGAAGAGCCAGACAGAGGATGTTCGAGGAGTTGGCAGAATTACAATTGACTTTCAAGGTATCCGATAGTGCAAGTCTTCTTGCCCATATGAAGGTCCGACCTACACTGTTAGATAGACTCAAAATAGCCCAGAGCTAGGATGATCAGTGTGGGAAATAAAGAGCAGAGATTCCAAAGGGGGAGACTTCTACCTTCAGATTGAGCTCATAGGATGTATTACTTTTTCCTGATAGAGTTGTGGTACCATATTCGGGATCACTCAAACGGGAAATCTTGGATGAGGCCCGCGATGCTCCTTATAATATCCATCCTGGGAGCACCAAGATGTATCAAAATCTAAAGAAAACTTTTTGGTGGCCTGGAATGAAGAAAGCTATTTCAGAGTTCGCATCTCGGTGTTTGGTTTATCAGTAAGTTAAAATAGAACATCAACATCAGTTCAGATTACTCCAGCCTCTACCAATACCTGAGTTGTCACACCCGTCCCCTTAGGTAGGGTAGAGGTGAGACGGAGACTAAAAACTGGCAGAGTTTCCCCTGTAATATGGACTAATCCTCCAAATACAAGGAAAAATCTAAACTGAAAAATAAAATCTCATCATAAAACTAGGATCTCCATGATCCAACTCAACATAATATCCATAAAGGAAACACAATAACCTCAGAATCAATTAAAGGCTCAATGCCTATAATCACATAACAAATTCTTCCAAGAAATACATATCTAGAAATACAGTCTCAAAACATAATAAAGACACTCTACTGTTGGCACAACCTTTTCTCTACTGGCAGGAATAATGATGAAACAGCAGATGACAGAACGATCTACTAAACTGCTGAACCTGAAATGTTAAGGAGTGGGGGGTAAGCTCACGCTTAGTGCAATGGATCACAGCTCAGTGCCGTGGATAATCAAGTAACAAAGTGGATCGAACAAGTCTTTCATAATATAAATAAATACATAAGCTGTAAATCGATATCTCAAACATTTACTTGAAATTGTAAATCTCATTTCTCATAAACTCATTTCTCATAAAACTCAAATCATAAATCTCATTTCTCATAAAACTCAAATCATAAATCTCATTTCTCATAAAACTCATACTGCTCAAAAATACTTTGATAAAGATAAATCTGTTTATTCATCTATATGCACAACCTCATGACAAATACGGCAAAGCTGGCAACATGGGGCTTCCCCACGGCAAAACTGGCATCCGGAGCAAACTGGCAACGTGAGACCTTATCTCACGGCAATAACTGGCAACATGAGACCTTATCTCATGGCAATAATCTGGCACATATAAGTACACGGGGTGCATCCTAACATAAAAATCATTTCCAAAATCCATGCTCATATATCTCAAATCATGCAAGTTTCTCATATATCACAAACACATGATTTCAACATAATCAATATTCGATCCATACCTTATAGCAAAATATATAAACTTTCTAAAAACAAACTCATTTAATGCATTACCTTAAAATTCATTTAAGAAAACATACATACTATATACTTTTGAAAACATCAATGTTACAGGTTTATCCACGCACCTGGTGAGCTGACTACTGAGAAAGGAACTAGGCAGCAGGACCGTCCCTGCTTATGGTATCACGATCACCTAACAGACAAAAGAGTTACTATAAGGAACATAATCCTAACTAGAATAAATGAAAGAATATGCAAGAAACGTGATTCGGTCGTTCTCGCAAACTTAACGAAAATCAAGATTCGGAGGTCCATTACTACTCGGAATGGTCTGAAATTCGCGGAGGAGACTCGGGAAATCGGCACGGATACACTGTATGGAGCGTGGTGGACACGCGCCGATTGGTCAGGCCGCGCGTGGGACTCACGCGCCGCCACATAGGACGCGCGTGAGCTTCACGCGCCGGTCCGATCGGAAATTTTCCGACGGCCGAGCGTTCCCCTCTCTCTCCCGGATCTAATGGCGCTGACGGTTTGTCGATCGGAGTTCCGGATCAACGGGAAATCGAGAAAAACCATAAAAAGTTTCTTACCGAGATTTCTTCGAAAATTGAAAAGTTTCCCGAGATGAAACCACTACCAAAATGATCCTCTCGACGAGATCTACACTTTTCCTTAAAGGCCGGTCGGGGGGTTTGAACTACAGATCGGCCGGATCGGGATTTAAAAAACTTATTTTTCTTCTTTTCTCTTTCTTTTTCTCTCTCTCGCCTGCTCTCTGTCTCTTTCTTTTCTTTTTCTTTTGATTTCTGTATATGCTGAAATATAATATAAATAATAATAATAAAAATATCTACTACCAGAAATTACCAAAATGCCCTTACTTATAAGGGTAAAATCGGAAATCCTCACTTTGAAGCCGTTCTGATGCGATTCTCAAAATATGTTCAACACGAAAGTTGTTCGTCTCGGAAAAAGGAGTCTGATGGTCCAAGAACCAACTCAATCGGAGTTCTTTAGCAAATTCTGTGGCCAAAACTGTAATCTTTACTCGTATTACTAAAATCGCGTAACTGACTTTTGATCCCACACGTTTTACAACGGAACGAATATTCATAATCTATTATTCTTACTCATATTACATCGCTTGAACTGTTATTCTTCATTATCATCATGCTCCGAGACTACAATATTGTTCCTGGAATCTTCTAGAATAGTCCTGAAAATCTGGGATGTTACATGAGTGGCCATGGGAGAATATTATAATGGATTTTGTAGTAGGGTTGTCGAGGACAGGAAGAGTTACGATGTAATTTGGGTGATAGTGACCGATTATCTAAGTTTGCCCATTTTCTACCGATTCAAGTTAGGTGGGGACCAGAGAGACTAGCAGAACTGTATGTGGAGCAGATTATGCGATTACATGGACTACCGGCATCGATTGTATCTGATAGAGATGCCAGATTTACTTCTCATTTTGGTAGGGTTTCTAGAAGTCTATGGGTCGAAGATTACTATGAGCACAACATTTCACCCTCAGACTGATGGTTAGTCAGAGTGAACTATTCAGACATTAGAGGACCTACTGAAATCATATGTATTGACTTTGCGGGAGGATGAGATGGTCATCTACATTTGATAGAGTTTGCCTACAATAACAGCTTTCAGACAAGTATCGGTATGGCTCCATTTGAGGCATTGTATGAGGGGAGGTGCAGAACTCCTGTTTGTTATAGCGAGATGGAGATAGACAGATTCATAGTTCAGATTTGGAAGATATGACTTCTGAGATGATCAAACTTATCCGAGCTAGGCTTTTAGAGGTGTAGAGTCGACAGAAGAGTTATGCTAACAGAAGGAGGAAGGATCTTGAGTTCCAAGTAGGGGATAAAGTCTTTTTAAAAGTCTCTCTCTCCTTGGAAATGAGTTTTGAGATTTGCCTGGAAGTGAAAGTTGTCACCACGCTATATTGGTCCTTCTGATATTTTTGAGAGAGAGTGGGAAAAGTGGCATATCTTCTGGCATTACCATTGGAATTAGAATAGATTCATAAATTGTTTCATATATCTGTGCCGAAGAAGCATGTATCAGACCCGTCTCACGTTTTAGAGATTCAAACGGTGGAGTTGAGCGATAACCTGACTTATAAAGAAAAGTCCGTGAAAATCATAGATCAAAAGGTTCAAAAGTTGAGATCTAAATGTATTCCTCTTGTGAAGGTCATGTGGTCTAATCATCACATTTAGGAGGTGACTTTGGAATTAGAACAAGACATGAAGGAGAAACATCCAGAGCTATTCGAGGATTGAGAAATTTCGAGGACAAAATTTTTATAAGGTGACTAGATTGTGATAACCATGATCTTTTTTTAATGAATTAGTAAATCATACTTTACTTATTTTATATAAACAAAACCTTGAATGCTTTGTGTGAAGGAATGAGAAAAATATAGAAGAGAGTGAGCAGAGAGTTCAAGGATAGATAGAGGTCATTGAAGGCTAAAACCAGTGAGTAACTTCAGAGAGAAACAGAACCGTAGAGTGTGAAAGAGCAGTAGAGAGAGAAAGAGTGGGCAGGATAAAGAAATAGGTATTTTGACATCATCCGATCATCTTTTCCGTTAGCGACCACTCCAGGAGAATCCCCTTGCCGAGACGAAGCCAACATCGCTAGTCTAATCACCTGAAGTCGCCGCACGTGCCCTCATGCGCTCCTACACGCCGTTTGGCCGCCGCTTCACGCACCCTATGGGGCGACATGTGTGACCGACACCTCCCATGATAAAATCTTCCCCTCGTCAAGATATGTAGGTTAGAGACCTCGTTTGCCTAATTCAAACCTTCGGTTGTCATGAATCGAACTAAGAACAAGCGTTAACATCGTCTGATCATTCGTCGGTTACCACCGAGCATCCGTCATTACCACCACTCCATTTGTGATCCTGGTGATATGTATTATCCGTGGACCACTTCGTTCTAAAATTCTAAAGTCATCGGAGCTCTGTACATTATATTTTACAGTTTTATAGGTGTATTCATAAGCTTTTGAGAGTTTTGGACTTATTCATAATTTGGCATGTTTAGGGATCTAGATGTATGAATTCTGATTTCTAGTGAGTAATAGGTGATAAATTAGAAGTTTGGGACTAAATTGATAATATTGGAGAGTGTTGGGGTTAAATTGCAAATTTGAAAAGTTAAGAGGTAAAATCATAAGTTTAGTAAAATATAGAGACCTGATCATATTTTTATAGTTTTCCAGATTTTTACCAGGACATATAGATATAGAGAGTTTTGCATGGATTGAGGTAAGGAAACTGTACGATGATTCCCTTAATATAATTATTTGTTGATTGATGGTTGTTATGAGAGTCTATATATAAATATATTGTTTTAAGTTTAAATTCACCATCCAATTAAACAATCAAACCATTAGATACTTGTAAATTCTAGTTTCATAACTAATAGCTTAGGTATTAAGTCATCGTGGGATCGATGCTTTTTATACTTCTTAAACGATACAACGCTTGCGTTATACGCATGTGAAATCACCGGTCAAGTTTTTGGCGCTGTTGTCGGGGACTTTCTTTTCTTTCACTATTAGTTTTTGGGTTAGATACCTTTACTTGTATCTAATTTCCTTTTACTTATTTTGGTTTCTTGTGTTTTAGGTTCTCAAACACTACATGAGACGAACTGGAAGCTTTGAAATCTGACCGCTTGACCCAAAGATTGAAAGAACTATTAGAGAGTTAAGAAGGGAAAAAGCGAGAAGGCCAAGAAGCAATTTTCAACACGAAACCTAAATCTTTGGAGGTTGCACCACCAATTCCCATTTGAGACAGAACCATTCCGGTGGTAAACGGCTTTATTTCCTATGTTATACTTCCTCATTTACCAGCAAATGCGTGTTGTGACATCAAAACATGCATTCAAATGATTCAGCAATCAGTTTAGTTTGGGGGGAATGTAACTGAAGATCTTAATTCCATATCAACAACTTCTTGAAAGTTTGCGACACTTTCAATTACAACCGAGGAGCTGAAGAAGCAATGAGACTGTGGGTTTTTCCATATTCCTTGAATGACAGAGCAAAAGCTTGGCTACATTCACTACTAGTAGGTTCCATCACAACTTGGAACAATTTTGCCACCAAATTCCTTGCAAAGTATTTTCCACCAGCTCGAACAGCAAAACTGAAGAATGACATCACATTGTTTGTACAACTTGACTCAGAAACTCTCTAATAAGCTTGGGAAAGGTACAAAAATTTGCTCCGGAAATGTCCTCACAATGAAATTCCAAAATAGCTTCAAGTCCAAACTTTATATAATGGACTTTCTGGACTGATGAAAACCACAATTGATGCTGCTGCTGGAGAAGCTTAGATGGCAAAAGGAGAAGATCAAGCCTGTGACCTAATTGAAGAAATGGCCAACAATAATTCATTGTGGCCAACAGAAAGGAGCATGATTCAAAGAATTACAGGAATTTATGAAGTTGATGCTAATACAGCAGTCAGTGCCAAGCTAGATCAAATATGCAAATTCATGGAGACTCTCAGCAAACAAAATAACATTGGATGCACAAGTTCACCATATGGAGGAGTTCCATAACCAAATAAACTTGAAGAGATGGTGAATTATGTCAACAATTTCAACAAACAAGAAACAATCTATATTCCAACACCTATAACCTAGGGTGGAGGAATCATCCTAATTTTTCATGGAGAAACAATTCAGAGCAAAAGAACTATCCATCACCTTGATTCCAACAACAAACAAAGGCCAATAGTTTAAAAAAGAACCAGAAATGAAAGAATGGATTGCAGAGATGTTCAAAAAACAAGAAGTATCATATGATGCTATCTTTCAGAGCCAATCAGCTTCCATCAAAGCACTGAATAATCAGATTGGACAACTGGCTAATGCTAAAAGTTACAGACCGCTAAGGAATCTTCCTAGCAATACAGAACCAAATCCAAGGAACTGAGGGAATGAGAAATGTCAAGCCATTACCTTGAAAAATGGTACTAAAATCAACAAAGATGTTGGAATCAAAGCTACCAAAGAAGAAGTTCCAAAAGATGCAGTTCCACATATGGAAGAAAAAGATGCAAAGGAAAAAGAAAAAGATCAGATTATTCCACCTCCACTTTTTCCTCAGCGTCTTTAGAAAATTAAACTGGACAAGCAGTTTGCTCGATTCTTCGAGATTTTCAAAAAACTGCATATCAACATCCCATTCGCAGAAGCATTGGAAGAAATGCCCAGCTTTGTCAAATTCTTGAAAGACATTCTTTCACGAAAGCGGAGATTAGGATACAATGAGATAGTTGTATTACAGTGCCATCATTCAGAGCAAACTTCCCTCGAAGTTGAAATATCCTAGCAGTTTCACAATCTTATGCACCATTGGAGAATATTACTTCAGTAAGGCTTTATATGATTTAGATGCAAGTGTTAATTTGATGCCCTTTTCTATTTACAGGAAACTGCAAATTGGAGAAGTAATGCCTACTTCAGTCTCACTGCAACTTGCTGATCAAACGCTCGCATTTCCAAGAGGAGTCATTGAAGATGTGCTAGTCAAAGTTAACAAACTAATTCTCCCAGCATATTTCATTATCCTTGACATAGAGGAAGACAAAGACGTGCCGATCATCATTGGGAGACCATTTTTGGCTGCAGGTAGAATTATGGTTGATGTACAAAAAGAAGAACTAACAATGAAAGTTCAGGACCAAGAAGTTACCTTCAATTTTTTTAAAGCCATGAAATTCCCGAGTGATGAAAATGAGGAAGAATATTTCAGAATTGATGTTATTGATAATCTCATCCAAGATACTGCTACAATTTCCACGGACATACTTGAAGCTTGCATCACCAACATGACTGACAGTGAGCTTGATGCTGAAATTCTGGAATGTATCAACTATCTTGACAAGTGATTCTGATTGAAATCGACAACACCAATTGAAAGTCTGAAACTGCCAAAGAAAGACTGAATCAAACCCTCAACTGAAGAACCACCACAATTGGAGTTGAAGCTACTTCCGAACCATCTAAGGTATGCATTTCTTGGAAACTCTTCTGAATTACCTGTTATTATTTTTTCTTCGCTGACATTAGAGCAGGAATAAAAGTTACTAAGAGTGTTACGAGAACGCAAGAAAACCATTGGCTGGACTATAGTAGATATTCCAGACATTAGTCCTATTTTGTATGCACAAGGTTCTAATGAATGATGAGTACAAACCCATATGGGAACATCAACGGAGACTTAATCAAATCATGAAGGAAGTCGTGAAGAAAGAAATCATCAAATGGTTTGATGCTGGCATCATTTACCCCATTTCAGACAGCACTCAGGTGAGTCCTATGTAGTTTGTGCCAAAGAAATGAGGAATTATTATTGTCACCAATGAAAAGAATGAGCTGATTTCAACAAGAACAGTGCATGGACGGAGAGTATGCATGGACTACTGGAAGCTGAACAAAGACATGAGAAATGACCATTTCCACTGCCATTTATTGATCAGATGCTGGACAGACTGGTGGGACATGAGTTCTATTACTTTCTGGATGGATACTTAGGTTACAATCAGATTGTCATCACCCCAGAAAATTAGAAGAAAACTACATTTACATGTCCCTATGGTACTTTTACTTTTCGTAGGATGCCATTTGGATTATGTAATGCCCTTACCACATTTCAGCGTTGCATGATGGTTATCTTCTCAAACATGCTAGAATAGAGTAAGAAGGTTTTCATGGATGACTTTTCTGTGTTTGGAGATTCTTTTGACCACTACTTGAAAAATCTGAAATTGGTGTTACAAAGATGCAAATATACCAACCTGGTACTCAATTGGGAGAAATGCCACTTCATGGCAGGAAGGCATTATTCTTGGACACCGAATCTCACACAAAGGAATCGAGGTTGACAAAGCAAAGATTAAAATAATTGAAAATTTACCTCCACTAATATCTGTTAAAGGGATTCAGAGCTTTCTCGGACACACAGGCTTTTACAGGAGATTTATCAAAGACTTTTCCAAGATTACTAAACCTCTGTGCAATCTTCTAGAGAATGATGTGCATTTCAACTTCACCAAAGAATGCCACGAAGCTTTTGAGATCTTGAAACAGAAGCTGTTTGTAGGCATTGCATTTTTGCATACCAGCCCGATGATGAGCCTCGTAAGGAGGCACTACCTTTAAGTCGTGGAAGTCACGGAAAACGGTTGTCGGAAAGGAGAAGTCAAGAACTGACACATCATTGGTTTTAATTCATTGAATTCGCTCGGAGTTCGCTTGTTGAATCTTCGTTTTGAGGCATATCATTGGCTCGAAATCCCCGCAAACCACTCTAAGCTCACCTAAACATAAAAACCCACATCCAAAGCCCATGAAACCAAAAAAAATCAAACACCAAGCCCACTAACTATGAAGCCCATGCCCAACACACAAAATTCAGCCCTCCATGCACTATTCAAACAAGATTCACCCTTCTACCAAACTTACTTTACACATTTGACCTTACTTTTACATTGACACCAACTTTCCAAGCCATTTATTAAGACAACCCTACACCATTTATTGATGAACCCTACGCCCATGACCATTTAATCTTCTTTTCTTCATTTTCCATCACCTTTCCTTCTTTGTCAACAAAGCTCCATCACCTTTCATTCCTTGTCAACAAAGCAAGTCATCAAATTAATTACCCTTCACCATCATTTGGCCTACCTAATCAATGCCTTCCCATTTGCCTATATAAACCACCATTTTCTTCCCTTGAAACACCTAGCATACATAACATAAAAGACATCACAAGACACCTCTCTTCAAGCTCAATTTCACGCCCAAAGACCTCTCCCATCACTGCCCTCAAACCAGCAACCAAGTCAGCTTCTCACTGCCCTTAATATACACGCCCCTCACTGCCTCCAAGCAGCCCTTGTATTCAAGCCCTTCACTGCCTCCAACCAGCATTTCACTTCCACGCCTTCACTGCTTCCATTCTGCCTCTCATCACCAACGCACACTGCCTCACTTCAGCCCCTAATCCTCACGCATTCTGCCTCCCAGTTCAACGCCCCATTCAGCCCTCATTTAGCCTTCAAACACAAGCCTAAACTGCTTCTATTCTTCAAGCAAACTACATCATATTCGGTCCCTTGTGACTGAAACAAATTGCATCCAGTTCAGCCCTCATTCTACCATATCCTTCACGCCAAAATGCCCAATTGTAGCCCTAAAGTTCACGCCCAAAACAGTCCAGAAACACCTTAAAACAGTCTAAAAAAACTACAAAACAGTCCAGAAACACCTTTAAGATCGCCCAAAGAATAGCAGCCCACCGCCTTCAAAAATCATCAAAACAATCCCTAATTCACTACAAACCAGTGAGCTAAGTGTGGTGACCTGAATCACAGTGAAACGAAGTGGAAACAATGAGCAAAATAGTGAAAAAGCGAAGGAAAATGTCGAACCAGCAAACCGATGGAGTCACGGTGTCTTAGCCCTTCCGACGGTCGTATAATGCACTTCTGAGAAATGACACAAAAGGTTAGACTTGAGGGCTTACATTATTGAATTTCTTCACATGAAATAATGACTTAGGAAATGTATTTTATGATATTTAGCATGAATAATTAGTTTAGTATGTTATTGAATTACTTCGCATGAAATAATGATTTAGGAAATATATTTTATGATATTTAGCATGAATAATTAGTTTAGTATGTTATTCAATTTCTTCGCATGCAATAATGACTTAGGAAATGTATTTTATGATATTTAACATGAATAATTAGTTTAACATGTTATTTAATTTACGTTATATAAATTATGAAGTTAGAAAAGCATGTAACTTACTTTTCGTCGCATGAGAATTATGAATTAGTGTATGATGTGATTTCGGGTGAATGGAATATGTGTTATTTCTTGTGGTATATTGGATGGAAACCCAGACATAAATTCCATAGCCGAACCCGAATAGACGGTGTTATGGTTTACACTCGGGATACAATGCCCCGTACCACTTGAAAGATTCATATATTTCATTTCATCCAAGCTTTTATTTGAGCATGATTAGGCCATTGGAATGTTGTTTTATTTTTTGGCATGACTTAGTTATTCACTTTCCGTATTAAGAATTTATGTTATGTTATGTTTAGATCATTATTTATTTAACATGTTTGATGTGTGATATCATGTGTTTGCGGTTATAAAAACTTAATTTCGAAGCATGCGAACTTAGATTTAGGTCTATAGGAATTTAAAATAGTTTTGCCAATATATGTCGAGTAGACTTGGTTAATATTATACAAATACATTCATTACAATTAACATAAGTAAGGTACCATTCGGAACCCAACGATTTGAGGTCTTCACTTGCGAGGGGTAAGTGCGGCCTTAAATCATTTCCCGGTTCACACCGGGTGGCGACTCTTTTATTCTCCGATTTAGTCCCCCGTAGGATACTCCGTACTCCCAACTAGGCCTTGAGTCTAGAACAGCATGCGTCGCCCAAGTTCTGTGTCCTACAACTGGCGACTCCAATGGGGTTTGGGAATCATCCCCGAAATAATGTCTTGTAATGTTTGGATTTGTGTTTCAATTAACCATGACTACTGTGGGTTTAAGGAGTTTAATCAAAGGCATTGTTAGGGCTAGGTGATGGTTTGGTGTCTTCCTTAATTCACTACCTTTCTATAAGGAAAAGCTGTGAAGGCACTTAGATAATCATTTTCCTAGGTGATGGTTTGGTGTCTTCCCTCACTCACTACCTTTCTATAAGGAAAAGCTGTGAAGGCACCTAGATAATCATCTCATTGTGATAGACTAATTTGGAGGGCTTGTTGTTTATTCATGTCACCAAGGCGATAAGAGCCTAAGAGGCTTGGGTATTTAAGAGAGTTCGCTCCACCCTCCCTCTAGGGAATCTACAATGGGAAATCCATTTGACAGTTAATCACATACCATATCTCGTTGGCACGTACGTAAGGTATAAAAAAAGTGCGTTCACTTGGTCGCTTGAACCCTTGAGTGGGGAGTCCTAGTTATGAACAATCCTTCATTGGCGAGAGCCTTTGTTTACACTCCTGAAACCTACATATGAACCTTAGTTTTATGACCCATAGAAATTGCTTATTTATGCTTGTGTTTGGGACCATTGTCATTTGGAATCAGTTGGACTTTTTGTCAAGACACATAAACTTGTTGGGCCATTTAAACTGGGACAAGTTCATGTCCTTTGACAATTGGGCCAAAAGCTTCTAAAATGTCAATGAGCCATTTTGTGTTTGGGCCTCTTATCATTTGAAGTTGTTTAGTCATATCATCGCATAGTGTGAACTTTTTGGGCCTTTTCAACTGGGACAAGTTTGCATCACGTAATAGTATGATTGAATACATTGAAATGATAATAAGCCAATTTGTATATATATCGCACACGTCTTATGCACCTCATCCATACATGCATCATGCTAACCCTTGTGTTTTAAAAGCCATCATAGATTCCCATTGGGTTAGGGAAGAAGGAAGAATCATCAAAAGACAGGTGATAAACATGAGTGAATCTGTCAACGAGAGGTCCCGAATGGATCAGATGAAAGTAAATATTGCCAAGATGACTGAACAGCTCCAGACTCTGACTGATGCCTTATCTAATGTGGCTTTACCCCGTGCTGGGGGTAGTTCTGAAAATGAGAGGCGTGAAGAGCCTCTAAACAGGGTTAATGATGATATTCCTATGTCTGATGATGATATGGCAGAGTATGCCTCAGGGAAAATAACCGGGTCTCAAGCAGAATTACATAAACTTCAGGATCAGGTAGAAACAGTTACCCATAAGATGAGGGGTAAAAATGAAGATCTGCTAGATTATGAGTCGATGACTTTTGAAGAATAGTTGCCGGCTAACTTTAAAATGTCTAATATCGCTAAGTTCAATGGAAATGGGGATCCGAGGGTTCATCTCCGTTAGTATGTTTCAGTTATGAGTTCGGTGGGCCTATCACAGCGCCAGGCCCAAAAGATGTTTAGGATGTCGCTTGAGGGGGCTTCCGTGGTATGGTATCATAGCCTTGAGAAAAAGGTGAAAGAAGATTGGAGGGAGTTAGCCGATGCCTTCCTGAAATAATATGTCACTAACTTGGAGATCGATCTGTCACTCCGTGATCTGGAAAACATCAAGCAAAAATCGACGGAGAACTTTAAAGAATATATAGACAGATGGAGGAGTCAGTTATTGAAAATGCAGACTCGGCCCTCGGAGAAGGACCAGATAAAGATGATTATCAAGGGCACCAAGCCCTCTATTTATGGTAAGTTGAGGAGGATGACCTCCATGATCATGGATTTTTGACAGTTGAGAGAAACTGTCATGGATATTGAGGAGGAATAGGCCGAGAACCGAAAGTTTTATAATCTGAACAAAAGAGCTGTTGGAGGACCTTCAGGAACTAAGCCTGTTACTGCGGAGGTTACGGTGATAAAGAACAAGTGTTTTTCTAATTTGGGCAGGCCATTGTCCAAAGTACTGGAGAAGTTAACAAAGCAGGGGCTCTTAAAACCCTTGGAACCTAAACCACTCCCGAATCCTCCCCCACCACATCTAGACATGAGCTGTTACTGTCGTTTCCACTAGCAACATGGTCATGACACTAATAGTTGTGCCTGTCTTTGCCATGAAATCCAAGATTTAATTGACTCCTGAAAAATCCTCGATCCAGAAAAATACCAGCCAAACACTCACCGTAACCCTCTACCCAATTACCACTCAGTTCCTCCACCCACCTACATGATCAACTCTGCCCTATAAGAAGACCTGGTCCTTGAATCCTTTCACCCACAAGCCTTTTGCCTAGGAATCTGGGATAGCAAAAGTGAAGATGAAATCGAGCATGGGAAGAACTTTTGGCTAGATTTCTCTAGTGGTGATGAGGAAGAAGTGAGAGGAATGACCCGCAGCGGCCGTTTTTACAATGATGTGGCGGAAAAAGGTAAGGAAGCTTTGACTGATGGCAGAGAAGTGGAGGAAAATGCAGAAAATACTGAGAGAGATACAGTATTGAAATAGTTGAAAAAGACCCGGGCTCAGGTTAGCATATGGGAGTTGTTGTGCACATCTCGGGAGCATAGACAGGCCATGGTTGAGGCCTTAAGCAAGATTGTGGTGCCGGAAGATGCCAATCTAGCAATGTTTGTTGGGTCAGTGCAGAAAGAAGGCCTGTAGATATCTTTTTCTGAAGAAGAACTCCCGACTGAAGGGAGAAATCATAACAGACCCTTATTTATTTGAGCTGAAGTAAAGGGTAAGAGGACTTCCTGTGTAATGGTGAATGATGGCTCGGCCATCAATGTGTGCCCGCTGAAAATTCTGGCAAGACTGGGTATGAAGGCAACAGATTTGGACCCCTCCAATTTGACTATTAAAGCTTATGATGACAGCAAACGTGGAGTTGAAGGTACTTTTGTAGCTGCGGTCAATGTGGGTGTTGGGATGTATGCCCTAGAGCTATATGTGATGTAAACGGTTTCTTATGTTTAGAAATAAAATGATGCATTATTCATTTATCAAATTGTTTTTTTAATTTTCGCATATTATATATCTTCATAAATATCGTAGATTACTTATCTACATTCAGACTTGGTGTATGAGTGTCATGCGCCAGAGGATTTAAGTCTGAAGTTAGTAATCTTAAATAGTCCATAGAGAGCAAACAAATCGGGTACTTTGTTTGTGGTTTATCTATAGTTGCGGTCCATTCTATATTTAGATGATGATCTTAATCTGGATCATCCATATAGAGATATGAGAATAGAGGCACCTTAAATGATGTGATCATATAGGACTGGACCCAGATAGAAATGACATTCTTATAATATCCATTAAACAAAGAAAGTCATTTCGATCTACTTGATGGTCATATATGGATTGATCTTAATCCTGAGTGTACTACGAACTCCTGCATGGCGGGATATGTCCTTTGATTTACAAAGGTGAGGTTGGTATAGCAATCCCAACCAATAACTACGTACTTTGGGTACCTAGTCTGTTTTGTAGCTGGGAACATTTTACATAGACATGGAATTCACTCATTCTTGCGAGAAGTAGATGAGTATCTATCTTAAGGGTTGATTCGGTACTTGAACGATTTGAGCGCTCAAGTCTTTCTGTTACGAATAGAAAGATTAATATTCATAATAGTTATGAATAAATCGTTCATTGGAGAATCAATGGTACTTAAAGTAAAAATAATTAGAGGGGTATAACGGATATTATGACCCGGCTCTAATTACGAGATATTTGTGAAGGATCGATTCGTATGTAATGACTATATCTGTGGACATCGACTTGGTTCAGCTTAATATTTCATCTACGGCAATGAGAGTGCAACTTTGGATTTTTAGTGGAATAATTCGAAGTTAATAATTCAGAATATTTAATTAAGAGCTTAATTAATATTTAGAGATTATTAGAACTCGGAACCGTAGGTCCACTTGGTCTCCTTCCTAGCTCGATAAACTTTAGCGGAGCTAATATAATTGGATGGTCCAATTATATACTCACAAAAGAATAACTATTATTAATATGATTAATAATATTAATTATATCACACTTGAGACTTTATATTAAAAGTTAATATAAGGTATTAATAATTATATGATAATTATTAAAATTAGAACATTAAATTATATATGATATAATTTAATAAGGCTAAGAATTATTACCAAGGTAGGATTCCTTATTGGATAAGGAATATGATTTGTTTGTTTGAGAAACAAAATCAAATCCTAATTACCCCTTGGCCGAAATTACCCTATATGATAAGGAATATGATTTGTTTGTTTGAGAAACAAAATCAAATCCTAATTCCCTAACCATGGCCGAATTTCATGTTTGATAAGGAGTAGGATTTGTTTATTTTGGAAGCAAAATCAAACTAATATTCCTTACCTTGGCCGAATTTTATAGGGTTTGAGAGACTAGTGGTTGATTCGTTTTATGAAACAAATTATCCACAAGTATAAAAGAAAAATTATGATTTAATTTTTCAGATCGAAGTCATTAAAAAACCCTAGCCTCCATCTCTTCAAAAGCTCTCAAGTGTTGAGAAACGTTATTGAAGAACCTGAAATTATTTCGGTGTGTGATCTAAATCTCTAAGCCTTTTAGAGATTAAATTATGAGTGTAGCCCACACCACCCTCCGTTGGTAACGAGATATAGCTCGGAAGACCTCGTGAATTTGAAAATCACTCTTCTCCTTCATCTATTATTCACGACAGTGGGTAAAAATATAGTCCACTGCCGCACGCACATATAGGTCCAGGGGGCTCGGTTTTGTTTGGTTTTAACTCGGGTTTTTGGGAAACACTTTTAGATAATTTTAGGACTGTGATTAGGATTGATTTTTGGAGAAAAATCAGATCTGAAAATTCGTGCAGTTCACGCAAATCAGACCTGAAAATTAAGTGCAGTTCGCACGTGTAACGGTTCCAAAACAGTCCACTAATTCACAGCAGTTCAAGGGGCTGTTCGGGGATTGTTTCGGGGGTATTCTGGGGCTAAAATATTGTCCAAAACAGAAACAAAACGGCAGTGAACTCACTGGTGTGGTTCGGCCAAGGAAGGGGTGAGCAGAAAAATTTTTCAAGTTCGGTCCGTGAGCCTTACTGCTTCCGCTGTGCGACGGAAGGTGTTCCCTACAATTGGCATGAAGAGCGAGGATGAAAAGTGCTCTTAACCCTTCACTTTATTATTTAAAGTTTATGTTTTAACATGTTTATATGAGTTATAAATATGATATGCAAGTTTAGATGAGTGGGCGCATTGTTGAGTTCATTGATGAATGGTTTTAATATTTCATGTGATGAATGGATTTTGAATTGGTCGTAATTTTTATGGCTCTTATTTTTGTAGTTGGTTTTGTTTTTGAGTTGTAAGGCCATAAGGCCATTGTTTATATTCATTGTAATTTTAATTTCAATGTAAAATTTCAATTATTTGTAATATGGAGCATCGAAGTCACGAAAGGAGCCAATACCACTTTGGAGCGGGATTTGAAGGCCAATGAATGCCTTGGTATATCTTTTGTACTAATTATATTAGTATAGGAAAAATAAGATCCCGGTCAATGCAAAATAAATTTTATGTTATATGTATGTTTATTGTTTGAATAACATGTCATATAGCCTAGGGTGCCCACTCGTGCATTTTACTTGCCATAACATGTCATAGATGCATAATCATTATAGACATAAAATTATGATTTTATGTAATTTAAAATGTTTAAATTAGAATATGATATGCATTGAAATCATTAATTAGATTAATGAGATTTATGTCTAAAACTTGAATTCTAATATATTGGACTTAATTAGTGCATAATAAAATCCATTGGTATATAGGATGGAAACCCGAATATAAATTCCTTAGCCAATTCCGTATGGACGGAAATATGGTATGCACTCGGGACACAATGCCACGTACCATTGAATTTTATGACGCACTAAAAATTTATTAAAACGTTTAATAGAATTTTGACCTTTTAGAATTCCATGATTTTAGACTTTTAAGTAACTAGTATTTTAAGAGTTAAAATATTGTAGCCCACTTATACCACTCTATTTAAATTAGTTTAATAAGAGTAATTATATTAGTAGAGACTAATAAATATTAGTGACACAATTTTAATAGTTAAAATTGATTTAGCTCACTTATGAGAGACTAGTGTAAATAACATTTATGATTTAGCCGCCATAAGTTTATCCGCACTAGTTAGAATAAAATATAAGATATTTTAGATAGAGACCTTAAGTTGAAAATAGTGAGTAGGAGAGGGATATACGACAGTGCATCCCACGATCTCCGTTGTTAGTCCAAAAACGTGAGATTCAAAAGGCGCCTCGCGACGACTTTGTTTTCATCCCCCTACGGATGGTGTCCATTTTGAGTCAATATCAAGTTTGGGTTCCGAGAGGATAGAGATTCTAGATGTATCTTGTGAACTAACCTACCCTACGGTGGCACTTCACTTCATAAGTCAAAGAATCCCGAAACGGCGGGTTACACTCACAAAGGAATAATTAACTGTTAATGAAATTCATTGATCAAATAAAACGGTAGTTGTTTAATATAGGAATAAGAGTTGTTCTCGTATATATTAAAACAACTGAGATTGTCTCAATCTATCATGCGAGTACTTGACCTACCCTACGATGGCACTTACTTGTGGGATGATAGATCTCTGTGGCATAGTAATTCTCTTAGGTTTCTAATTCATTATTCATTATTCATGGTTCATGCATCATGTTTAATTTTATGCCAAAATTCTTTGATGATTTTAATATGCGATGAATGAAAGTTAAATGCATGTTTATTTTATTTTCAGCCATGTTTTCTCCAATTATTTCCATTCTCTCAAATGATAAGTTGACCGGAGAAAATTATGTTAAGTGGAAAAGTAAAATGAACGCTATCCCGGTTTGTGAAGACCTAAAGTTTGTCCTGACGGAGGAACGTCCTCCCGAGCCGGCCAGAAATACTGGCTAAGCTGTGCGTGATACCTATCAGAAATGGGTCACAGCAAATGAGAAAGCCCACTGCTACTTGTTCGCATGGATGTCTGAGGTTCTTGCTGCAAAGCATGAACCTATGGCTCTAGCATCACAGATGATGGAGTAATTGCAGGGTATGTTTGGGCAGCCTTCGGAGCGTCAACACCATGAGGCCATGGTCTCAGCAATGACTGTTAGGATGAAGGATGGGACATCAGTCCGATAGCATGTCTTAAGGATGCTGACTTATCTCAATACTGCTGAAACCCATGGAGCTCGTATTGACGAGCGTAGCCAGGTGACCATGATTATGGAAACTCTTCCGAAGAGTTTCCTGCAGTTTAAAAGCAACTATGTTATAAACAAGTTGTCTTTTACTTTGACCCAACTGCTTAATGAGCTCACCCATTACGAATCCATGCCGGTGGATCCTCGTAAGTCCAGTGCAGAGGCAAATATTGCCGAATCTTCTAAATCTGCAAAGAAGAAGAAGAAATGTGCTGGAAAGGCTAAGGGTAAGCCTATGAAAAAGAAGAACAAGAAAGGCTCCAATGAAACCAAGCCCAAAGGAAAATGTTTCCATTGCGACAAAAATGGGCATTGGAAAAGGAACTGTCTTAAATACCTTGCTGAGTTCAAGGAGAAAAAGGAAACATGTAAATATGATTTACTCGTTATTGAATCTCTATTAGTGGAGGATGATAAATCCACTTGGATTATAGATTCTGGGGCCACTAACCATGTTTGTTCTTTTTTACAGCTACTTGATTCATGGAGGGACCTTGCTGAAGGTGATTACGTTATGAGAGTCGGGACAAGGATGTCGTTTCAGTAAGAGCAGTGGGAGTTTCTAGTTTAAATTTTATTAATAATAGTTATTTAAATTTGAACAATGTGTTATTCATTACTGGTTTCCGCAGGAATCTGATTTCTGTTTCTAGACTTATGGATGATGGTTATTCTATTCTTTTAATAGCAATTCAGTTATTATTGGTAGAAATGGATTGACTATATGCACATGAAACTCAAAAAATAACTTATATGTGTTAAGACTGTTAACGCATAAGTCACTACTCAACACTGAAATATTTAAGGTTGAAAAACTAAAAACGAAACAGCAAAAGATTTCTCACGATGACACATATCTATGGCATCTTAGACTTGGTCACATCAACCTTGATCGGATAAATAGATTGATAATGGACGAAGCCTTAAACCAGTTAAAGCTCGGGACTTTACCAGTTTATGAATATTGTTTAGAAGGAAAAATGACCAAGAGACCTTTTACTAGAAAATGTATAAGAGCCAGTCAACCACTAGAGCTAATACACTCGGATGTCTGCGGACCAATGATTATAAGAGCTCGAGGTGGTTATGAATACTTCGTCACATTCATTGATGATTATTCAAGATATGGGTATGTCTACCTAATGCATCACAAATCAGATACATTTTGAAAAGTTCAAAGAGTATCGTGCTGAGGTTGAGAACCAATTAGGTAAGATAATCAAAACTCTACGATCAGATCGTGGAGGGGAATACCTCGACAGAGACTTCGAGGAATTCTTAGTTGAGCATGAGATAGTATCCCAGCTCACAGCACCTGGAACACCACAATAAAATGGTGTTGCAGAAAGGAGAAATCGAACCCTACTAGACATGATGAGATCTATGTTCAATTATAGCTCACTACCTAGTTCATTCTGGGGATATGCACTGCAAACCGCAATGTATATCCTTAATGTAGTTCCATCTAAGTCTGTTCTTAAGACTCCCTTAGAGTTGTGGAATGGTGGTAAAGATAGTTTATGACATTTCCGCATATACGGGTGTCCAGTACATGTGCTGAAGAATAAGACTACGAATCTGAAACCACATTCCCAGTTATGCTTATTTGTAGGCTACTCGAAGGAGACTATGAGTGGATTCTTCTACAGTCCTGATGATAACAAAGTATTTGTATCGACAAATGCTACGTTTCTAGAGGAGGACTATATGAGGGAGTTCAAACCTCGTAGTAAAATATTACTTGAGGAGTTACTTACTAGTTCGACCAGCGTGCCATCGTCAACGAAAGTTGACAAATACATAGCACCTTTGACATCTGATAGTCAGATACTTCCAAGTCATAATGATCTACCACCTAGACGCAGTGGGAGGGTTGTACGACAACCTGATCGCTACTTAGGGGTTGGAGAGGCACAAGTTGTCGCCTCCAGCGATGGTATAGATGATCCATTGACCTACAGTAGTGCAATGGATGATCCTGACAAAGAAGAATGGCTCAAAGCCATGAACCTGGAGATGGAGTCCATGTACTCCAACTCAGTCTGGGAGCTTGTAGACCAACCTGATGGAGTAAAACCAATAGGTTGCAAGTGGATCTACAAAAGGAATAGGGGATCAGATGGGAAGGTACAGACCTTCAAAGCTAGACTAGTGGCCAAAGGTTATACCCAGAAAGAGGGAGTTGACTGTGAGGAAACTTTCTCGCCCGTAGCTATGCTAAAATCCATCTGCACTCTTCTATCCAAAGTCGCATATTATGACTATGAAATTTGGAAAATGGACGTCAAGACTGCATTCTTGAATGGCTATCTTGATGAAAGTATCTATATGATACAACCAGAAGGGTTCATCGCCCAAGGTCAAGAGCAAAAAGTTTGCTAACTGCAAAGGTCCATTTATGGACTCAAGCAGGCATCTCTATCTTGGAATATAAGATTTGATACAACGATCAAGTCTTATAATTTTGAGCAGAATGTTGATGAGCTTTGTGTATACAAGCGCGTCAATGATGGGAAGGTGGGTTTTCTTATCTTATACGTTGATGACATCTTACTCATTGGGAATGATGTAAGGATATTATCATACGTAAAAACCTCGCTAGCTGAGCAATTCCAAATGAAAGATTTGGGAGAGGAAAGTTATGTTCTTAGGATCCAGATACTTTGAGATCACAAGAAGCGACTGTTAGCTATGTCTCAGGCATCATACATCGACAAGTTCCTTGTGTGATTCGGGATGCACAATTCCAAGAAAGGTAATCTGCCTTATCAGTATGGAATTTATTTGTCGAAGGAACAGTCTCCTAAGACACCTCAGGGTATTGAGGAAATGAGACATATCTCATATGCCTCAGCAGTTGGTAGTCTTATGTATGCCATGTTATGCACGAGACCGGACATCTATTTTACAGTGGGAGTAGTCAGTAGGTTTCAGTCAAATCCGGGATTGGATCACTAGGTGGCTGTGAAACACATTCTCAAATATCTTAAGAGAACGAGAGATTATATGCTAGTATATTATGGAGGGGATATGATCCACAGAGGATATACAGACTCTGATTTTCAGACAGATGTTGATTCGAGGAAATCAACATCTGGATCAGTGTTCACCCTAGGTGATTGGGCTATTATATGGCGGAGCATAAAGTAATCTTGCATTGCCGACTCTACCATGGAGGCTGAATATGTAGCGGCTTGTGAAGAAGCTAAAGAAGCAGTCTGGCTTCGCAAATTCTTGGGAGATCTGGAAGTTGTTCCAGACATGGATAAACCACTCACCCTCTATTACGATAATAGTGGAGCAGTGGCGAACTCCAAAGAGCCAAGAAGCCACAAGAGGGGAAAGCATATAGAAAGGAAATATCATCTCATCAGGGAGATAGTGCAGAGAGGGGACGTTAGCGTCACAAAGATTGCATCTGTAGAGAACCTTGCTGATCCGTTTACAATGACCTTGCCGGCTAAAGTGTTTGAGGGTCACCTAGATGGTCTGGGTTTACGTGACATGTCCTATTTACTCTAGTGCAAGTGGAAGATTATTGAGATGTATGCCCTAGAGCTACATGTGATGTAAAGGATTTCTTGTGTTTAGAAATAAAATGATGCATTATTCATTTATGAAATTATTTTTTTAATTTTCGCATATTATATATCTTCATAAACACTGTAGATTACTTATGTACTTTAAGACTTGGTGTATGAATGTCATGCACCAGAGGATTTAAGTCTGAAGTTAGTAATATTAAATAGTCCATAGCGAGCAAACAAACCGGGTACCTTATTTGTGGTTTATCTATAGGTGCGGTCCATTCTATATTTGGATGATGATCTTAATCCGGATCGTCCATGTAGAGATATGAGAATGGAGGCACCTTATATAATGTGATCATATAGGACTGGACCCAAATAGAAATGACATTCTTATAATATCCGTTAAACAAAGAAAGTCATTTCGATCTACTTGATGGTCATATATGGATTGATCTTAATCCTGAGTGTACTACGAACTCCTGCATGGCGGGATATGTCCTTTGATGTACAAAGGTGAGGTTGGTGTAGCAATCCCAACCAATAACTACGTACTTTGGAGGTATAGTCTGTTATGTAGCTGGGAACATTTTACATAGACATGGAATTCACTCCTTCTTGCGAGAAGTAGATGAGTATCTCTCTTAAGGGTTGATTCGGTACTTGAACGATTTGAGCGCTCAAGTCTTTCTGTTACGAATAGAAAGATTAATATTCATAATAGTTATGAATAAATCATTCATTAGAGAATCAATTGTACTTAAGGTAAAAAAAATTAGAGGGGTATTACGGAAATTATGACTCGGCTCTAACTACGACATATTCCTGAAGGATCAATTCGTATGTAATGACTATATCAGTAGACACTGACTTGGTTCGGCTTAATATTTCATCTACGGCAATGAGAGTGCAACTTCGGATTTTTAGTGGATAATTCGAAGTTAATAATTCGACATATTTAATTAAGAGCTTAATTAATATTTTGAGATTATTGGAGCTCGGAACCGTAGGTCCACTTGGTCCCCGTGCTAGCTCGATATACTTTAGCGGAGCTAATATAATTGGATGGTCCAATTATATACTCACAAAAGAATAAATATTATTAATATGATTAATAATATTAATTACATCACACTTGAGACTTTATATTAAAAGTTAATATAAGGTATTAATAATTGTAGACAACAGAACCTGTGCGACGCTGTTCTAGGCTCACGGCCTAGATGGGAAGTACGAAATAACATGGAGTCGCCACCCGGTGTGAACCGGGACAAAGATTTAAGGCCGCACTCACCCCTCGCAAGGGAAGACCTCAAACCGTTGGGTTCAGAATGGTCCCTTACTTATGTCACTTGTGATGATATGATTTGTGCAATAAACTAAACGAATCTATTCAACATTCATGCTTAAGGGTACTTAGATCTAACATGCTTTCATCCAAATAACTCCACGCAATATAACACAATGAGCATATTGAACCATTAAACCAAAGTAAACAAATAACTAATTAAACATAAACATAAACTAAACAAAGCATCATGCATAAAGAATAAAGAAACGACATGCCTAAATAACATAATCATGCTTCAAACATTAAATAATAAACTAAACTAACTCATGCTTAAAATAATAAACAAACAACCTATAAATTATAACATGCTCAAATACAAATTTTGGGTGAGACGAGATATGTATATCTTAAGCGGTACGTGGCGTTGTATCCCGAGTGCAAACCATACTACCGTCCATTCCGAATCGGCTATGGAATTTACGTCCGGGTTTCCATCCGATATACCACAAAAGGGAACACATATCCGCTCATCCAACAATCACATCATGCCTCAAACGACTCTCATGCAATAATATTTTAAAATAAATAAAATAAAACGAAAGAAGATAAGTAAAAAGGTGCCCTCAGTTCTAACCTCTTTTGTCGTCCAAGAAATGGCGTTACACGTCTGTTGGAATGGTGAATGATCCGAAACTTTTTTAATTCATTAACTCAACGTCTTTCTTCACTGTTTTGCTGTTCGGGCTGCTGTTTTTCGGTCCGTTTCGCTGCTGTTTCCTCGTGGTTTTCTGGTCACTGTTTTGGTGTATTAATGGATTGTTTTGTGCGGTTTCGGGGTACCGTTTCGAGTAGTTTTGGGGACTGTTTTGGGGAGTCTTTATGTGAGGTTATGGGGACTGTTTTGAGTAGTTTGGGGATTGTTTTTGATGTGTATTTCAGGTGCATTTTTGGGCAGTTTCGGGGAAATTTTGGGGTCAGATTAGGCGTGAAAACTGGGCAGTGGATGGAGGCTATTTGCGGCTGTTCAGGGCTGGACAGTGGGCGTGAAAGGGTGGCAGTGAAGGGGACTATGTTTCAGCGTGCAGTGAATGAGGGTTTTGGCATGCAGTGTTCTTGATTTGCGTGAAGGTCGTGAGCGTGTTGAGGCTGTTGAAGGTTTGTGGAGTGTAGAGGCTAGGACGTGAGGTGAGGCAGCTGTTGAGGGGCTGAAGCGGTGAGGTTTTTTTGTGAGGGCAGTTACGTGGGCTGTGGACAATGGGCAGGTGTGCTGGTGATGCTTGCGAGAGGGAGGGGTGAAGGTAGTGCGTGAAGTTGGAGAGAGGGCTGGTGCGTGGCTGAGGGTACGCTGATGACTGCTTATGTGTGAGTGTGCTGCAGGTGGCCTGCGTTCAGGGTGCTGAGTGTCTTAAGTTTCTTGGCTTAGGGTTTATTCTTTTGTGTGTTTTTTTTGTTTTTCTGCCAGCCAGCCAGCCAGGGTTTGGTTTGTGTGGAGAAGGGTTATTTTTATAGGCTAAGGGAGGGGATTTACCTTGTTGGGGAAAGAATATGATTTGTGTATTAATTGGGGATATCTTTTAATTTAGTATATGACAAGGAAATCTTTTAATTAGGGGAATTGATTTGATTTGTTCTTTTTAGTTAAGGATATGATTTATTTAAATTGGTAGGTGATTTAATTAAATTAGGAATGTGATTAATTTTAATTAGGAATGTTATTTATGGAATTTAATTTAAATATTTTAATTTGGGAAATGAATTTTAATTTGTGACATGTGTTTTATTTAATTTAATTGGATTTATTTAGTTTGTGATATGTATTTTAAATGTTTTAATTATTTAATTTGTGGGATGTGTTTTAACGGGTTTGGTGTGTTTTAAAATAGAGGTCCAACAAGCAACCCGAAGCCAAACAACGAGGTTAAATCCAACGAAAATTCCATTTTCCAACTTTACCCTTCCAACTTTTGTTTCCCGCAACTTTCATGACTAAAGAGGTAGTTGCCTCCATACGAGACTCATCATTGGGATAATGTGTAAAAATACAATGCCTACAGTCGCCCCCACTTTGATGAGACTTGTGTAGTGTGTGACAATGACAATCCTATCAAAGTACGTGCAATGCATTTTTACTTACCTGGCTCGCCAGCTATCACCTGGTCTGCCTGCTGTGCTGAGTTGATAGTGCTAAACCTCATACCTAGGGTGTCGCGGTAGTCCACGGTAGTCCACATAGTCCACATATTCCTCGATAATTCACATACTCCACATACTCCACGGTAGTCCACATAGTCCACATACTCCACGGTAGTCCACGGTATTCTACATAGTCCACATATTCCTCGATAGTCCACGGTAGTCCACATACTACACGGTAGTCCACATAGTTTACATACTCCACGGTAGTCCACATAGTCCACATACTCCACGATAGTCCATGGTAGTCCACACAATCCATATAGTTCACGGTAGTCCTCGGTAGTCCACATAATCCTCGGTAGTCCACTCATTCCATATAGTCCACGGTAGTCCTCGGTAGTCCACAAAATCCTCGGTAGTCCACTCATTCTACATAGTCCACGGTAGTCCTCGGTAGTCCACATAATCCACGGTAGTCCACTCATTCCATATAGTCCACGGTAGTCCTCGGTAGTCCAAATAATCCTCGGTAGTCCACTCATTCCATATAGTCCATGGTATTCCTCGGTAGTCCACATAATCCTCGGTAGTCCACTCATTCTACATAGTCCACGGTAGTCCTCGGTAGTCCACAATACACTTCAGTAGTCCATGATAGTCCACAACACTTTATGATAATCAACGGTAGTCCACGATAGTCCACAACACTTCATGATAGTTTACAGTAGTCCACAATACTTCATGATAATCCACGTAATCCATGACGCTTCATGACAATCCACAGTAGTTCACAACACTTCATGATAGTCTACGGTAGTCCACAATACTTCATGATAATCCACATAATCCACGATGCTTCATGAAAATCCACAGTAGTTCACAACACTTCATGATAGTCTACGGTAGTCCACAACACTTTACGATAATCAACGATAGTCTACGATACTCCATGATAATCAACTATAGTCTACGGCAGTCCACAACACTTTATGATAGTTTATCGTACCAATCCCGTACCCAGGATATTGCAGTGATGTCTCCGTATCTAGAGAGCCACGAATATCTAAGCTTGATCTGATGTCATATGGGCCTCGCCCACAGAATGCCATACTCGGTAGAACTGATACCGAACCAATATGGGCCTCACCCCCAGAATGCCATACCCGGCAGAAACTGATCTGATGTAATATGGGCCTCGTCCCTAGAGTGCCATACCCAGTAGAAACTGATGCTGAACCAATGTGGGCCTCGCCCCCAGAGTGTCATACCCGGCAGAAACCAATGTTGAACCAATGTGGACCTCGCCCCCAGAGTGCCATACTCGACAAGTCTGTCACTGATGTTAATGTGGGCCTCGCCCCCAGACTGATGCTGATGAGGGCCTCGACCTTGGGATTCATCCCCGAAATTGATATTGATGCCAATGTAGGCCTCATCCCTGTGACTCATCCCCAAAACTGATACTGATGTGGGCCTCGACCCTTGGACTCATCCCCAAAATTGATACTGATGTGGGCCTCGATCCTGGGACTCATCACCAAAATTACTGATGTGGGCCTCGACCATAGGACTTATCCCCAAAACTGATACTGACGTGGGCCTCAACCCTGTGATTCTTTCCCGAAACTGCTGACAAGGTGGGCCTCGACCTTGGGATCCATTCCTGGATTCATTCCAAATTCTGACGACGTGGGCCTCGGCCTTGGGATTCATTCCCTGGATTCACTCCAAAACTCTAGCGATGTGGGATTCGTTCTCCTGGGATTTATTCCTGAAACTCTGATGATGTGGGCCTCGACCCTGGGATTCATTCCCCAAATTGCTGATAAGGTGGGCCTCGACCCTGGGATCCATTCCCGGATTCATTCCAAATTCTGACGATGTGGGCCTCGGCCCTGGGATTCATTCCCTGGATTCACTCTAAAACTCTAGCGATGTGGGATTCGTTCCCCTGGGATTTATTCCCGAAACTCTTACGATGTGGGCCTCGACCCTGGGATTCATTCCCCAAACTACTGATAAGTTGGGCCTCGACCCTGAGTTGATACTGATGTGGGCCTCGCCCCAAACTGATACTGATGTGGGCCTCGCCCCTAGACTGAAACTGATGTGGGCCTCAACCCCGGGACTCATCCCCAAATGAATACTGATACGGGCCTCGACCCCAAATCGAAACTGATGTGGGCCTCGCCCCAAACCGATACTAATGTGGGCCTCAACCCCGAGACTCATCCCCAAACGAATACTGATATGGGCCTCGACCCAAACTGAAAGTAATGTGGGCCTCGCCCCCCATACAGACACTGATGTGGGCCTCGCCCCCAGACTGATACTGACGTGGGCCTCAACCCCGGGACTCATCCCCAAATGAATACTGATACGGGCCTCGACCCCAAACTGAAACTGATGTGGGCCTCGCCCCAAACTGATGTGGGCCTCGCCCAAAACTGATACTGATGTGGCGCCTCGCCCCCAGACTGAAACTGATGTGGGCCTTGCCCCAAAACTGATACTGATGTGGGCGTAAACCCCGGGACTTATCCCCAAACGAATACTGATACGGGCCTCGACCCCAAACTTAAACTGATGTGGGCCTCGTCCCAAACTAATATGGGCCTCGCCCCAAACTGATGTGGGCCTCGCCCAAAACTGATACTGATGTGGCGCCTCGCCCCCAGACTGAAACTGATGTGGGCCTTGCCCCAAAACTGATACTGATGTGGGCGTAAACCCCGGGACTTATCCCCAAACGAATACTGATACGGGCCTCGACCCCAAACTTAAACTGATGTGGGCCTCGTCCCAAACTAATATGGGCCTCGCCCCAAACTGATACTGACGTGGGCCTCGCACTAAAACTGATACTGATATGGGCCTCAACCCTGGGACTCATCCCCAAAACTATTACTCATATGTTGCTGATTCTGGTTGGCTTGTTTTTGCCGCTTTCTCTTTTTCATCTTTGAAACCTGTGAATGCAAAACGAAACAAACATAAAAAAGAATGCAAAAATATGTTATGTCTATGCATGCATGCATGAATTTCCTATTCTGTTGGGTTAGGTCTTCCACCAGTTCTCCAGGCGACTGCTCACTCTTCTCTCTGGTCTCATGACTCAATATCTTGTTATGTCACTGATTCACGATGTGGTAGACTGGTCGCCCCCAGTCTTGGTTTAGCTTTGTGCTCTCCGCTATTTGCACTTTGGTCAAGATGAACCACATGGTGGGGCCTTCTATATCATCATACTATGTCACATGCTATGAAATAGTCCCAATAGTTATACATATCATTGTCCTCAAAGAATGCTCAGTAATGAAACCAGAGAACCTTCAAAACATTCGATGCAACTCAAATCCAAGTCTTTGAACAAATGATTTATGCCAGACTCAAAGTGTGTTTGTGCAAAGGTTCTTTTACAGCTTAATCCTTGGGTAAGCTAACTCAATGATTTCGTTTCAAAAATTGGGATCGATGGGTCAAACCAACCTAGATGTCTCAGTTAGGGTATGCAATTGCTTTTTCGTGCTCAATGTAGTATGGTCTTCTTTCTCTTTTGTGTTTTTTTTTTCATTTTGAACTTCTTCTTTCTCTTTTTTCAACACACCTACCCTTTAAGGTAGCATTTCTCCTCATGGTGGTCCTAATACTCGCCCATGGGTAGTTTCACGCTTATCGGTTATAGGTGGTTCAATTCTTTTCTTTAGAGACTTTTCTTTCATTTTCAACCATACCACACATCATAACATAAGAAAATCAAGATAGACATCTAAGCAAACGGTCATTCACCGACCTACAATTTCTTCAACTAGTCACTTTGCTAATTGATCAGGTTTTCACCGCTAAGAACCTATAATGGAGTGTTTACGAGTCTAACATAGATCAATCACTCAAAATATCAGATAAAGCACATCAAGCGTTTATAGTTTCTAAGATTTCACCCTAAAGCAAACTATTTCATCATTGAACTTATGTCTAACTATCAAAAACTAAAAACAAACAACAATTTTTTTTTTCTTTTCTTTTCTTTTTCTTTTTTTTTTTTCTCTTTTTTCTTTTTTTTTTTTTTTTCTTTTTTCTCTTTTTTTTTTCTTTTTTTTTGGCCCCCATGGTCTTTCTATCATTGCCGTAAGATTTTCTGTTCCTCAGTTTCCTTTTCACCGATATCCATGTTTTCTAAACTCTTCTTTGACAAGTCTTCTTTTATCCCTAACCCAACGGATATCTATGATGGCTTTCAAGACACGAGGGTTAACATGATGCATGTATGCATGAGATGTATGTGATGTATGAGACACAATATGCATGGGGTTATCAAAAGCATAAAGGGTGGCCCCTATAGGTCATACAACTATGTTCACATGTGGGTTTACAGGAGTGTGGACAAAGGCTCTCGTTTGACAAAGGATTACCCACAACTAGGACTCTTCACTCAAGGGTTCAAGCAACCAAGTCGGTGCACCTTTTTTTATACCTTACTGTACGTGCCAACGAGTTTCGGTGTGTGACTAACTGTCGAATGGATTTCCCGTTGTAGATTCCCCAGAGGGAGGGTGGAGCGAGGCTCTCTTAAGTACCCAAGCCCCTTAGGCTCTTATCGCTTGGTGTTAGGAATAAACAACGAGTCCTCCAAACTAGTCTGTCACGACGAGCTACAAGTAATGATTATCTCGGTGTCTTCACAACTTTTCCTTATAAAAAGGTAGTGAGTGAAGGAAGACATCGAACCATTACCTAGCCTTAACAATGCCTTTGATTACACCCCTCAACCTCACCCACTATAGAAACGGTCAACTAAAGCACAAATCATACACATCACAAGACATGATTTCGAGGCTAATTCTCTAGATCCCCAGTGGAGTCGCCAGACTGTAGACAACAGAACCTGGGCGACGCTGTTCAATGCTCACGACCTAGTTGGGAAGTACGAAATAACATGGAGTCTCCACCCGGTGTGAACCGGAATGAATATTTAAGGCCGCACTCACCCCTCGCAAGGGAAGACCTCAAACCGTTGGGTTCGGAATGGTCCCTTACTTATGTCACTTGTGATGATATGATTTGTGCAATAAACTAACCGAATATATTTAAAATTCATGCTCAAGGGTACTTAGATCTAACATGCTTTCATCCAAATAACTCCACGCAATATAACACAATAAGCATATTGAACCATTAAACCAAAGTAAACAAATAACTAATTAAACATAAACATAAACTAAACAAAGCATCATGCATAAAGAATAAAGAAACGACATGCCTAAATAACATAATCATGCTTCAAACATTAAATAATAAACTAAACTAACTCATGCTTAAAATAATAAACAAAGAACCTATAAATTATAACATGCTCAAATACAAATTTTGGGTGAGACGAGATATGTATATCTTAAGCGGTACGTGGCGTTGTATCCCGAGTGCAGACCATACTACCGTTCATTCTGAATCGGCAATGGAATTTACGTTCGGGTTTCCATCTGATATACCACAAAAGGGAACACATATCACTCTCATCCAACAATCACATCATGCCTCAAACGACTCTCATGCAATAATATTTTAAAATAAATAAAATAAAACGAAAGAAGATAAGTAAAAAGGTGCCATCAGTTCTAACCTCTTTTGTCGTCCAAGAAAGGGCGTTACACGTCCGTTGGAAGGGTGAATGATCCGCAACTTTTTTAATTCGTTAACTCAACGTCTTTCTTCGTTGTTTTTCTGTTCGGGCTGCTGTTTTTTTTTTTCATTTCGCTGCTGTTTCCTCGCGGTTTCTGGTCACTGTTTTGGTGTATTAATGGATTGTTTTGTACGGTTTCGGGGTACTGTTTCGAGTAGTTTTGGGGACTGTTTTGGGGAGTCTTTATGTGAGGTTATGGGGACTGTTTTGAGCAGTTTGGGGATTGTTTTTGGGGTGTATTTTAGGTGCAGTTTTGGGCAGTTTCGGGGCAGTTTTGGGGTCAGATTAGGCGTGAAAACTGGGCAGTGGATGGAGGCTATTGCGGCAGTTCAGGGCTGGACAGTGGGCGTGATAGGGTGGCAGTGAAGGGAACAATGTTTCAGCGTGCAGTGAATGAGGGTTTTGGCGTGTAGTGGGCTTGATTTGCGTGAAGGTCGTGAGCGTGTTGAGGCTGTTGAAGGTTTGTGGAGTGTAGAGGCTAGGACTTGAGGTGAGGCAGCTGTTGAGTGGCTGAAGCGGTGAGGTTTTTTTGTAAGGGCAGTTACGTGGGTTGTGGACAAGGGGCAGGTGTGCTGGTGATGCTTGCGAGAGGAAGGAGGTGAAGGTAGTGCGTGAAGTTGGAGAGAGGGCTGGTGCGTGGCTGAGGGTACGATGATGACTGCTTATGTGTGAGTGTGCTGCAGGTGGCGTGCGTTCAGGGTGCTGAGTGTCTTAAGTTTCTTGGCTTAGGGTTTATTCTTTTGTGTGTTTTTTGTGTTTTTCTGCCAGCCAGCCAGCCAGGGTTTGGTTTGTGTGGAGAAGGGTTATTTTTATAGGCTAAGGGAGGGGATTTACCTTGTTGGGGAAGGAATATGATTTGTGTATTAATTAGGGATATCTTTTAATTTAGTATATGACAATGAAATCTTTTATTAGGGGAATTGATTTGATTTGTTCTTTTTAGTTAAGGATATGATTTATTTAAATTGGTAGGTGATTTAATTAAATTAGGAATGTGATTTATTTTAATTAGGAATGTTATTTATGGAATTTAATTTAAATATTTTAATTTGGGAAATGAATTTTAATTTGTGACATGTGTTTTATTTAATTTAATTGGATTTATTTAGTTTGTGATATGTATTTTAAATGTTTTAATTATTTAATTTGTGAGATGTGTTTTAACGGGTTTGGTGTGTTTTAAAATAGATGTCCAACAAGCAACCCGAAGCCAAACAACGAGGTTAAATCCAGCGAAAATTCTATTTTCCAACTTTACCCTTCCAACGTCCGTTTCCCCCGACTTTCATGACTAAAGAGGTAGTTGCCTCCATACGAGACTCATCATTGGGCTAATGTGTAAAAATGCAATGCCTACAATAATTAAATGATAATTTTTAAAATTAGAACATTAAATTATATATGATATAATTTAATAAGGCTAAGAATTATTACCAATGTAGGATTCCTTATTAGATAAGGAATATGATTTGTTGTTTGAGAAACAAATCATATCATAATTACCAATTGGCCGAAATTACCCTATATGATAAGGAATATGATTTGTTTGTTTGAGAAACAAAATCAAATCCTAATTCCCTAGCCATGGTCGGATTTCATGTTTGATAAGGAGTATGATTTGTTTATTTTGGAAGCAAAATCAAACTAATATTCCTTACCTTGGCCGAATTTTATAGGGTTTGGGAGACTAGTGGTTGATTTGTTTTATGAAACAAATTATCCACGAGTATAAAAGAAAAATTATGATTTAATTTTTCAGATCGAAGTCATTAAAATACCCTAGCCTCCATCTCTTCAAAAGCTCTCAAGAGTTGAGAAACGTTATTGAAAAATCTGAAATTATTTCGGTGTGTGATCTAAATCTCTAAACCGTTTAGAGATTAATTTGTGAGTGTAGCCCACACTACCCTCCGTTGGTAACGTATATAGCTCGGAAGACCTCGTGAAGTTGAAAATCACTCTTCTTCTTCATCTATTATTCACGGTAGTGGGCAAAAATATAGCCCATTGCCGCACGCACATATAGGTCCCACGGGCTCGGTTTTGTTTGGTTTTAACTCGGGTTTTTGGGAAACACTTTTAGATAATTTTAGGGCTGTGATTAGGATTTATTTTTGGAGAAAAATCAGATCTGAAAATCAGTGTAGTTCACGCAAATCAGACCTGAAAATTAAGTGCAGTTCGCGCGTGTAACAGTTCCAAAACAGTCCACTAATTCACTGCAGTTCAAGGGGCTGTTCAGGGACTGTTTTGGGGGTATTCCGGGGCTCAAATATTGCCCAAAATAGAAGCAAAACATCAGTGAACTCACTGGTGTGGTTCGGCCAAAGCAAGGGGTGAGCATAAAAATTTTTCAAGTTCGGTCCGTGAGCCTTACCGCTTCCGCTGCGTGAGGGAAGTCATTCCCTACAGTGTGTCCGGTTGAAGATGAAGTGGAGTTCACTATTCTGGACATCCCGGCCACCTTCGCTCTGTTATTGGGGAGGCCATGGTTTCAAAAGCTTGGGGGCGTGCCTTCCACCTTACATCAAATGATCAAGTTCCCACATGGAGGGGAAATTGTCACCATTCGGGCAGAAGTGGAAAATGATGTGGCCGCATTGGAAATATAACCTTTTACGAGGTTCCAAGTGTCGGCCCAATTATCGTCAACTTTCGAGGAATATGTGGATCCTAAGGTGGCTAGGATTATGGAAAAGATGAAGTACGAGCCGGGTGAAGGTTCAAAATTGCCAGATTTCAGAGGACAGACCACTCGAAGAGGTTTGAGGTATAAGTCGGATGAGGAAAAGCCGAAGAGTAAGAAGAAGGGCCTGAAATTGATGGACTGCTTTGTGAAGGCTTCAGGATATCAAGGGGAGCCTGAACCGGTAGTAGTCAACGGGGTTGTGCTGTCTGGGTTTGAGATCTACCAGGACGTGTTGGGAAAGAAGCCGATAATGGAAGAAGCCTCAAACAAAGAAGAAGACAATTGGGAAGAAGAACTGATGTTGTTGGAAGGCTTAACCCTTGAAGAGGATAAAAAGCTTGAGAAAAACCCAGCTGCAGATGAGGAAATATCTGTAGGTGACGAAGACATTTACCATCCTGATTTGTTTGAATGTACTTCTGCTTTATCCAGTAATAAAGACATTTGTTTTGCTTACTTGCCTGAGTCGTTTTCATTTACTCTGCACGAATCAAGCATATTTGATATCAGTTCGGCCCGAATTACTGCATTTAACCTTGGTACACCTGAGAGTCCCAAGGAAATCTTGATTGCAAGTGAGGTTACCTCCGAAGAGAGGGAGAAATTAGAAGAAGTACTGGTCAAGTATGCCAAAGTATTTGCTTGGTCCTATGAGGACATGCCTGGGGTAGACAGAAGCATCGCCCAACATGCAATTCCAACTTATCCGAATATGAAGCCAGTAAAGCAAAAACTCAGACAGATGAGACCAGAATAGGCTGAGAAAGTTAGAGAAGAAGTCAAGAAACAGATAGACGTAGGGTTTCTAGAAGTAGTAAAGTATCCGGAATGGTTGGCAAACATCGTGCCTGTGCCGAAGAATGATGGGAAGGTCAGGATGTTGTGGACTATAAAGACCTTAATAAGGCTTGCCCGAAGGATGACTTTCCTCTGCCGCATATAGATGTACTGGTTGATAGTGCAGCTTTATCTCCTATGTATTCATTTGCAGATGGGTTCTCAAGATACAATCAGGTTCTCATGGCTGAAGAAGAAAAACACAAGACTGCCTTTGTCACTGAGTGGGGAACTTACTGTTACAGAGTAATGCCGTTTGGGCTTAAAAATGCGGGGGCCACTTACCAGTGGATGGCCACCACATTATTCCATTATTTGATGCACAAAGAGATTGAAGTGTATGTGGATGACATGATGGTGAAATCAGAGACAAGAGTCGGGCACATTGAAGTACTAGAAAAGTTCCTTCAGAGAGTTGACAAGTATAATCTGCGGTTAAATCCCAAGAAGTGTGTATTCGGAGTAACGACAGGGATGCTGCTTGGCCATACAGTTGGAAGGGGAGGAATAGAAGTGGACCCCGAGAAAATCAAGGCAATTACTGAGATGCCAGCGCAGAAGACAGAGAAATAAGTCAGAGCATTCCTAGGGAAAATCCAGTACATCAGTAGGTTCATCGCTAAGTTGACATCAGTATGTGAGCCTATTTTCAAGCTGTTGAGAAATGACCAGCCAGTGAAGTGGAATAAGCAGTGTCAAGCAGTCTTTGATAAAGTCAGAGAATATTTGGTGAAGCCTCCTATATTGAGACCTCCGAGACCAGGCACACCCTTGACATTATATCTGGCCATTGAACCCGAAGCACTGGGGGTGATGGTGGTATATGCAGATGAGACAGGGGTGGAACATGCAGTTTATTACTTGAGTAATAAAATGCTCCCGTATGAGGCTCGCTACCAAGAAGTGGAGAAGATCTGTTTAGCAGTGGTGTGGGCTTCTAGAAAACTATGACATTACTTTCAGTCTTACAAGATCCAGGTGGTAGCAAAGGAGAATCCTTTGAAATACGTTCATTCAGTGCCTTCATTGGTTGGGAAGTTGGGTAGATGGTTGGTATTATTGACAGAGCTTGAAATTGAGTACCTCACCTCCAAAGTCATAAGGGGGCGAGCCGTGGCAGAATTCTTGGCATTGCAACCTGTCGAAGGGGATCAGTACAAGTTTGAATTCCCAGATGAGGAGATCCAAGCAATAGCAATTCAAGGATGGAAGATGTATTTTGATGGAGCAGTGACCTGCAAAGGAGCCGGAATCGGAATTGTGATAGTAACCCCTGAAGGAGAAACCTACCTATGGCCCAGAGGTTTACTGTGGGACACAGAACTGGGCGACGCATGCTGTTGTAGACTCAGGGCCTAAATAGGAGTATGGAGTAGCCCGCGGGGGACTAAACCGGAGAATAATGGAGTCGCCACCCGGTGTGAACCGGGAAAATGATTTAAGGCCGCACTCACCCCTCGCAAGGGAAGACCTCAAATCATTGGGTTCGGAATGGTCCCTTACTTATGTCACTTGTAATTAATGGATTTGTGCAATTTTAACCAAGTCTACTCAACATACATATTGGTCAAAAATAACCTAGTCTAATTTACATTCATAAAGATAAATCCTATATCTAAGTTTGCATGCTTCGAAAGTAAGTTTTTGTAACGGCAAACACATGATATCACACATCAAACATGTTACATGAATAGTAATCTAAACATACCATAACTTAAATTCCTAATATGGAAAGTAAATAACTAAGTCATGCTAAAAGTACAACAACATTCTAATAGCCTAATCATGCCCAAATACAAGTTGGATGAAATAAAATACATGAATCCTTCAAGTGGTACGGGGCATTGTATCCCGAGTGCAAACCATAATACCGTCCATTCGGATTCGGCTATGGAATTTATGTCCGGGTTTCCATCCAATATACCACAAGGAAGAACACATATTCCATTCACCCGAAATCACATCATACACTAATTCATAATTCTCATGCGATGAAAAAAATAAGTTACATGCTTTTCTAAGTTACTAACTTACATAACCTAAATTAAATAACATGCTAAATTAATTATTCATACTAAACACCATAAAATACATTTCCTAAGTCATTATTTCATGTGAATAAATTCCAAACAACATGCTAAACTAATTATTCATGCTAAACACATTTCCTAAGTCATTATTTCATGTGAATAAATTCAATAACATGCTAGACTAATTATTCATGCTAAAATACCATAAAATATATTTTCTAAATAATTATCATGTGAATAAATTCAATACTATAAACCCTCAGGTCTAACCTTTTGTGTCGTTCTTTGGATGTGCGTTATACGGCCGTCGGAAGGGTTAAGACACCATGATTTCACCGGTTCGTTGTTTTATCCGCTGTTTCCAATTCGTTTCGCTGTGATTTAAGTCTCCACACTTAGCTCACTGGTTTGCAGTGAATTAGGGGCTGTTTTGGTGAATTTTAGGGGGTATTGAACTGCCGTTTGCCCGGTTTTCTAAAGGACTTTCAAGTGTAGTTTTTTTTTATTCACTGTTTCGGTGATTTTGGTCACTGTTTTGAGTGCAATGAACTGCTGTTTTGGCGTGAGGAGTGAGGGTTGTTTAAGGCAGTGATGGGCGTGACTTGTGAGGGTTGTTTGAGGCAGTGATGGGCGTGACTTGTGAGGGTTTGTGGCTACGTTGGTTTGATGGTGAATTGTAGGGCTGTGTGGGTTGTAAATGATGATGAGCGTGAACTGGTGGCTTGGGTGGTTTGATGATCAAGATGATGAAGGAGATTTTGGGGCTGTTACGTGAAAGGGTTGGAGGCGTGAGTGGAACAAGGGTTATGTGGCAGTGAGTAGTGCATGCCGAGAGGTGATGAGAGGGCTGAGTTAGGGTTTCATAGCAGTGGCTGGTTTGTTCAAGGTGCGTGAATGATTGCAGTGAGGGCTTCTTGAGTGATGAAGGCTTGGTTACATGAGGGGCAGTGGCGTTTTGTAGTGGCAATGTGAGGGGCTGTGTGATGGCTTTGTGGTAGGCTAGTTTAAGGAGGTGAGATGAGGGGCTGTTGAATATCGTTGGCGAAGTGTGTATGGAGGCAGTTGAATTGAGGACAAGGCAGTGGGCGTGAAGTGTGTATGGAGGCAGTTGAATTGAGGACAAGGCAGTGGGCGTGAAGTGTTAGGTCTGAAGGACTTGCGATGGTGAATTGTTTTTGTGTCTTTAGGGTTGTTTTTGTTGGTGAGAGTAGTGAGAAGCGTGGCTCCCCGTGTCTGAGTGAAGGGCAGTGAATTTAAAGGGGCTAAAGATGTGAAGGAATGAGTAAATGGGGAGGATAATGGGCATGATTAATGGCGTGATGGAGGGCAAGACAAAGGTGTTGATGGAGGATGATTGAGGTAAAACAAAGAACATTGGGTGAGGAGGAAATGGCGTGATCAGAGGAAGAAATTTGGTGAAGATGGGAGGATGATTGAGGTGAGCTTTCGGTGGAAAAGGGGATTTGTTGAATTTGTGAGATCAAGTTGGCGTGGGGTATTTGGTTTTGTTTGCTTTGTTATTTTCGTATTTTTTGTTTGTTGATTATTTAAATTGGTGGAGATAGTGGGTTTTGTTGATGTTATATTTTTTTCGTTTACTTGGTTTGATTTGTGAAAGGGTGTTGTTCACGTGGACATCAAAAATGGAGTAAGTAGTAAGTAGTAAGTAAGTGTTATTTATTGGTTTTGATTGATTTATTTGTTTGGTGGATTTTGTTTTTGTATTTTATTGTTATTATATTGGTTTGTATTTTTTAGTTGGTTGATTTTGTTTGAATTTGTTTAATTGGTTGGTGGCTTATTATTTTATATTTGTGTATGGAAGTTGAAGGGGCACAGGGGTAGGTTTAAGGTGAGCTTATAGTGGTTTGCGGGGATTTCGGGCCAAAGGTATACCTCGAAACGAAGATTCAACAAGCGAACTCCGAGCGAACTCAACGAACTAAAACCAATGATATGTCAATTCTTGACTTCTCCTTTCCGATGACCGTTTTCCGCGACTTCCACGACTTAAAGGTAGTGCCTCCTTACGAGACTCCTCATCGGGTTTGGTATGCAAAAATGCAATACCTACAGTCGCCCCCAATTTGATGGGATTTGTTCAGTGTGTGCCAATGACAATCCTATCAAAGTTCGTGCAATGCATTTTTACTTACCTGGCTCGCCAGCTGCCACATGGTCCACCTGCTGGGTTGGTTTGATTGTGCTAAACCCCGTACCTAGGGCATCGCAGTAGTCCATAATTATTCACGGTAGTCCACGGTAGTCCACAATACTTCATGATAATCTGTGATTCATTCCTGGATTCATTCCAAAACTCTGACGGTGTGGACCTCAGCCCTGGGATTCATTCCCAGATTCACTTCGAAACTCTACTCATATGGGCCTCGACCCTGGGAGTCATTCTTGGATTCGCTCCAAAACTCTACCGACGTGGGCCTCGACCCTAGGATCATTCTTGGATTCATTCCAAAATCTGAGAGATTCATTCCATGGATTCATTCTAAATTGAGAGATTCATTCCCTAGATTCATTCCAACGCTGAGAGATTCATTCCATGGACTCATTCCACATTCTGAGAGATTCATTCTCTGGATTCATTCCAAATGGTGAGAGATTCATTCCACTTTCTGAGAGATTCATTCTCTGGATTCATTCCAACTGCTGAGAGATTCATTCTCTCGATTCATTCCAAAATCTGAGAGATTCATTCCCTAGATTCATTCCAAAATCTGAGAGATTAATTCCCTGGATTCATTCCAAACTGAGAGATTCATTCTCTGGATTCATTCCACATTCTGAGAGATTCATTCTCTGGATTCATTCCAAATTCTGAGAGATTCATTCCCTAGATCCATTCCAAACTGAGAGATTCATTCCCTAGATTCATTCCAAACTGAGAGATTCATTCTCTGGATTCATTCCACATTCCGAGAGATTCATTCCCTGGACTGATACTGAAGCTGATGTGGGCCTTGACCTTGGGACGCATTCTCAAAAGCGGATACTGATGTCGATGTGGGCCTCGACACTGGGACTCATCCCCGAAAACTTATGCTAATGCTGATGTGGGCCTCGCCCCGGGACTCATCCCCGAAAGCTGATGCTAATGCTGATGTGGGCCTCGACCCTGGGACTCATCCCTGAAACCTGATACTGATGCTGATATGGGCCTCGACCCTGAGAATGATGTACCCGGCAAAGACTGATAATGATTTGGGCCTCGCCCCCAGAGTGTCGTACCTGGAAAAGACTAATAATGATGTGGGCCTCGCCCCCAGAATGTCATACCTGACAAAGTTGATACTGATATGGGCCTCGCCCCCAGAATACCATACCCAGCAATGCTGATACTGATGTGAGCCTCGCCCCCAGAATGCCATACCTAGCAATGCTGATACTGATGTGGGCTCGCCCCCAGGATGTTGTACCTGGCAAAGACTGATAGTAATGCGGGCCTTGACCCAGAGTGTCGTACCCGGCAAAGACTGATAGTGATGTGGGCCTCGCCCCCAGATTGCGATACTTGGCAAAAATGCTACTGATGATGTGGGCCTCGCCCCCAGATTTCCATATCCGGCAGAGACTGATACTGATGTAAATGATTTATTTCAACATATTACATTGCTCTCCTCGAGACAATCCTGATAGCTAAACATATTTTCGTCCTCAACAAATGCTTCGTGTCAAAACCAGAGAACCTTTAAAGTACGTGATACACTCAACTCCGATCGTCTGAATGGGTGATCTGAACTAGACTCTTAGTGTGTGTGTGTGCTAAGGCTGTTTCGCAGCTTGTTTATTAAGTAGGCCAACTCGATGATTTCGTTTCGGAGAATCGAACCAGTGGGTCTAACCAACCTGGATGTCTTAATCACATTCTGTGATTACTTCCGCATACTCAACATGATATGGTTTTCGTCTTTTTTCTTTTTCCTTTTTTTTTCATTTTTCTTTTCTTTCTTTCTTTTCTTTCTTTTCTGAGACATCTACCCTTTAAGGTAGCATTTCTCCTCATGGTGGTCCTAATACTCGCCCATGGGTAGCTTCACGCTTATCGGTTATAGGTGGTTTTTTTTAGAGACTTTTTCTTTATTTCCAACCATATCATATATCATAGCATCAGTAAACCAGGGTGGACACCCTGGCAAACAGTCATTCACCGATCTATCATCTCTTCAACTAGTCACCTCGCTAACCACTCAGGCTTCTACTGCTGAGATCCCGTGATCAAGTGCTCGTGAGTCTAATTGAGATCAATCCATTCAGAATACCGGACGAGAGCACATCTCGCACTTATCGTTTCTAGGGTTTCTCCCTACAGCATACAATGTCATCACCAGACATATGTCTAACTATCAAAGACTTATCTCTCACTCATTTTTTTTTATTTTTTCTTTATTCTCTCTTTTTTTTTTTTACTTTTCATCATTTTTTTTCAACAATTAAACTAGAACATAAACTTTCAAGCATGTCTCATGTTTGTAGTTCTGGTCAGCAGGAAACATCACCGATTAAGATCAACGTCCAATCTGCGCTTCTTGCCACGATCACTATCTGTCCAGTCCAATTTGGAGAGGATGGGGTCGAACTTCGGTTCAAAGGATAGGATCTGGTCAATAAACTCTTCGGCCTTTGTCGCAGTCAAGAAAATATCTTCCACAGATTTGGTGACGAACTCATGTCTCTTGGCTTCAGCGAGAAACACAAACAGAAAATCGAAAAAGTGCTCAACATTGAGTATTCCAATGGGATTCCGATGAACATTCAAGTGTGCCCAAGATGCTACTGTGAATATCTCTTCAAACGTACCAAGTCCACCTGGTAATGCAATAAATGTTTCGGCAGTATTGATCATCTCATGAATTTGTTCAGACATACCTGACACAATGCGTTCGTCTCCGTTTGTTGGTCCGATTAACTTTTCGTCTGCCAAAGGTCTTGGGATGATTCCCAAAACATGACCGCCACCATCTTGAACGGCTTTTGAAACGGTTCCCATCATTCCCATATTTCCACCACCATATACTAAGTGCATGTTTTTCTCAGCCATGACTCACCCCAATTCCTTAGCAGCTTCCATGAATTCTTGTTTATTACCAGTGTTGGATCCACAGAAAACACAAATTCTCTTGAATCGCTGCTGTGAAGTTGCTTCCATTTTCTATCTCTTACTTGGATGTATATCTGGATGTGCTGAGGAGAGAAATGTTGAGCTGAATTTATATTACCTGAAAATGGGTGAGTAATAATTGCAATAATATCTTTCACAGAACGATGGTTAGCTAAACCACAAAAGAAGTCGTGAGAAGTCAAAAAGCCACTGGATCCTGTCTACGAAAACAACAAAAGAAATCGTGTAATGTCAAAAGTTCTCGGATTCTGTCTACGAAAATAAGAGAAAATACCAAAAGGAGTCATGAAAGGTCAAAAAGTCTCGGATCCTGTCTACGAAAATAAAAAGAAAAAACCAAAAGAAGTCATGAATTGTCAAAAAGGTCTCGGATTCTATCTACGAAAATAAAAGAAAATACCAAAAGAAGTCATGAAATGTCAAAAAATCTGGACCCTGTCTACAAAAATAAAAGAAAACCACAAAAGAAAAGCAATAATTAAGGTAAAAGAATTGTGTACTCAATACGCCTCCTGCTTGGTATAAATTCATTAGGATGCGTCTCAGGAATTCTTTCCTTACTCTGCCACCACTAATGAATTAGCTCCCATATTTGTGATTGCCAAGCACCATTCCCTCTGTCTTAAAATGCTCAGTCCTTGCTTTTACCTACAAAAAATAACACACAAAATTAAAAATTCTACAACATGTATACACAAAACATGAAAACAGAAATCATAACAAAGTGCATGGGTTGCCTCCCTGTTAGCACTAAATTCATCGTCTTCAGCCAGACATGACCGAAATCCATTTGTCAAGGTGGCTTCAATGTCATCCTCAGTGCTTAGGCCGCCTTTTGATCTTTGCTGCTTTTTTTTTAAAACCTGCGAATACAAAACAACAGAATAAAGACGTGTACACGCATACATGTGTAGAGATACTCCCTGTTTTTAATGGGTGAGACCCTCATTATGCTCCTCGGCGCCATGTGTTTCCTCCTGTTGGTTCTTCTATTCTATTTGAAACCTGCAAACATAGAACAAACACAAGAATTGCAAGTACGTTACGTGTATGCATGCATATGTTTCCTATCCCGTTGGGTTAGGCCTTCCTCTAATTCCCTTGGTGACCGCTCAGTCTTCTTTCTTTCAGGCAAAATGCAGCTTCAATCTGCTTACATCGATCGACTCGATGAACTCGTTCTCTCCTAAATCTGGTAGTCTCATTGTCTTGTTTCCCAATTTCTTGTCTTTTCTGTTTACTTCTTCTGAGAATTCTCTGTGTTCCAGATGTTGGACAATTATGACCCATAACGTCACTATTTGTACAGATCATAGTGTTGTTGTACAAATTAACTATGTGACAAATGAGATTGCACTCTTATCATTTGTGATTAGATCACCTAGATGTATAAATGATGAGAGGTCCTTATGATTAGTGCCTGGATTGAGAATGATATAAGACAGTATCAATCCACGAAGGTAGAATCATTAAATATCCCTAGTCAGAGCATTGTCGAGATTGAACATCGATAAATACGTAAAAGATTAGTATTACACTTGTGCGCGTTTGTGAGAGCACAACGGCATAGTTCTCATATGTTTGGGTATAGGATACTCATGCAAGTGTACTAGGAGGTTGTGTTTCACCGATGGTACGGGAAACAGCTTCGCTCTGGATAAGACCCCGCGGAATCCCATTGGTAGTAAGACTATGTGTCTATGGGAGTCTGCAATCAGGGTAGGTGTATTTGGTCTTAACCTGAGACTTGCACCGCTAATGCATACGACAATCAATATACTTTGGTTGAGGTCGTCCAGGGCTTTAACCGGTTCTGTGTACGCCGATACGGGTATATTAGGTATATTGATGTCAAGACGGAAGTGTCACTCCAGTCATATGGAGATGATGGTCACGTAGGATACGGTACTAGTACTCTTAAGTGCTGCAGCAATCGGGATAATATGACTTGGTCATAGTTATCCGATATAGAGACTAGTCACCAGACATCCGACATGTGATTCGTACGGGGCAGACACAATTCCAGCCCCAGGCCTAGCACGTGATCATCCGATGTTGGACAGAAATACTCAATACTACGGTATACTACGCTTGATACAGATCCTTATTTCTGTAAGGATATTTCTGGAGAATTGGGGTGGCATGGGGCTTTGCTAGAGGCCAACCTTTTCTTCTAATTCGGTATAAACGTATTACGAGGTACTTACGTGTTCGGATAGTCCGATGACCGAATTTACTGCCAATAGATCCGGGGATCTCATGGGTCGCTTCCCAAAGATTCACCGATGACGTATAACTCGCACTCTATATTAATCTGGGATTAATTAGAAGAGAAAGAAAATTAATCTGGGATTAATTACGGAGATATTTTATCTGGGATAAAATATCATTTAAAGAGAGATATCGATTAATTTGGAATTAATCGGTTAAATTAATATATCTGATATATTAAACGAAATTGGATTTCGAAGCGAAATTAAAATTAGATTTTAATTCAGGCGAGCGAATTAATTTAGAATTAATTCCTTAGCGACGTGAATAGTGATTTCGCTAGGCGTAATCATTTAATTACGATGCGACAGAAAATTCGTTAATTTAGAATTAGCGAACCCGAGCCCGAGATGATTTGCGAGCGCATTCGCATTCCGAATTCGAGTGTGGCACGTCAAATCAAGCGTCAAATCGCTAGTCGCATCAAGCGTCAAATCACTTGTCACTTTGAGTGATGTGACTAGACAACTTGATGGATTGATGTGATGTGGGTGGTTGGAGGCTTTAATGGTTTGACTTATTAAAGCCAAATTAAAATGAAATTCATTTGAAATTCAAATGTGTGTATTTAATACACAAATTTGCCAAACCAAACATAATCTCTCTTCTCTCATTCTTTCACCATTCACGCCCAAATCAGTGGGCTTTCTTCTTCTATTTTTCCGTGAGATAGGGAGGCTTGGAGTGGGATTTTGTGGCAAAATCTCAAGTGCTAGCACACTTACGAGACATGCGAAGGTGATAGGGAAGTCCACCCATGAGTCGGGAACCGTTCGACGAAGCTTGGAGCTTGACCAAGGACCAAAAACGAAGTCAAAACAGTGAGTAAAAACTGCACTGCAGTTCACGCCAAAACCAGTGGGTTTTTGAAGTTTTGTTGCTTCTGCGTCGCTCAACAGATCGATGTAAGTATTTTGCAACTTCATCGATGTGTATTCGCAATGTTTTCATGCTTATAAAAAGTGTCTTAGTTAAATTTTATTTTAAAGATGTTTATATTATTTTATTTTGTGTTTTGCTTGAGGACCAGCAAAATGTTAGGTTTGGGGGTGTGATTAGTGGTAAATGTATCATTTTTTTCCACTTATTTGATATAATATTTTCTATAGCTTCTTGAGTTTTTTGAATATTTTGATGTGTTTTGTGTTATTTTGTAAATAAATAAAGTTTTAGGACATTTGAAGGTGATTTGGGACCAGAACAATCAAAATTGGACAAAAAGGCAAAATTGTAATTTTGTGCATCGCGACGCCTAACGTGCGTCGTCTGCTAACATGCACCAGTGACATGTGTCAGAATCTGAGATGTTTAACTTTGCTAACTTACGCTGTGTCAAGTGTCAATATCACAACCAATCTGCTAACGTGTGCTAACTTACGCTGTGTCATGTGTCAATATCACAACCAATCTGCTAACGTGCGTCATGCCATGTGTCATCATCCTATGCTACCGAAAATTGCCATCGCCATCACGTTATCGTCATGTCAGTAGAAGACCGAGTCAACATTGCCAAGTCACCGCCACATCATCATCAACCAATCATCGCGTGCCACTTGTCGCAATCCTATAGTGCCGACAATCCATATTGCCACATGTTACCATGTCATAGCCACATCATCGCCACATCATCGCCACGTTAACATAATAATTGTGAACTAGCTGTCGAGATAAGTGTCATCATCTCCGCAAGACACGCTACAAATCCCGGTACATCGCAACGCGGGCACCTTATCGATGCCTATAAATTCAGCTCGAAATTTCAGTTTCAGATGTACCATCATCTCTGTAATTTTCTGAATAAATAAGGAGTTTATATCTAATTTTATTTTAATATCTATTTTGTAATTAATTTTTATATACTTTCTATAATAGTAATTTACTTTCTTTATTTTTTAGTTTTACTATTCAGCTATGAAGAGGTAACTCCCCCTGCTATAGTGAAAGGTACAACTTTTATTACTACTATTTAGATTAATCTCCCTTAAATATAATATATTCATAACTTAAAATTTGAGTTAACAAGGATACCGCTATATTGGTCGATTTTTTAGACAATTATGACCCATAGCGTCACTGCTTGTAAAAGACATTGTGTTTTTGTACAAAATTAACTATGTAGTAATGAAATTACCTTTTACCGTTTCATAGTTTATTTACTTTGATATAGAAATGGTAGAAGTCCTTATGATTAGTTCCGGATTGAGATGATATGAGACAGTATCAATCCATAAAGGTTTAATCATTAAATATCCCTAGTCGTAGTATTATCGAGATTGGACATCGATAATACGGAATAGACTAGTATTGCACTTGTGCGCGTTGTGAGGGCATAACGGCATAGTTCTCATATATTTAAGTATTGGATACTTATGCAAGTACGATAGGAGTTCGTGTTTTACCAATGGTAAGGAAAACAGCTTCGCTCTGGATTGACCCCGCGAAATCCCATTGGTAGTATGTATATGTGTATATGGGAGTCCGCTTCAGGGTAGGTGTATTTGGTCTTAACCTGAGACTTGTATCGCTAGTACTTGCGACAATCGGTAAGCTTTATTTTGGTCGTCCAGGGCTTTAACAGGTTCTGTGTACGCCTCTACTGGGTTTATCGAGAGTCGTAGTGTATTGGATGTGATGTCAAGACGGAAGTATCACTTCAGACATATGAAGATGATGATCACGCAGGGGTTCAGAACTAGTTCTCTATTGTGTTGCAACCATCGCGATAATATGACAAGGTCATGATTATCCGATTCAAAGAGACTAGTTGCTTGATATCTGATATGTGCTTCGTACGGGGCAGACACTGTTCCAGCCCTAAGCCTTGCACGTGACATCTGATACTGGATCACTATACACAATACGATGTATACTAAGCCTGACATAGATTATATATTCCAGTAAGAATATTTTTGGAGAATTGGGTAGGCATGGTGCTTTGCTAGAAGACAACCATGTCTTGTAAATCGGTAAGCACGTGGTACGAGGTACTTACTTTATCGGATAGTCCGGTAACCGGATTTACTACCAACATATTCAGAGATCTCTTGGGTCGCTTCCCAAAGATTCACCGATGACAGTTGACTTAAATTAATCTGGGATTAATATAGAGAGAGAGAAAAAAAATTGATCTGGGATTAATTAGGGCTTTATTTAATTTGGGATTAAATGTGTTCGGTATAGAGAGAACGCGATTAATTTGGAATTAATCGGTAAAATAAATTTAATAGTTAAATTTGATTTTTCAATTTAATTTATTTGAATGGGCTAAAATTAATATATCGGATATATTAATACGAATTGAATTTCGTTACGAAATTAAAGTCGGACTTTATTACAAACGAACGAGTTAATTTAGAATTAATTCGTAAACTACGTTCGTAAATATTTGCGAGGCATCGATATTTAATTAAATTAGATTTAATTATTTAGCGACGAAAGTTCATTTAATCGGATTAAACGGAACCGAGCAGCGGCAAATGTTCGTAGAGATATTTGAATTTTGAATTCAAATATGTGTGGCCCATGTGTGATAGGTGTACCTACCACCCAACTACCTTGTTTTGCTTTTTGAAAACCATTTACCCACACCTACCAAGTTTAGGGTAAAAGGTGAAATGGTTTTACCAAAAGGTGAATAACAAAAAGGTTCTCTACACTTTTGTAACACATCACTATTCATTAGATGAAAAATTGAAAAACCCTAGAGAACTCTCTAAGGTGGCCGAAACTTGCTTCTCATTTCTCTCTTAGATTTATTTTCAAATCAACTAAAAGCTAGCACTTCGGAAGTTAACAAAGGTGATAGGGAAACTACTCAAAAGCTTGGAATCATCAAAAGGTTGGAACTTGGAGTTCATCCTCTCAAAAATTTTAAAGCTCTATCCATTCATAGTAAGTTTATTCCGCACCTTATAATGATCATATAAAATGTTTTTCATGCTTATTAAATCCTATGAATGTTCTAGGAACACTAACACGGTTGGTAATCAATTATAAATTGGTTTTAACATGACTAAGCAAGGATACTGCCTAGTTGGTCGGTTGGTAATTTATCACCTAAATGGCTTGTTTATAGACAAATATTGCTACCGTTTTTATGGCTGGTCGGACTTAATTTGACTTAATCAGGTTAACGCCTATATGAATGGTTGGTAATATCATCACAAGTAAATATATTATATTAAGGGATATATCTAAAGTAGTAGTGGTAAAAGTGGATCTTTTAACCTTAGTATTTTATTTTATTGTAACATTACTTTTCAGTATTTACTTTGTTGTATTTACTTTTCAACATTTTACTTTAAGTCTTTTATTTTTAAGTTTTTACTAGCCTTAGTTATATGTCGTAACTAAGTTAGTTATCTGGGGATGTGATGAATTTTAATTTCACCGATTTATAAATGGTTATTTTAAAGTTTGGGTAATTTAAAGGTTTACTTATTAAGTCTTAAGCTTAATGCGTCTTGTTAACTGGCCACTAATAAGATTGATCTGGTAAATCTAAAATAAACTTGTCAGACGGGGGGTAACCACAATTAGAACTTAATCTTAATGAATCCAGGTAATTTGGTTGACGTAGACATATGGTTCAATTGGGTTATACTAGGTATTTGCATCTGACCATCGATAGAGGCTTTTGCATAATTTCGTGTTTCAGATTAGAAAAGCGATATATTACACAAACGTGAAATAACCACTTCATCTTTAAAAATATATTGGAACGAATCACAACCCTGGATAGTTTTAAAACTTGAATTTTCCTTAACCTACTTTCCAAGCTATTTAATTTACTTATTTTAGTTTAAATTCACCATCCAATTAACAATCAAACCATTAGATACTTGTAAAATCTGGTTTTATAACTAATAGCTTAGGTATTAAGTCCTCATAGGATCTATACTTTTTATACCACTTGAATGATACGTGCGCTTGCCTTTGAGTTATATGACATCTATGTGAATCATTTGATTTATTAGCAAATAACTTGCCATTGAATTCAATTATTTGAAAATGAAATGCATAGATATTTACTTAAATTGATAAAAATTTGATGAAATATCATGTTTTTTACATTATATGGCAAAAATGATAAAATGAGGAGAAAGCATTGAAAATTCTAAAAGGTACATGTAAATGAACTTTTATATGTTTTTTGCACATATTCATTGGTATCTCACTAGAAAAACCAAAAGGTATTTCAGTTTCCAATCCCAAAGCCGTTAAAAAACAAAAATCAGCTTTAATTTTTGCATCTTCTTGAGAGGAT
>SKCR01031197.1:292500-297500 GCA_019454045.1 Zanthoxylum bungeanum | reverse complement strand
CCTGGAGGAATGATTTGGAAGATCCAAAACCAAAAAGAGTGGTTTTTGTTAGCAACAACATAATGGAGGCAATCAATCAATCTAGATTGATCCGAAATAGGATTCAAATCCAATATAGCACCTATGGGTACATAAGAAATGAATTGAATCGATTCTTTTTAATGAATATATCCGATCGCAACTTCGAATATGGAATTCACAGGGATCAAATAGGAAATGATACTCTGAATCATAGAACTATAATGAAATATACGATCAACCAACATTTATCGAATTTGAAAAAGAGTCAAAAGAAATGGTTCGCTCCTCTAATTTTGATTTCTCGAACCGAGAGATTCATGAATCGGGATCCTAATGCATATAGATACAAATGGTCCAATGGGAGCAAGAATTTCCAGGAGCATTTGAAACATTTCATTACTGAGCAGAAGAGCCGTTTTCAAGTAGTGTTCGATCGATTACATATTAATCAATATTCGATTGATTGGTCTGAAGTTATCGACAAAAAGGATTTGTCTAAGTCACTTTATTTCTTTTTTTCCAAGTTGCTTTTCTTTTTATCTAACTCACTTTATTTTTTCTTTGTGAGTTTCGGGAATATCCTCATTCATAGGTCTGAGATCCACATCTATGAATTGAAAGGTCCGAATGATCAACTCTGCAATAAGTTGTTAGAATCAATAGGTCTTCAAATCGTTCATTTGAAAAAATTGAAACCCTTCTTATTGGATGATCATAATACTTCCCAAAAATCGAAATTCTTGATCAATGAAGGAAGAATATTACCATTTTTGTTCAATAGGATACTAAAGTGGATGATTGACTCATTACATACTAGAAATAATCGCATGAAATCTTTTGATAACACAAATTCCTATTTCTCAACGATATCCCACGATCAAGACAATTGGCTGAATCTTGTTAAACCACTTCATAGAAGTTTATTGATATCTTCTTTTTATAAAGCAAATCGACTTCGATTCTTGAATAATCCACATCGCTTCTGCTTCTATTGTAACAAAATATTCACTTTTGATATGGAAAAGTTCCGTATCAATAATTATGATTTTACGTATGGACAATTCCTTAATATCTTGTTCATTCGCAACAAAATATTTTCTTTGTGCGGCGGTAAAAAAAAAACATATTTTTTGGAGAGAGATACTATTTCACCAATCGAATCACAGGTATCTAACATATTGATACTTAATGATTTTTCAGAAAGCGGTGACGAAAGGTATAACTTGTACTAATTTTTCCATTTTCTGATTCGATCCGATCTATTAGTTCGTAGAGCAATTTACTCGATTGCAACCATTTCTGGAACACCTCTAACAGAGGGACAAATAGTCAAATTTGAAAGAACTTATTGTCAACCTATTTCAGATATCAATCCATCTGATTCAGATGAACAGAACTTGCATCAGTATCTCAATTTCAATTCAAACATGGGTTTGATTCACACTCCATGTTCTGAAAAATATTTACCATCCGAAAAGAGGAAAAACATAGTCTTTGTCTAAAGAAATACGTTGAGAAAAGGCAGATCTCTAGAACCTTTCAACGAGACAGTGCTTTTTCAACTTTCTTAAAATGGAATCGATTCCAAACATATATGCCGTGGCTCCTTACTTCGATAGGGTAGAAAATATCTAAATTTTCTATTTTTAGATACTTTTTCAGACCTATTGCTGGTACTAAGTAGTAGTCAAAAATTTGTATTCATTTTTCATGATATTATGCATGGATCAGATATATCATGGCGAATTCTTCAGAAAAAAATGGCATCTTCCACAATGGAATCTGATAAGTGAGATTTCGAGTAAGTGTTTCCATAATCTTCTTCTGTCTGAAGAAATGATTCATCGAAATAATGAGTCACCATTGATATCGACACATTTAAGATCGCCAAATGCTCGGGAGTTCCTCTATTCAATCTTTTTCTTCTTGTTGTTGCTGGATATCTCGTTCATACACATCTTATCTTTGTTTCCCGAGAATATAATGAGTTAGAGACACAGTTCGAAAGGGTCAACTCTTTGATGATTCCATCATACATGATTGAGTTGCAAAAAACTTCTGGATAGGTATCCCACATCTGAACTGAATTCTTTCTAGTTAAATAATCTCCTTCTAGTTGCTCTGGAACAATTACGAGATTCTCTAGAAGAAATACGGGGTTCTGTTTTTGGCGGCAACATGCTATGGGGTGGTGGTCTCATAGATAGGGTTAAATCAATACGTTCTAAGATGAAAGATTTGAATATCAATCTCACTGATATCATCGATCTCATAAGTATCATTCCAAATCCCATCAATCGAATCACTTTTTCGAGAAATATGAAACATCTAAGTCATACAAGTAAAGAGATCTATTCATTGATAAGAAAAAGAAAAAAAAGGGAACGATGATTGGATTGATGATAAAATAGAATCCTGGGTCGGGAACCGTGATTCGATTGATGATAAAGAAAAAGAATTCTTGGTTCAGCTCTCCACTTTAACGACATAAAAAAGATTGATCAAATTCTATTGAGTTTGACTCATAGTAATCATTTATCAAAGAATGACTCTGGTTATCAAATGATTGAACAACCGGGTACAATTTACTTACGATACTTAGTTGACATTCATAAAAAGCATTTTATGAACTATGAGTTCAATACATACTGTTTAGTAGAAAGACGAATATTCCTTGCTCATTATTAGACAATCACTTATTCACAAACTTCATGTGGGGCTAATAGTTTTCATTTCCCATCTCATGGAAAACCTTTTTCGCTCTGCCTAGCCCTATCCCCCTCTAGGGGTATTTTAGTGATAGGTTCTATAGGAACCGGATGCTCCTATTTGGTCAAATACCTAGTGAAAAACTCCTATGTTCCTTTCATTACAGTATTTCTGAACAATTCATAGATAACAAGTCTTATTGATGATATCAATGATGACAGTGACGATATTGATGCTAGTGACGATATCGATTGTGACCTTGATACGGAGCTGGAGCTTCTAACTATGATGAATGCGCTAACTATCGATATGATGTCGAAAATATACAGATTTTATATCATTATTCAATTTGAATTAGTAAAAGCAATATCTCCTTGCATAATATGGATTCCAAACATTCATGATCTGGATGTGAATGAGTCGAATTACTTATCCCTCAGTCTATTAGTGAACTATCTCTCTAGGGATTGTGAAAGATTTTCCACTAGAAATATTCTTGTTATTGCTTTGACTCATATTCCCTAAAAAGTGGATCCCGTTCTAATAACCTCAAAAAAATTAAATATATACATTAAAAAACGAAGGCTTCTTATTCCACAACAACGAAACCACTTTTTCACTCTTTCATATACTAGAGGATTTCACTTGGAAAAGAAAATATTCCATACTAATGGATTCGGGTCCATAACCATGGGTTCTAATACATGAGATCTTGTAGCACTTACCAATGAGGCCCTATTGTTTAGTATTACACATAAGAAATCAATTATAGACACTAATACAATTAGATCTGCTCTTCATAGACAAACTTGGGATTTGCGATCCCAGGTAAGATCGGTTCAAGATCATGGGATCCTTTTCTATCAGATAGGAAGGGCCATTGCAGAAAATATACTTCTAAGTAATTGCCGCATAGATCCTATATCTATCTATATGAAGAAGAAATCATATAACGAAGGGGATTCTTATTTGTACAAATGGTACTTCGAACTTGGAACGAGCATGAAGAAATTAACGATACTTCTTTATATTTTGAGTTGTTCTGCTGGATCGGTCGCTCAAGAACTTTGGTCTCTACCCGGACCAGATGAAAAAAATGGGATCACTTCTTCTAGACTCGTTGAGAATGATTCTGATTTAGTCCATGGCCTATTAGAAGTAGAAGGCGCTCTGATTGGATCCTCGTGGACAGAAAAATATTGCAATCGGTTTCATAATGATCGAGTGACATTGCTTCTTCGGCTCGAACCAAGGAATCCCTTAGATATTATGCAAAAGGTTATTGTTCTATCGTTAATTAGAGATTTCTCTATGAAAAATATGAATCAGAGTTTGAAGAATGGGAATGAGAATGAGTCTTCGACCCGCAACAGATAGAGGATGATTTATTCAATCACATAGTCTGGGCTCCTAGAATATAGCGCCCCTGGGGCTTTCTATTTGATTGTATCGAAAGTCCCAATGAATTGAGATTTCTCTATTGGGCCGGGTCATTTTGGGGCAAGCAGATCATTTATGATGAAAAGGATGAGCTTCAAGAGAATGATTCGGAGTTCTTGCAGAGTAGAACCATGAAGTACCAGACACGAGATAGATCTTCCAACGAACAAGGCTATTTTCAAATAAGCCAATTCATTTGGGAACCTGCGGATCCACTCTTTTTCCTATTCAAAGATCATCCATTTGTCTCTGTGTTTTCACATTGAGAATTATTTGCAGATGAAGAGATGTCAAAGGGGCTTCTTACTTCCCAACCAAATCCTCCTACATCTATATATAAACGCTGGTTTATCAAGAATACGTAAGAAAATGACTTCGAATTTTTGATTCATCGCCAGAGATGGCTTAGAACCAATAGTTCATTATCTAATGGATTTTTTAGTTCTAATACTCAATCCGAGAGTTAGTAGTATTTATCAAATCTCTTCCTATGTAACAGAGCGATATTGAATCAAATGACAAAGACATTGTTGAGAAAAATATGCCTTTTTCAGATGAAATGAAAATTGGATTCATGTAACAGGAGAAAGGTTTCCCATTACTTAGCTGAAAAGATATGTAGCTATGAGATAAGGATTAAGTGGAAGAGAATTGATTGGGTGGTAGAGTCGTGGAAACACCAATTTCTTCCATATTTTGGACCTTAGCTTCATGGAACAATATGCTACTGTTGAAACATAGAAAAATTGAAATCTTAGATCAAAACACTATGTATGGATGGTATGAACTGCTTAAACAAGAATTCTTGAACAGCGAACCACCAGAGCTAT